>CM057451.1:1054440000-1054872500 GCA_016271365.2 Neoceratodus forsteri | reverse complement strand
GTGTGGAGCCTGAGGGGGGGCAATTTTCGTCCTTTTGCCTAATGAGTTTTCCACCTTTTTTCTCCCTTTACACCCCTCCCCCATTGTTGGGGCATGATATGTCAGCACACATGCATGGAGGCATTCGTATGCTGCACAGTTCCACAGCACTCTCCCTTGGATGGTGTCCTCCAAGCTGTTCTCCCCTCAGGCCTCCACCTGGGGTCGGTCATTTGGTGGGACTGCCAAGCCATCATCCCTGGGAGAGGAGCACTGTCCTCCAGACGCTCAATTCCTCTCCCTCCCTGGCCGTTCTCCAGCAGCTCTCTTGCACTGTGAATGTGGGTCACTGGCATGGCAGGAGGTAAGACATCAATGCCTCAGCCCTCGACTCCACTGGGCTAGCACCTAAGCAATTTCTTATACAGTTTACCACTGTTGGACCCACTCCTATGCTACCCAGAATGCTTACTAGTCTCCTATGTGGAACAGAGTAGAATGACTTACTGAAACCTCGGTAGGCCATTTACACAGCTCCACCCTGATCTAGTTTCTTGGTCACTCAGTCAATGAAATCTATCAGATTCATTTGACATGACTGCCCCCTGTGAAACCATGCTGCCTTAGGTGTTGTATCCCACTGGATTTAAGAAATTCAACAATCCTTTCCTTCAGCAGTGATTCCATTAACCTTCCCACAACCAATGTCAGCTTGACTAGCATATAATAGCCAGCCTCCTCCCTGCTACCACTTTTGTGTAGTGGGACTACATCTGCCATCCTCTTTCAGTCCTCTAGAAACTCTTCTCTTTACAGTGAGTTGTTAAATAAAACTACCAGAGGTGCAGCCAGTATTTTTCTGAGCTCCCTCAATACCCTTGGATGCTCACCATCTGGCCCCATTGCTTTGTCCACCTTCAGATGCTTGCCTCCAAAAAAAGGACTAGTGTCAACCTCCAGCTCTTCAAAGCTTTTGTTACTTTTTTGTGGCCTCTCCCTTCCTTCCTCTGTGAACACTGAACAAAAAAATTGGTTCAGGATGCCTGCCATTTTCCTAATCACATAGAAACAGCGTTCCCTTATATTTCCTGAATGCCAACCTTTTAGGTCTGATATTTTCTGCTACTGTTTTTGAGAATAAAAGCAGTATCATCCTTTTGCTCTTGCTTTTCTTTCTAACACAATGGGATGTTGCTTCAAGCACTGCAACCTCAATGCTTGCCCACTTTGCTTGTACCCCCTCACCTGTATTTCTTCTTGCCAGGACTAGCTTAACTCTGTTGGCCATCTTATCAAAGTCAGCTCCTCTGAAGTCCCATATTTTTGCCTTGGAATGGGATGATTCAGTTCTAGTGGCCAAATTGAACCACACCATGTGATGGTCACTGGCCCCCAGCTGACCTACCTGGAGATCTGTGATCCTTTCCCCATTAGTCTGTACTAAATCTAGGATAGCCCTGTCTCTTGTGGGTTGTTGTACCAGTTGTTTGAGACCCTCTCCCTGTCTCTTTCTTCCTTAACTTCTCTCTTCAGAACAATGGATAGCTCACCCTTTGAAGACATACCTTTCATCAAATACCTCAGCGTGCAGCTGAACTGATGCATCAATTTTTCCACCATCATCAGTGCCATCTACAAAAAGCTTGTTCCTAATGTTGGTGCCTTGAACTTCCTCAGGTCCAGCTTTCCATTTCAGTCCTTCATGAGATCACCATCAAGAAGGTCTTCCTGCTGTCTGAATATGTGGATATGATATACTATGCTTCCTCCAATATGCACTTGTCAAGCCTGGAGCCCCCCCCCCATGCCTTCCATTACTTCACCTTAAATTGTTTCTTTTACACCTACTGTACAGCTGCAGCCATAGATCCATTTAGATATTTCCAGGTGTTTTGCAATATATCTAAAGACAGTCTTTGTGGTGCCCCACTGTGGTACCACATCCAGGCAGGTAATTTCTCTTGAGATGATACAGAAATATGGGGAACTATCTGGCCATGTCTTTTGCTACAACTATACCACTGTTCTCTCTGTTACATAACCCCTTCATCGCCTTCCTCAGGTCTCAGCATCTTCCCCACTGTGCCTCTTTTCTCTCAAATTTCTGGTTCCAGACCCTTCAACTTACCTCACCTCCCTTTGCTGCCCCTCCCACCCTCTTGTTTCTCTTTCTGTTCCTCAGACTTTTTTGCCTTCTCAGTCCCCTCATTGTAAAGCCTCTGCCATGCAATCTGACTTCTCACCTTCCACTTAACCATCCTGTTTCTCAATCTCTTTGTAAGGTAAGCCATATTTTCCTACAGGCTTCCCACTTTCTAGTCTAGTCTTTTCTTTTAGTCAGCCTCCTTTCCATTGCCAGGAGAACCTTTCCTGGATAACATTACTCATGAATGTTCTTATTCTGAACTTTCATTCCCCTTTTACATTATGATTCTAGTTTGGGATCCAACAAATGGTTTGCATCATAAGGAATCTGCAAAATGATACATTCGCCCATTTAAAGTTAATCATAACTTGGCACATTGTGCAGTAGCAATGCAGCTGTAGAATCTAATTCAAGAAAGGATGGTCTCAAAAATAATTGCATGTGTTTTGCCCAGCTGAGTCTCTAATTAGAAATTAGGGAAAGAAAATGTTTGTCAGAGGGAAAATGACAAATTAGAATTTTTACTTGTCTTTTAGAACGCAACATGCTTTTTTTTTCCTGTCAGAAAGAGTACCATCTACAACAATGGTGAAGATTTGAGCAAAGTTTGAATTGGCAGCAGTCTGAGAGTGAGCTCCATGTTTTAATATACTTGTACATTTCCTAGACAATAACTGAAATAACCTGGTCAAGATGGCCAGTGACACACTCAAAACAGAATTCTATGTGCAGTTCTACAGTATAACCCATATAGACATATTTTATTTAGATATAGAGGCTAGTATGTTTATTTATTTATTTGCATAATCCAGATTTGCAACGTTTGCATCAAGGACTCATTTACAAAGGAAACTTGCAGCAAGGAGGGTAGACAACAATTGGTAGTGAGGTACAACACTGGAGAACGATACAGGTGAGGTACAATAAACACAAAGCAGTTCCAATATTACAATGGTACACAAAAGCTTGCAATTAGTTTCATTTGAATCTGTCATACATATAAATATGAGGTGCGTGCTACAGATACTAGAGAGGGAAGCCTGGGGTGGGGGAGGGACAAGGGTTGGTGAGGGAGGCAGTCAGAGGACCTTGTCAGCCTCAGTGGGCTATATGGGGCTCTAGATTAGGGCAGTGCAGGGCATTTACAGCTCCGAATGTCAGCAAGGTGGTTTTGCAGGGCAATTTTGAAGAGGCCAATTATGGGGATGTTTGTGATATGGGGGAGTTGAACCAGGAGGAGGCTTTGTAGTGGAAGGACCTTTGGGTGAGAGAGGTCCTGGTTCTAGGTACCTGGAAGGTGGCCTTGGCTGCACTTTGGGTAGCAACTGATTGGAAGTCCAGTTTTAGAGATGCAGCATCCCCTGGAGGGAGAGCCCTGGTAGAGATTTTTTGGCCAGTATGCAGGTGTGGTAGTGCAGGTGCTCATCAAAGGTGAGTAGGCTCAAGAAGGAGTAGAGCTGACAGGTGGGCGTTCTGCTGGGGGCACTGGTCAGGAGCCTGCATGCCTTGTTGATTGAGGTCTGGACTTTGGTGAGTATGGTGCTGTCAGCAGCATAGATGGGAAGTCTGTAGTCAACCAACGACAGGATGGAGGAGGTAATAGCGAGCTGGAGGGCATTCTGGGGGAGGCAGTCTCAGTGGCGGTAGAGGATTCCAATCTGGGTGTTTATGGCAGTGGAAAGGGTATTAAGATGGCAGTGGAAAATGAGAGCTGAGTCAAAGGTGATGTCCAGATATTTGTATGCAGACACCTGTTCAAGGTGGTGTAGGGTGCTAGGGAGGATGATGAGGGGGGCATTTTTGGCCTTGCTCTGGTGGCAGGTGAAAAGCATAGATCTGGTCTTTTTGAGATTCAGGACCAGACAGTGGTTGAGGAACCATTTTTTGGCTTGCCTGAAAGTGAGGGTTAGGGGGTCAGTGTGGGAGGTGATGAGAACCGTGTCATCAGCATATAGGAGCATTCTACCCAAACAGGTGCTGGGAAGGGTGTTGTGAAAGAGACTGAACAGTGTGGGGCCCAGGATGGAACCCTGGGGGACACCACAGTGAACTGGTAGGGCGGTAGATAGGGTACCGTTTATCTTGACCCATTGGGATCTGGCATGGAGGTAACTGGAGAACCAAGCAAGGGGGCCAGCTGAGAAACCTAGTTGGTGGAGGGAGTCAAGCAGGAGGGGGTGACACACAGTGTCAAAGGCCTTGGATAGGTCAATGAACATTGCCCCGGGCAACATCCCCCAAGTCGAGTGCAGAGTGAATGTGCTGTGAGAACTCCAGGAGGACCGATGTGGTGCTGTGTCCGGGGGAAGAAGCAGTGTTGCTCAGGACACAGTATGTCATATTTGGTCAGGTATTCTGTGAGTTGGGTGGACACTATTTTTTCCAGAGATTTGGGGGGGATGGAGATCAGCCTGTAATTGTTAGGTGCTGTGCGATCTCTATTCTTATGGATAGGTGTGATTTCTTCTGATTTCCACATGCTCAGGAGTTGACCAAGACATAGTGACCAGTTTAACAGGTCAGTGAGAGGGGCTAGCATGACATCTAGCACAAGACAGAGGATCCTGGAGTCAATGAGGTCACAGCTGGGGTTGTGCCTGGAGAGGGCTTTAGCAGGTGTGGCCTGGCTTCACGGGGTGATATGGTGCAAAGGAGAAAAGGGTGGCGGTCCAGGATGGGGGGGTTGAGGTAGGGATAGGGACAAAGAAGTGGGCAGGTAGGACTGAGCTTAGGTCAGAGAAAGCCATATTGAGGCAGTCAGCAATATGGGGGGGTCATTGGTGATAACACCATTGACAGATATCTGAGACGGAGGGGGGAGTGGGTTTTCCCATTGAGTTCCTTTATATTATTCCAGAATGCACGCGCTGAACCCCAGGAGGAGGCCAGGGTGATTTGGTAGTGTTTGGCCTTGGCTTGCCTTATGAGTTGAGGTGCATTGTTATGAGTAGCATTATATGCCTGCCTGTCCACTGGCCTGCCTGTTTTGACCACAACATTCCAGGGGTTGTCCCATTGTCTCAGTTGTGGGTAAGGGAAGGGCAAATCCATGGGGCATTTTTCCTTTTGGAGTGGGTACTGGTAAATGGGGCAAAGAAGTCACAGGCCTTGCTGAAAGCACTGGTGAGGTAGGCTAGTGCAGTGTCAATATCGGTCATGAGAGAGATCAGAGACCAGTCAAGCTGGGCTAGGTGCCGCCTCAGTTTCTAGAGGCCCCCCTGAGTGGAAGTGGTGGCAGGAGGTGACTTGGGACGTGGGTTTTTGCGTGGGGGATGACCAGCAACAAAGGATAGGTAAATGGTCGCTAAGTGAGTTGGCTAGGACATTAGCATTTCTTACGTGGTCCTTCATGTCTGGTTTCCATACCCAAGGGTACCACCGAGTGTGGTAGACAGGTGGCTCGGATGGCCCAGAACGTTAGTCCATCTTAGGCGGTGTTGTGCAATGCCAGGTCCAACAAGAACAAGACTGCAGTTATTGAAGATCTTGTTGAAATGGTGGACCTGGCATGCATCACCGAGATCTGGCTGGATGAGAATTCTGGCCCCATTTTGGAGGCTTTAACTCCAGCCGGGTACTCGGTGATACACTGTCTGAGATTGGACCACAAAGTAAGGGGGTTGCGGTCTGTTTCATGGCCGAACTGGCCTTCACGAATGTACTAGCTGAGGAGGCTGAGTCATTTGAGTGTGTCGTAGTGGCAGGTATAGATTATCGGATCGCCCTCATCTATTGTCCACCCGGTGATGAGAAGCGATTCCTTCAGGAAGTGGCAGACTTCGTGGTCGACATGGCATTTGAGTCACCCAGACTGATGGTTCTGGGTGACTAACACCTATGTTGACGACAAACTCTTGCAATTTGGTCAGCACTTCCTCCAGTTGATAACATCACTGGGCCTTATACAGGTGGTTACCACTGCATCTCATAAACATGGACACTCTCTTGACTTAGTCTTCATACTTGCAATCGAAACATCGGACTTGGGGGTGGAACCAGTTGGTTGGTCCTGTCACTACATCATGGGGTTCAGTTCTAGCACCCCCCTTCGTAGGCCTACCCCAGTGGAGATGGTTAGATACCGTCCTTTATGAGATGTATGTTCTCATAGCCTGGCGGTGGTGCTTGACCTATTGTCCCTCTCATTTGCAAGCAGTGTTCCAGAGACCCTTGTGACAGCCTACAATTCATCCGTGACGGCTGCTCTGGATTCCATTGCTCCTGTCCGTGTTCATACTCTCTCCCTTCATCCTCAATCCCCGTGGTTTGATGAGACTCTGAGGGAGATATGGAAACAAGGACGAAGGTTGGAGTGTTGCTGGAAGAAGTCCACCCTTGATACCGACCGCTTTAGATTGATGGACCATTATCAAGTCTATCAATCTGCAATCACCCGTAAGAAGGCAGAATTCCTGTCTGGAGAGACTGTGGCCACTCAGAATCGACCAGCTCAGCTTTTCCATACTGTTGTCAGACTGTGTAACCCAGCCTGTCTACAAGTCCAGAAAGCTTTTTCACAATTATAGTGTGAGGAACTTGCTCGATTCTTTGCTAATAAGGTGGCCGATATCAGGGCAGTACTCCAACCAGCACACTGTATGGGTGCTGCTTTTGATCAGTACACGGTTGCTGCACCTTGGCCTTCTTGGAGTACCTTCAGCCAACTGGAGTTCATGGATGTCATGTGGATTATCCAGGGTGTGTGCCCTACATGCTGTAGTTTGGATCTGGGACCAACTTCCCTAATTTTGGGTTGTATCTATGTCATCGGTCTGGTCCTTGCGCAGATAGTTTGGTGCTCCTCGGAATCTGGACAGTTTCCTAGCTCTCTGAAAGAGGAGGTGGTTACACCGCTTCTGAAGAAAGCTACCTTGGACCCAGACTGCCATGCAAACTACAGATCTATCTCTACCCTCCCCTTTTTATGAAAGTGATTGAGAAAGTAGTGGCAGCACAACTGGAGGACCATTGGATCATCCATGACATCTATGAACTGCTCCAGTCCAGTTTTCAAAAGAGACATAGTACTGAGACAGCACTGGTTCAGGTGCTCAATGATCTCCTGATGGCTAGAGATCAGAAGAACCATTCCATCTTGGTTCTTCTAGATCTCTCTTCAGCATTTGACACTGTGGACCACGGGGTGTTGCTTGATCACCTTACGTACATCTGTGGACTGTCTGGTACATCCTCAAGTGGTCTAAATCTTTCCTCATGGGTAGAACTCAGAGAGTGGTGTCTGGGATTTTTTCCTCAACCCCATTTCTTTGTCATGTGGGGTCCCTCAGGGGTCAGTGTTATCACCCATGTTGTTTGCTGTGTACATGCTACCCCTCGGAGGCATTGTAAGAAAGTACTGGCCGAGGTTTCATTGCTATGCTGATGATACCCAGCTCTACCTTTCTTTTGCACCCGGCCAGGATAGAGCTCTCTCAGTCTTTAATAACTGTCTGAAAGAAATCCCAGAGTTGATGGATTCCAGCTGGCTGAAGTTGAACTCTGAAAAGACTGAGGTATTGGTTGTGGACCCAGGTCACCAGATGGGGGGTTGGGGGCTGGTTCACCTTCGGGATTATTTCTCAGTGGCATTTCACCCCGACCTCTGAATGGGTGCGTAATCTGGGGGTAATTTTTGATGAAGGGCTGACCCTGCATTCGCAGGTGTCAGCTGTCATCAAATCTTCCTTTTACCATTTTAGGAATATCACCAGGATTAGGCACCTGGTTCTGTCTGGTGACTTGCCTGCACTCGTTCACGCCTGTGTGTCCTCGAGCTTAGATTATTGCAAATCCATTAACCAAGGGCTCTCTGGGGTGGAAATCCACCGCTTGCATTTGATGCAGAATACAGCAGCCCAGCTTTTGACGGGAACTGCTCATTTGCTGTCATATTTGACCGGTGCTGAGTGAACTACACTGGCTGCCAATACAGTGGTGATCACCTTTAAAGTTGGTCTGCTGACTTTTAAAGCCCTACTCGGACTGGGTCTGGACTACTTGAAGGAGCTCCTTCATTCTTACTGCCCTGGACGATCACTCTGCTTGGCCAACGAGAGGTTGCTAGAGATTCCAAGGGTAGGTTTGAAGTCATCGGGGGTGAGAGCAGCCCCTATCCTTTGGAATTCTCTACCCCATCTGTTACAGGAGTGCACAACTGTGGAAGGATTTAGACAAGTTTTGAAAATCTTTTGTGGCACCAGGCTTTTAACGATTAATCTTCCTTTTCGATGAATATTTTGTTATTTTATGATAATGTATTCTTGATTGATTCTGTTTGAAATTGTCAGGTGCCTTGGTCTTGGATAAGGCACCATATAAATAAATTTATTATTATTATTTTGTGGGGGTGGTTTGACAGGATTACATGAAGTAGGGAGCTGGTACCACTTGACTGATTAAATCTGGTTGGCAGTGTGACTAATTGAGCCAAGTCAAGGTCAGTAAAGGAGTCCTTTATGTGTGCGGCAGAGGTACCAAGCCAGTTGACAATGAGGTCACCTAGGATGAGCTGCTCTGCTTTGTGAGGCAGGGTGGAGAGGTAGTCAGTAAGGGAGTGGACTGCTGGTCCCTTGGGGTATGTATGTGGCTGTGAGACAGAGAGGGCCCCTGCCCGGGTCAGGGGTGATTTTTATGGTGATGGCTTGGGCACTATAACTGAGCTTGGGGGCAAGGAGAACATGGCTAATGAGGGAGTCACTCAAGTAGACTGCACATCTGCCACCACACTTGCCAACGCGATCCTCTCTGAACAGGGTGAAACCAGGGAGGGAGACAGTCGAGTCGAGTCGGGGGTAGATGCAGAGATCTATAGTGAGGATGTCAGGCTGTTGTTGTATGACCCAGCACTGGAGAGCAGCTGTTTTCTTTGGGAGACTGCAGATGTTCATTGAGACAATGCGGAGGCCACACCCTGTGGGGGCGAGGGGCTGGATGACCCAGGACCAGGGTTGGGGTGGATGTTCCTAGAGAGTAGTAGAAGCAAAGTGATTAGTCTGAGCAATGGGCTGTGGCGGCAGGGGCTGGTACATTGGAGCTGATGCGAGGAACCAGTGGAGGAGGTGCAGGGGTTAGGTAGGGAGCGAAGGGTAGGCATGGCTAAGATGGGGTGTGTCCAGCCCGAGGCAGGGTGGGGGGTGGGTGTAGAGGTTTGGTGAGGGGTGTGGTGGAAGTGGTAGGACTTGGGAGTAGGGTACAGGGCGGGAGTGGGAGGGGCTGGGTAGGGCGAGGGATGAGCGAACATGGAGACCATAAGTAGACTAAGCATGAGAGCCAGTATGCCCATGGTAGAGTAAGGCCCGGTGTATAAGGGAAATAGTGGTTCTTTGGTGAGTGTGACTGCTGCTACGGGGTAGGGTACAAGGTTCGAAACCCGCAGTGGGGGGGGTTGCAGGGCCTGGGAGAGAGGTGGACTGGGGCAAGACAGGGGCTCAAAGGGACAGGTAGAAAGAAGATGCTTGGAGGGGGTGGAAATAATGACTCCTAGTGGCCACAGCAGGTATTGCTAGAGGTAGGGAGAGGGGAGTGAGGAGAGCTGAGAGGGGACAGCGAGGTGAGAGGTTGGGAGATGGAGGGAGGTGCAGGGAGGGACTGGGTAGGATGTAGGGCAGTAGAGTAACTGGGAGGGCAAGAGTGTCTAGGAGTAGAAGAGCTCAGGCAAGTATAGGAAAGAAAATGTGTGGAGCGAGGGGTGCTCCCTCGGGTGGCTGGAGAATATAAGCTGCAAATGGGAAAGTGGGGACTTAGTTCTATGAGGTACAAAAAGTCATGGTACAAGAAGTCACGTGACAGAAAAAAGGTATAATTAAAGGTCAAGCTTGGGTGGGAGGGTGGTTGGGGCAGACGGGCGAACACCCCTCAAGAAACAAGCCAGGAAGGAGGTAGATCTTTACCTATTCGGGTTTCAGTTGCTGTCCCTGGCCCTAGATGGAGAGTGAGTGCTGCGGAGGTTTCTGCTTTGGGGGGGGGTTGCACAGATGCCTATAAGGGAAGGGAGAACAAAGAGATTAATTAGTATGCAGTGGGAGGCTTAGGGCCTAGAGATCCTCACTGCGCATGTGCACAGTCTTTGTCTGGGTATTGGGATATAGCCCTTAATGCGCATGTGCGAAACTGGCATCCTAGAAAGGCTCAGAGGTAGGATATGCACACATTTACAAATAACTTTCTCAAGAGCTCTAAAGTAGGCAGTATAGCTAGACAGCTACTAAATAACAGCGCTAGGTATAGGCAGATGCAGTCACTAAGGAAAGATCACAAAGTCCTCCACTACTCGATCAGGACAGGGCAGTTGAAGGCCCTTAAAGTGTCCCCTAGTTCCAGCCAAAATCCCCAAGGTCTGAAGGATCATCCAGTTGCAGGAAAAAAAAAAAAAAATCAACAATTGGAGCCGCGTGGAGGATGACAACAGTATAGCTGACATATTGAACAGGTATTTCTGCTCAGTCTTTACTGAGGAAGTGGAGGGTAATGGGTCTGAAGGGAGTACAAAGGGTGGGAATGGTGCAGAAATGGACACAAGTCCCTTTACACGAGAAAGGGTCCTGAAGCAACTGGAAGTAATAAGAGTTGATAAAGCAATGGGGCAAGATGGGGATGCACCCCAGGGTCCTTAAAGAACAAAGACAGGTGATGGCTAAACATCTGGCAATCCTGTTTAGGCAATCACTGGAAACAGGGGAGGTACCCAAAGACTGGAAGACAGCAGATATAGTCCCCTTATACAAAAGTGGGAACAAAGAGGAGGCGGGGAACTACAGACCAGTCAGCCTCACCTCGGTAGTGGGGAAGATCATGGAAGCACTGCTGAAGGAGAGATTAGTGGAACATCTGGTTGTCAATGGACTACAGGACCCAAGGCAGCATGGTTTCACCAGGGGGAGGTCATGTCAGACCAACCTCATTGAATATTTCGACTGGGTGACTAGGGAGGTGGATCAGGGGAGGGCAGTGGACATGGCCTATCTGGACTTCAGCAAGGCCTTTGACACTGTGCCACATAGAAGACTATTACACAAACTGGGGAATATGGGTGTGGGCAGGACAGTAGTGCAGTGGGTAAGTAACTGGCTGGGTGGCAGGACACAGAGGGTGGTGGTAAATGGCTGTCACTCCACAGAGGGAAGAGTGACCAGTGGGGTACCACAGGGATCAGTGCTGGGACCGGTCCTATTCAACATCTTCATCAGTGACATTGTGCAGGACCTAGAAGGCAGAATTTCCCTGTTTGCTGATGACACAAAGCTCTGTAACAGAGCAGACACACCAGGGGGTGTAGACAGAATGAGAAGGGACCTGCAGAAATTTGAAGAATGGTCAGGGGTTTGGTAGTTGAAATTCAATGCAAAGAAGTGAAAGATAATGCATATGGGCAACAAAAACCCTGGCACAATATATCAGTTGGGGGGGTGAGGATATAGCATTCACCAAGCAGAAAAGGGATCTTGGGGTTATCATCTCTGATGACCTCAAGGTAAGGAAACAGTGTGACAAGGCAGCAGGTAAAGCAAATAGGATGCTGGGATGCATAGGCAGGGGCATCACCAGCAGGAAAAGGGAAGTCATAATTCCACTATGCAAGATACTAGTGAGGCCCCACCTGGAGTACGGTGTACAGTTCTATAGATCTTACTTACGTAAGGACATAGACAGGGTAGAGCAGGTTCAGAGGAGGGCAACAAAGATGGTACATGGATTGCATCACAAGTCCTATGAGGACAGGTTGAAGGAATTGAATATGTACTCCCTGGAAGAGAGGATGGAGAGAAGGGATATGATAGAGACATAAAAGTATCTCACAGGGAGGAACAGGGTGCAGGAAGACACTATTTTTAAGTGAAAAAGATGTTCCAGGATAAGAGGGCATGGGATGAAGTTGCAGGGAGGACACTTCAGAGGAAACGTAAGGAAGAATTTCTTCACAGAACGGGTGGTGGACAAGTGGAACACCCTGCCAGAGGAAGTGGTGGGGGCTGAAACAATCTCAGGATTAAAGAATGCATGGGATAGACAAAGGAATTCTGGAGGTCAGGGTTAAGGGGCAACAGACATCTAGGAAAACAAAGTAAACTTATAAGCTCAAATGGGCAGACTGGGTGGGCTGTAGGACCTTATCTGCAGACACTGTCTATGTATCTATGTAATCAGTTGCTGTGTGGGGATAGTATTACTGCACCCCTCAAGAAACAAGCCTGGAAGGATGTAGATCTTTACTTATTCGGCTCTTGGTTGCTGTCCCTGGCCCCAGATGGAGCGTGCGTGCTGCGGGAGGTTTCTGCTTGGGGGGGATTGCACAGAGGCCTATTTGGCTCTCAGTTGCTGTCACTGGCCCCAGGTGGAGCATGTGTGCTGTGGAAGGTTTCTGCTTGGTGGGATTGGTAGGGTGGGAGCCATACCATAGGGGAGAGAAAGTGCAGGTTTTTGACATTTGCTGAGTCTTCATGGCTTCCAGTTTCCTCTTTGAAGCAACTTTGTTTCTGATGGTCACTGCTGCTAAGACTTCCATAAAAAAAGATTTAAATGTTCACAAACTGCATGTTTTTTAGTAAGATCTGACCCATTCATTTGCATAACTGTCATCCTTTTCAAAAAAATTCCTAACGTTTGAACAACTCAAACATTTGTACTTTCATCTGAAATGGCTTTTCTCTGAACATGTCCGAAACCGGTGCACCCCTTTTAGTCGACATTCCGACGGCGAAACGGGAAAGAAGACCATTATGGTAACATTTGCAGTAATGGACCTTTTTCCGTGTTTCACCTTCCCCCAGTGTTCCTCCCCCTCCCCAGACCAACTGCAACCTGGAGTTGGAATCCTAAAGTCTGGGGGGTGCGGGGGGCGCAGGCCTCCACAGAAAACACCCTTAGGACAGGCGGCACAATACCTGCATCGGTATTGTGCTGCCACTGTGGGGGAGGTCGGCATTGTCGCTGATGACAAAACTTAGTGCTTCTATCTGAAACAGACTGAAAAAATCTAATTTTTATTAGCGATATCTTCTTCCTTTTTCTTAGCCTAAAATCTGGATTACATTTCTTCATCTGGCTCAAGGCCCTGCTCCACAGCTAGCATACAAAGAAAATAATTTAGTGTATATTGGTTCAATTATATATGTTTCGTCATCTTTCCCATGTAACTTTCTGCAACACAGAACAATGTATTTCTAAGAGAGATAGCCATTGATTTTTCACTATTTGCTAAAAAAAACAGCTAGCCCTGTAGAAGCTCCAGAAAAACATGTCAGCTGTTTTTAACTATAATTCCTTCTTTATTGTAAAAGATTTTATTGAGATTTTCAACAAAATGTTATAGACCTTAACTATAAATTTTATTAGTATAGTTTGCTTCATCATAACCTGCAGCCCCAGCTACTCATGCTCAGTTGGTAATTTCTCTTCCCCATGGTATGGCCCCCACCCCCCAATCCCACCAGCCTCATAAACGCAACTTCTTCCATGACATACAGAACCTTGCTTCCACATCTTACACCCACAGCTGGGAGTGGGGAGCATGCTCAACTGGTCGGGTTAAGGATCCAGTGTCTGTGCCTGAATCACAGGGTGTGGGGCCTGCAATGGGTTGTGATCATTCTGCTATCCAGGATGTTTCTATGTTTCTCATTCCACTCTCCCCCCAGAGGAGTGGCATGCAATGGTATCAATGGCAGTGCCACCCATATTCCCATCTATTGCACACAGGATTCCTGTCTCTTTTCTGCTGCCCAGTAAACTGTCACTTAGCCTCCATTAGGGGGCAGTCTAGCTCTGGGAGCTTCCCCAGTCTGTCCTGAGATGAGAGGCATCCATAGGATACCTGATTCTACTCTCCCAGATCACCCTCCAATGACTCAAGCACATTCCTGAACTTGGGTTAACAGCAGTGCAAGTTGCAGCATTACCACTGCACCAGCAGGCCAGTCCAGCGACCCTTGTAATTGAAGATTTCTAAGTCAATGAGACCTTTCTCTAGTGGAACATATTGAAGAAAGAAAAGGAGAGAGGGAGGGAAAGAAGGAGAGAGGGATGGAAAGAGGGAGAGAGAAGGAAGGAGAGAGAGGGAGGAAAAGAGAGAGAAGGAAAGAGAAGGAGAGATGGAGAATGAAGGAGAAGGAGAGAGAAAGAAGAAAGGAGAGAGAGAGAAAGAGAAGAAAGGAGAGAGAAAGAAGGAGAAAGAGAGAAGGAAGGAGAGAGAGAAAGAGAAGGAAGGGGAGAGAGACAGAAAGATAAGGAAGGTGAGAGAGAGGAAGAAAGAGAAGGAAGGAGCAAGAGAAAACGAAAGAGAAGGAAGAAAGGAAGGAAAGAGAGAGATAAGGAAGGAGAGAGGGAGAGAGAAGGAATGAGCAAGAGAGATGAGAGAGGAAGAGAGGAAGCAGAGAGAGAGAGAGAAGGAGGAAAAGATAAGAAATGGAAGGAGAGAGAAAGAAGAGGAAGAGAGAGAGAGAGAAACAGAGAGAAGGAGAAAAGAGAGAGAAGGAAGGAGCTAGAAAGAGCAGGAAAGAGAGCGAGAGAGAATGAAGGAAGGAGAGAGAGAGAGGAAGGAGGCGAGAGGAAGGAGAGAGAGAAAGGAAAGGAACAAGGGGAGAGAAAGAAAGAAGAAAAAGAAAGAAGAGAGAAAGAAGGAAGGAGATAGAAAGAGAGGAGAGAGAGAGAAAGAGAGAAATAAAGATATCTATATGTCTGCTTAGGTGCTGGTGGTTCCAAGTAATATCGAATACCATCATAATGGGGAATCCAGAATGGTGCATACAGAAACAGTGACAGTAAATTACAGAGACCATCAACAACAGTGCATTTTCTATGCATATTCTTCACACAACAGTCATTTTAGTGGGTACACTATGTAAGTAAGTAGTAAATCATTTTTTTATTCATGCACGAATAAATGGATACATTCAATTGAGCGGTGCTCGTTTTCAATGAAGTTCCATATTGCAATAAAATAAGGTTCTGCATCAAATATCATAACATCAATCACTAGTAGACCACATATAATTAAGACAATTAACAATACAATAATAAATAAAGGAAGAAGGAAAACAAAAGAAGGGAAGAAAGAAAGAAAATTAAAATAAAAACAGTCACTATATCTGGAACTGAAAATTTTAGGCAAGTCCCTGCAACTATTTATAGCGATCACAAACAGCATATTCTACCACTACCACACTGAGCCGCTCATTTAAATTACGATAAGTCTTCCTTTCAGGGGCACAACCAGTATCTGATATGAGCCGCATCAATTGACCTTCTTGTCTCTCCGGTATACAAATCCAACATCTACAAGCAAACGTCTTCCCTTCTGGCTAACAAGAAACTGTGGTGTAACTTTTTTTATTTATTTATTTTTCATTTATTTATTGAATAGAATCGGAATTACAATCCTTTGAGTCACAGACTCTTTTGCAAAGGCTCCACGTCAGATACAGGGAGTGGAGGGTAAACTTTGCATCTCTACCATGCCTCCACATTCCACTGTTCACCTTTATTGATGTGGAAAGCTCTGGCCCCACACACCCCCATGAGGGGCTGTGGCTCCCAACCCCCCATTTCTAAATAACCAACTCTGAGGTGCTCATTGATGGTAAGGTTGCCATAATAGTAAATTTGCTGTTATTGCATTGCAGCCGGTATTTATAGGTCATTGTTCTTGTAATCATAATTACTGAGTCACCTTATTGACTTTGCCATTTTCACTTAGCTGTTATTACATGTTACCATGCTGGTCTGTCAAAAACATTTTCTTTACACTGGATTATATGTTTCAAGAAATTTTTTCTTTGTTGTTTGCCAGTGTTAAGTTGAATTATTATACTGTTAAAATGTGACAAACATTGACTTTTCTTACAATGAAATGGAATCTTACAAAGCAAAATGTATGACTTGATTATATAACTGTTGACTCAGCCACAATAGCATTATAGAAAATGATGCTATGACACAACTTTAAAACATTTTAAATGCCCTCCACTACTCATTTTAGTGCTCATCAAGCAGTTTCTAAAGCAAAGGCCTTTATTGTAAAACAAATAATATTTTTATTGTGCTCATGACCACCCTATATCATACTCATGTCAGCAGCTGTAATTCATCCCTGCCATATTGTTTGGGTATTCCACGATATCAGTTTCATAATTTCATGTTATTCAACATGAAGTTGTGAATCCAATATCACAGAATGCCAGAGGAATATGGTCCACATAAATAGATGATTTGATACGTTTTATTGGACCAACAGAGTTGTTAAAAAAGAAAATAGGTGCTTTGAAATTTTGGATTACACAGAATCCTTTATCAGAAAACAGTGACAGTTGGTTTGGAAGAATACACTTACTTAATGTCCAGATCATGCATAAAAAAGAAATAAAAAGTTGTTAAAATTCCCATTAGCCTAAACTGCTTATAAAAAATCAACATAGAACCATATAAAGACAAGAGTTCTATCAAAAGAAAGGTATTTCAAGATCAAATGCAACAGAATAGATAGTTTTTTCCCTGAGAACATCCATAAAACATACTAAAGCTACATTTGCAGGTCTGTGCATGCATTGGTAAATGTCTATGATTTCAAACCACAAGATAAAATAAGCTGAAAAATACATAGGCCTGGATAGTTAAAGGGGTTGCACTGGCGCAACCCTGCATTGTGCCCTGGTGGGATATTGCATAAGCTGCCTGGTGCAGTGCAAATCCCGATGTGCCAGGAAGCAATGTAAATGTATGCGGCGCAGATGCAGGGGGCCTGCCGATGCATATGTGGCACATCCCGATATTCAGCCCAGGATGTGCAGCGCATATGCTGGTGCAACCCTGCAGTGCTCTGCATAGGGGGGCTTAAAGATGAGCCTGTGAATAGTGGTAACAACTCCTGGCCACCCAAAGGAGGGCTTCTGTATTGCAGGGCGCAACACAGCAGCCGCCAGCCGCGAGTGACCACCCGCCCACCCAGAACACTGTCCACAAGCACCCATATCTCTCTGGTGGTCTAGTGGTACCCTCTCCCTTCATTACCCTGATTGCAGGTAAACGTGCTTTAATCCATTCCCTGGTAGTCTAGTGGAACCCCCCCCACCCCTAGTTCCAATCATGGTAAATCGTAGTACAAAACATCCCTAGTGATCCAGCGTAACTCACCCACCTCTCCCACCAACACAGGACCCCTTGCCTCCCCACCCCCCCATCATCGGCGGGTGGCTGCAACCTGGCCGCACACTGCCCGGCCTTCTGCCGAATGACAGGTACAGTATGAGCTGTAAGCCTATTAGTCCACAGTGTGGATCAATGAGCTTGCAGGGCATACTGTACTAAACAGTCCCAAATATGCGAATGAAGCCATTCATATATTTGGGACTGTCTAGTACAGTATGCCCTGCAAGTCCATACTGTACCTGTCATTTGGCAGGTGGCCAGTTGGTATATGGGCGGGTTGCAGCCACCCACTGATGATGGGGGGAAGGGAAAGGGGTCCTGTGTGGGTAGGAGGGGTGGGAGATGCCACTGGATCATCAGGGATGTTTTGTATTGTGATTTGCTACGATTAGGACTAGAGGTGGAGGGGTACCACTAGACTACCAGGGAATTTTTTAGGGTACTTTTACTGGTGATTGGGGAAATGGAAGGGGGTGCCAACAGACTACCCGGGTTTGTTCAACGGTGATGTACCGCAATCATGGCTATGGGGTGGGGGGATGCCCCAGGACACTCTCTGCACATGTCATTCTATGTTGTGCACCAGACAATTCACCAGCTGCCCTGCGCAAAACATGCAAATGGGGCCATAATGACATGCAAATGGCCCCATTTGCACCTTGTATTAAATATGACCTAATTTGCATGCCCCCTGCTGAATATCATGGGTGATGCACCCAGCGCAGCTGCATTCGTGCTGGCACATCCCCATGCTCCCTATCTGTGGCTTGCACCAGTGCAGTGCCACTCCACTCCTGCACCATGGCACATCACTGCTGAATATCACCTGCTCCTAGCCCTGGTGCATCCCAGGTGCACTGCGCCCATGCTTGTGCCACTGACAGGCACAGTCTGAATATCTGGGCCATAGTATATAATGATAAATGTCTTCTAAATAAGAAAATATCTTTCTGTTAGGTAAAGAAGTGGGTTTAAAGACATCCTATCTTTGTGTAAATTAAGCATTAACCAGCTGTTTCTGACATTTATACAGTGTTAGTCCTTTTCAGATATGTGTGTCTTAAAACCTGTGCACAAGTCAATATTATTCATGAACATTCAAACATATACTGTTTAAACATGATCTTTCTGCAACAAGTGACTAGTATTTCTGCACATTCAACACTCAGACCTACCACAGACCCCCTTGTAATTAAGATACTGTTATCCTAATATGTGCATGTATCACCATGTGTTTGTATATAACTAGTATTCTGTACTGTTAAATAACAGTTCTATCAATCTGAATCACAAACTGAGGGAATCAGCACTCCACCTCCACACCCTACTCCTTCTGCCCAGGGTGAAACCAATGTATAGATGACCAGTAAAAAGGAATCCATATACCTATTTTGTATCCAAACACATTGCAGTACCACCATGTACCACCATTATATGTCCATGTGTTGTCCCTGAAGCAGGTGAAAAAAACAGAAGCTGTTTAAGCAGTGTAATGTGGCATATAAACCAAATCTATATTCATCCTGTCCTTCACCATGTTCAAAAGTAGAATGAGTCTGACCTCAAAGCCTGTCTTTATTGTGTATTTTTCAAATGCCCTTTCAGAACCAGTACTGACACATCAGAGATGGAGTGATCAGACTGAGAGAAGTGTTGACCTACTGGTTTTCAGTCATCTTCATTTTAATAGCATGTCTGTGTGAGTTCATTCAGGTGTGGAAAGATTGCCCAGTCTCTCCAAATATAACCTGTTTGTGGAAATCTCTTGCACTGAATAAAATAAACAACATTCTAAGATGCACATGTATAATTCCCCTGTATCCTGAATTGTTTCTTTTGTGGGGTATTGATAAAATCAGAAGTGGAAATGTGCTCACAAGTCTTATATCTAGCATAATTGCAGGGTCTTGTGCAACCTAGTGTTCTGTTATGCTGTTCAGATATATGTTTGCTCCAAACAATCAGGTTGGTTAAATTAGATGGTTACTTAAAACACAGTAGAGGGAGTTCTTGAAAAATACACTGCAGGAGTCATCCTCATTGAATACTGGTTTGAGGTCCTTAATAAATTTACATACAGTAGAAGCTCCTGATCAGGACGATATGTGACAACTAAGGGTATTCGGCTGAGGTAGTCCTTTCTTTATACTATGTTAGTTATTCCCATGGAATCTGCATTGCACAATTTACCACTCTTTCAAATTATCTGGAGAAATGCCCCTGACCAACAAATGCCTTTTTCAACATTGCCAAGTGTTTCTCACTTTCCTCCTCATTTGAGCAGGTATGGTGGCAACTGAGCACTTGACTGTACATTACAGATTTTTTAGTGTACCTTGTGTGATTACTGTCCTTATGCAAGTATCTTTGTCTGTCTGTTGGTTTCCTATTAATACATGTCTGCAAGGTTTCATCTTTGATTGTAACTGTGGTGTCCAGAAAATTAACACTGGTGACAGAATATTCCAGGGAAAGTTTAATGGACACTTGGAGGCTGTAAGTTCCTGATGGAATCCTTTGAGTGCATCGATGCCCTAAATAAATTCTCAATATAATAGAAATAAGCAAGTGGTTTATGCATACAGTGCTTTAGGAAATCCTCCTCTAAATTTTTGATAAAAAGGTTGGCATACTGCAGAGCCATCCTGCTACTCATTGTTATTCCCATAATTTAAAAATAATGGCTCTTATTAAAAGTGAAGTTGTTGTGCGTCACAATAAATTCAATAAATTCCCCAACCAATTCTGGGTCAATATCTTGGTGCTATCCTTTCTCATGTAGGTATTTAAGATGGGTTGAAATGTCATCCATATGTGGAATATTAGTGTAGAGGAAGGTTACACCTATTGTGGCTAATATGGTATTAGGTGGCAAGTCCCTATAACCAGAAAGTTTACAAAAGTGTGCAGTGTCCCAAATGTAGCTATCCCTTTCCATGATAAGTGGTTTTAAGATGGTTTATATAAAACCTGAGATCACTTCTGTCAGGGTACCATTACCAGATACTATGGGTCTCCGTGGATTCCCAGGTTTATGGATTTTAGGTAGCATACAGAATGTCCCTGCCTTAGGTTCATCAGGGATTAGGTCAGTTATTCTGTTTTGGACGTGCTTTGGAAAAGATCCAAGTATGTCCCATAGTTCCTCTGGTGTACTGTGTAGTGGGATCACTAGGCAGTTCCATGTAGTAGGTGTGATCTGCTAGCGGTCTGTTAACTTCATTAACATAATTCTCACAGTTTAAGATCACCACTGCAGAATCTTTAACAGCTTTTTTTATAACATTGTTGTGGTTCAGTTTAATTCGAGCAATATGAGAAAGAGAGTAGCAACCACTAATGAAAGAAGTATACAAGGTGGGCTCCAAAGTATAACAAGCCAAAATGTTAGTTTAATAACAAAGATCATAGCAGATCTGAATACAAGATGAGCACTACAAAGAATACAACACTGTGTTTTAAAGGTATAGAAATTGTTTTCAGTTCCTTTAATATGATGGTTCAGCAGAACCCCTCCTGCATTGGCACTGCACCATGTAAAAGAAGACTGAGGTGCATATGAATGCTTACAACACTTCATTAGCTGACTGGGGAAAACATTATCTCACCTCACTGAAGCCTTTCTAGCCCACTTAATACAACATTGTAACTGTTTAAGGCACAATTATCAATGATCTTTGTTAATTTATTTAGAACATCAGCAAACATGACCCCAAGACATTCGATCCCACAATGCGGTATGCTGTGGATCTCTGATTCCTTTTAAGATGCACCCTAAATTTTGTCATATTTCTAAATATGTATGATTAGAGGTCTGGGGGTCTGCTTATTCATTGAATCTGATTCATTATACTAGTTGTCTGAAAAGAAAATGAACTTTCATAAGGCTCTGTGGGAGATGTTATTTCAGTTTGTTCATTTTTTGTAATTTTGTACCACTGTTAAACTGGATCCGAAATCTAGTGTTTAAAACTGAAAATGTATTGAAGGTGACATTTTATAGATAATTGATTCCATGTATAAAACAAACTATTGTATCAGTATAACATGAATCATTGTTAATCTATTAAGTACACTTCTCAAAACACCCCAGTGTATAGTATCCTAATCCAGTGTTGGCCAAGAACCATTCCAAGATGGACACTTTGCTTACCCTTTTGGTACAATGTACAGTAATAGTGGGGGAAATAGTTCCAATTCAAATCAAAGGGATACGCTGCTTTATCTTATTCACTGTGAAAGAGCTATTGGCAGTATAGAAAATGATGAGGTATGAAGGCTAATTTGAATTTCACACAGGGTAAGGCTTACAGTATCATCACCACTATCTATGCACATCAGGCTGCTTAAGAAAAGCAATATTGCTAATGACATATAGACTGTGGAAGGGTGATGGCTTGGTTCAACTTCTTCACAACCCCATGGGGATTCGTTTTACACAACCAGTTTGCAGCATGAATCATTTATTAATATTGCATATGGAAAAGACAGTTGGTGGGCTTTGGCAGCAACAGCAATGCCTTAAGGGAAAGCAAAAATCTCAGCTGCTTGATGTATTATTTGAGTGTTATACAAAATAGCCAATGTATCTAATACTACTTAGGAAGAAAGATGCCAGCTGTATCATTTAATTGTAAAAATGAGGAGAATTAAAATCCCCATACCCAGAGCATGAACCCCGTGTGAAGAATATCTTCTTCCTCTATATATAGGCTTATGAGTCATTTGTCATCCAATATTTTCAAATGGATTATGTTGAACTATTGCCCTCTTTAAATAATGGACGATCCTAGGCAAGAGTAAAAGAACATGCATTCATTTACATCAGTGCCAAGAATTCATAAGTGAAAAGTGTTTTCTTTCTTTCTTTTTCTCCAGCTGTACTACATGGTGGCTTATTAATTGACCAAAGTGTTAAGATGAGGAAAATAACTTTCAGAATTATTTTATAGGGGTTCCTTTTGATATACAATTTATAGAATGTCTACTTTCCTGTTTTTTGTAATCTGATTCTGACTCACTCACATTAAGATTTTAGGAAAATTATTATAGGGTTAATGAGCTGTTAAAACTGAGCTGACATGATACTGGACTCCACCAATATGAGTTCACAAGACTACAGACTCCTGATATGCAGGTTACATTAACTTTAAATACAGTCATAAAGAAAAGTTCAGTGGTGCTCATTGGTAGGTTACGTTAAAATAAAAATTATCAATACTATTTGTTTGACCTCCATTTGTTTTTATTTATTTATTTGGTAACCAGGTAGGTACACTGGTCCCAGGGAATGTGTTCAGGTATGACCTGGGCCACGTAGATGGTACATGCAGTACTAGTAAAGAGCAAAACAGGTAGGAGTGGGTGGGGTCCCACTGGTGCTCTCCTAGTTTTCTGGAAAGAAGTCTGCACATACAGTATTTTGATGAGTTAAATATCTTTTTCTGAACTTCATTGACATTTTCTGGTGTTCATTTGGCCGTGGGTGTTGCTGGAGTGTTTGACTGAACAATAATAGTGGAACAGGTAATAACAACATATAAATCACTGCAAAAAGAAGTAAAGAAAACTGCATATGAGCAGAAGCGGGGAAACCTTAGTCTTAATTAAGTAAGACATCATGACAGGGTGTGCACTGTTGTGAGATAATGGCATGTCTCAGTTGAGCTGTGAGGCAAAAGGCATTGGGGGTGCCTTTAATCCACAGAGAAGGGTCATTGTTCTACAATAATACACAACCTGGAATATCTTTATTGGAGTTAAAACATGCTACAAAATTTAACAATTAGTAAAAGAAAAGTTTTTGTAAAAAAAAAATTGTTATTTTTAAAGTTAATTTTAAAATAGGTCCTTACGTTTTAGATTATGTAGTAATTCTAACATAACATTACATTAATAGAGGTCATGTGGAATGTATTGGACCATGAAATAAAAAAAATGAAATGATACTTAACTCCACTGACAGAATGTTTTACTCCCCCCGCACCCACCCAATCACCCACCCACCCACATGGTCTCATATGGAACCATTCCCTCAGCTGTGTAAATGGCAGGGTAAGTAGCAGTGATTTTCCTGAAGATCTGGTAAGGATGGGGGGGATTTTTAATTTGTTTATGTGAGTAAAGAGGAAATTCTGAGAGGATCAGCTTTAAATTATTTATAGAACTGTGCAACCCTCCCAAAGTTTGATCTTGTGAGCATAGTCCATTGAACCAAGTACAGCTTACTAGTGTTAGAAACATAGAAACATAGAAGTTGATGGCAGATAA
The DNA here is from genome assembly GCA_016271365.2 of Neoceratodus forsteri. Taxonomy (NCBI): domain Eukaryota; kingdom Metazoa; phylum Chordata; order Ceratodontiformes; family Ceratodontidae; genus Neoceratodus; species Neoceratodus forsteri. Next base: position 1,054,848,967 of record CM057451.1, on the reverse strand, counting down.
GGACCGCAAGGCCCACCCATTTCTTTTTCTACCTTATGAATGTGCCATCGGCCTTTGCTCTGCAATGGCCTATCTATTCATGCACATCTGTATTGCTCCCTTATGTCTATCCCATGCCTGTTGGAAGCCCTGCACTGTATTCATATCCACCACTTCCTGAGGTTGGACGTTTCATGCATCCACCACCTTTTCTGTGATAAAGAACTTCCTCACATTACCCCTTAATCAGCCTTCCTCTAATCTCATGCTGTGTCCTCTTGTCCTGCTATTTTTCTTATATTGAAACATGTTAGACTCTTTCACCTTGTTAATGCCCTTAAGATGTTTGAATGTTTCAATCATATCACCTCTCTCCCTTCTTTGCTCTACGGTATAGATATTGAGCTCCGTTAATCTGTCCTCATAAGTTTTCTGATGCAGTTCCTGCACCATTTTGGTTGTCCTTCTCTGGACTTCCTCAATTTGATTAATGTCTTTGTGAAGGTGTGGCCTCCAGTACTGCATGCAATACTCCAGATGGGGACTAACCAGTGTCTTGTAAAGAGGGATAATTACCTCTCTCTTCTGACTTGTGATACCCCCACTAATACACCCCAACATCCCCCTAGCCTTACCTACTGCTTTAGTGGTCTGCTTGGATGATTTCAGGTCATCGGTGATGATGATGCCCAATTCTCTTTCTTCCCCTGTGACTGCCAGCAACTCCCCTCCCAATCTAAAAGTTGGCTTCACGGTTTAACTTCCCTATGTGCATGATCTTGCACTTCTTTGCATTAAACCCCAGTTGCCATTCTTCCAACCATTTTGCTAGTTTATACAGATCTCTTCTCATTCTACCCACCCCATCTGGATCATCTACTCTGTTGCAGATCTTGGTGTCATCTGTAAACAGACACTCCTTACTCTCCAGTCCATCTGCAATGTCACTGATGAAGATATTGAAGAGGACTGTCCCCAGGACTGACCCCTGAGGTACCACACTTGTGATTTTGCACCTCTTCTGACTGTATACATTTGCCACGGTTTACCACTACTCTCTGTTCTCTGCCTGTCAACCAGTTTGCCACCCAGCTGCCCAATCTCAGACCCACCCTGAGCCTACCCAGCTTATTAATCAATCTTCTATGTGGAACAGTATCGAAAGCTTTGCTGAAGTCAAGGTAGGCAACATCAACTGCTCCCACTTGGTCCACCACTCTGATTACCCAATCAAAGAAATCTATGAGATTAGTTTGACAGGACCTTCCGTTTGTAAACCCATGCTGTCTTGAATCCTGTGATTCAATGGATTCCAGGTGTTGCACTATCCTTTCCTTAAGGAGTGCCTCCATGATCTTGCCCACTACAGAGGTAAGACTGACTGGTCTATTAGTTCCCTGCCTCCTCCTTGCTACCACTCTTGTGGAGCGAGATCACATGAGCCCTTCTTCAGTCTTCTGGGATCTCTCCTGTGCTCAGAGACTCACGAAATAGTTCTGATAACGGCTCTGCTAGTTCCCCCTTAGCTTCTTTAGTACCCTGGGATGTATGCCATCAGGTCCCATTGCCTTGTCCACCCTGAGCTTATTGAGCTCATGTAGGACCCTTTCTTTTGTGAAGGGACTAGTGCACACCTCCCTCCCTCCCCCCTGTGTCCATGGTGCTGAGCTGTGGGCCCTGCCCTACCTTCTCTTCAGTAAACACTGAGCAGAAGTATCTATTTAGGATACATGCTTTTACATGGTCCTCCACCTCCCATGCCCCCTTCTTATCCCCTTTGATCTTAGCAAAACCCCCTCTGGACATTCTCCTTTCACTAATGTATCTATAAAAAGTATTGTCTCCTTCTGTTACTGTTTGTGCTAGTGTTTCCTCAGTTTGGGCCTTTGCCTGCCTTACTGCCTTCCCTGCTTCCCTTAGGGAAGTTTGGTATGCCTTCCTATCTTCATCCTGCTGTGTTCCCATATATTTCCTGAAGGCCAACCTTTTGGCTCTGATGTTTTCTGCTGCTGTTTTTGAGAACCAAAGTGGTTTCCTCCTTCTTTTGGCGTTCTCTTGTTTTCCAACTAGTTCACCAAAGTTCTCTTGCTTAGAAACTAGTGTACCCTGGTTTAACTGTAGAAGACCATAGGCAAGTGGTTAAGAATGTATTGGGAGAGCATTTCTGTTTTGACAGGCACATGGAGCACATAAAAGTGCAGAATGGTCCAGGGACCAACAGTAAAGGTTACTGGTTCAAAAAGTATGTTTATTCAGAGTGAATACTGCCAAACATGGGTGAGAGTACCCTTTATGTCAAGTATAAAGGTTGCACATAGAGTATTTGACCAATGGTGCCAAAAAATAAATTGTTTGTATTGGCCTATATTGGCTCAAACAAATGAGCCAGCAGAATAGCAGCCCACAGTTTATGAAGGCTACTGGTTCCAAAACTTAAAATATGGTTGGATACTATGAAATGTGCATGAGACTCCTCATAAATAAACATTATTTTTCTTTTTTAGGATATACAGTGTTGTACATCCTGCTAAAAATACATAAAAGTTTCCCAGATCCATCATACAGTTAATAACGGGAAGTGGATCACTGTTACAAAATGTACCCCTATACACTGCTTCATTCCTGTAGCTATTGGTTACAAACATAGCTTCTTACTGTATATTCATGATAGCATGGACTTGATGGACAAACTGAAAAATATAATTTGGTGTGAAAATTACTGCTTCTACCACTAGATGTTTGCAGACTATACACTAGCGTACTCCACATGTAACGTACAGCTGCCATTGAATATTACTTGAGAAACATCTCACCCACAGCAATGTCTATTGAATTTTTTTTACAAGCAATTGAATACATACTTAACAGAAACCAGCAACTACTTTATCAATTAGTTATTTTATTGTCAGATATATGGTGCCACAATGAGGTAAGCAGTAGCACTCTATTTTGTTAATTTATATATCGGGTACTGGGACAGGAAGTATATCAGTGGCAAGGAAAACAACTCCTTTACAGAAAATATCTTGTTTTTCTGGTCATTTTATCAATGATTTCATTTGTATTTCATGTAGCCCCCTTGAAAAAGATCAGATTTCATGGAATACCTAAATAACAATATGTAAGCAATAATACCCTCCAGGGTGGGCATTATTGGGAAATACCGGACCGCCCAGGGGCATAATGTGGCCCGACGCCATAGACGGATGGCCTTATAGCCCCTGGAAGGTCTGGTATTTCCCAATAATGCCCACTCTGGAGAGTATTATTGCGCTTAGGAAATGGCCCATCGGAGAATGTTACTCTGTGAAGAGGCACTTGGATTGGCTCTTATTTTTAGCTGAGCATCTATTGAAAAATAAATGCCCAACTTGGACCCTGTCTCAGCCAATCAGGTTTAAGAATTGATTGTTGCCATTTTCTAAAATGAACTTAATTTCACCTGTGAAATAGAAAGAACAGAGATAAACATTTTGGATTTAAAACTAAAGGGAACACCGGAACAGGTGACTGTCATGGATGACTATAGGATGCCCATGGCAGGGAACAAAGTGCTCGATACATAGAAACATAGAAGTTGATGGCAGATAAGGACCTCAAAGCCCATCCAGTCTGCCCATTTCTTTTTTTGCCTTATAAATGTGCCATGTGATACTATGACTCATCATCCAAAAATGTTGAAAGTTTCCATCCCTTTCCTCCTTTTTGTTTCTTTTGATGCTCTTTCCATATTACGAGGAATGTACAGAAGGTCTATAACTGGATTCATAGGAGTTTCTGGATTTGGGACCATTGAATTATCTGGTGCCATTTTTCCTGACTGTAACTATTATTCTTTACATAGAAAGAGTTGTTGGTTTGCTGCTTCTGTTACTTTTTCAGTCATGATTCTAAAATTCAGTGATGCACCTAGATATTCAGGTACACTTTTTATAACAGTTAGCTATGTTGGTAAAGCTTTACCAAATCTATGAACTATAAATGTAACCTACCCCACTTTTTCCCATCTTGCCCACTTCCAAACCTTTCCCAGCCTCCCACTTTGGTAGCTTTTCTCACAAATCTAGATATTCATTTAACTTAGATTATTGTAACTTAAGATCTTCTCAATGCTAATTTCAAAGAAACATATTGTAATATTTGGGTATGTTATTTAATTCTAGAATTGAGTAATCCTTTATTTTCAACATACTACTTCATCCCAAATTGAGCGTTAGCTCAGTGTGCCTTTCCTAATTAACAATGTTAAATAAATAAATACATCTTTGCATGAAGCAGGTGTACCTTTATTGATTATATATACTCTCATACATTCTATCTCACAAAAAGAAAATCCTACAAAAAAGCTTTTTCCATCCCATCACCTCCACTCACCCTCCCAGCATCCCAATGTTTGCCTGGTTACTCCTAAGGATGAGGTAATTCTTGTTAAATGTTTAATCTTTTACAGATTAAGGGGGAAAAAAATGTAACCAGTACCACCTACGATTAAATCTGCACATGTTTGCAGCATTTCATTTGTAGCATTTATTTTGTATACAAATAGATAATAATAGTTATCTGTATTTGTACCGTGTCTTTCTAAAACCAAGGTGCTTTAACAAACGATTTCAATTAAAAACACTATAATAAAACACGAATACAATAAATACTGATTCATAAAATCTAATAAAATAACATCAAGTCAGATATGCTTGATACCACAGATGGGTCTTCAAGGCCTGTTTTTAATTCCTCCATGGATGCGCACTCCTAAAGCGGACGGGGTAGAGAATTCCAAAGGGCTGGGACCATGTACATAAATGCATGGGCCACCAAAGATTTTAAAGAAACCCTTGGAATCTCTAGCAACTCCTCGTCCGCCGAGCTGAGTGATCGCCTAGGGTAGTAAGGTACCAGAAGCTCTTTCAGGTAGTCCGGGTCAAGTCCGTGTAGGGCTTTATAAGTCAGAAGTCTGACTTTAAAAGTGATCTGACACTGTATTGGCAGCCAGTGCCAGGGGACAGACATAAGGCAATTCTTGTGGTGGGTAGGAAGAAATAGGCTGTTGGTTAACTAGAATCTGTGGCCTATCCTGTTGGTAGGGAAATGGGCAGACTAGATGGGCCAAGCGGTCCTTATCTGCCATCAAAGTCTATGTTTCTATGTTTCAGTGCAGCTACAGCACTGGAAAAATATGACATGTACAGTATGAGGAGTACCCATCAATAACTGGGCCGCAGCATTCTGAACTAGCTGCAAGTGGTGGATATTGACCTCTGGTAGCCCTAGATAAAGGAAGTTGCAATAATCAAGGAGCGAGGTCACAAACGCATGGACCAATGTAGGCAGATCACTAGACGGAACAAGGTGCTTGATCCTGGAGATGTTGCTCAGATGGTAAAAAGAAGATTTGATGATCGCAGACACTTGCAATTGCAGTGTCAGCCCATCAACAAAAATCACCCCCCAATTTCACACCTGTTCAGAAGTGGGGAGCTGGGAGCCACCAAGAAAAAGTCCTGAAGGCAAACCAGCTCTCCTCTCCTCTATCTGGTGACCTGGGTCCACAACCAACACTGCCGTCTTCTCCGAGTTTAACCTCAGCCAACTCAAATCCATCCAGTTCTGGATTTCAGTGAGGCAGTTGTTAAATATCGAGAGAGCTCTATCCTGGTCACATGCAAAAGATAGGTAGAGCTGGGTATCATCAGCATAGCAGTGAATCCTCAGCCAATACCTTCTTACAATGTCTCTGAGGGGCAGCATGTACACTGTGAACAACATGGGGTACAACACCAAACCCTGAGGTACCCCACATGACAGAGAGACTGGGCCAGAGGAATTAATCCCTGACACCACTCTCTGAGTTCTGCCAGTGGGGAAGGACCTAAGCCACCAGATGACTGTACTAGACAGGCCACAGATGAACTTCAGGCATTCAAGAAGAACCCCATGGTCCACAGTATCAAATGCTGAAGAGAGATCAAGAAGAACCAGATGGAACGTCTCTTCCAATCTCTCACCATCAGGAAATCATTGAGCACCTGAACCAGCACAGTCTCAGTACTATGCCTCTTTTGAAAACTAGACTGGAGTGGTTCATAAATGTCATGGACGGTCAAATGGTTCTCCAGTTGTATGGCCACTACTTTCTCAATCACCTTCCCCACATCAACCATAATCACAGAATTAAACTTTCCTTGCCTATATAAGCCATTTTTTCATTGCACTTATAAGCACCTTTTTTCTTAAAAATGTAAAGCACTTTGTAAATGTTGGGAAATTTGGCAATTTACAGTATATGTAATGTGTCTTAAAGGGCAGGATATTTAAGAACTGCTTATTTGTCTGTTGGTTATACCCATGATGAAGATCCATGTGGTAGAAGTGTTATGGCTTGTCTTCTCTCCCTTAAAGTAACTTTTTGCACTGCATTATATGTCTCTGTCATTGTCCTTGAGCTTTAGGGCTGCTTGAGTGCTAGCTTTTTGTGTTTTCCGTGGACTGGGACTAGGTGCCCTCGCCTCGGCACCATCTCACTTTCCTGGATGCATTACAGCTGTGTTTGCTAAATAAAAAGGTAAAAATACTTTATGTCAGCAAAGAATATTTATTTCAGTTGCTTACATCTGAAAGTTGTTGGCAAGCCACTGCAGAGGATTCTTGGACAGTGTATGCAACCTTAAAGGACAGTTGCAGCCCCATGCTGAGTTACGGCACAGTAATAGTTAATGTTCATTGCTGAGGTAAAGACTTATACCTAGAGATGATGCAAAATTTTATTTCACTGGTGAAAGTGCTACAAAATCATCAATTTTGCCACACAAAATGTTTCATGAAATTATGGCGAAATGTCATCCGCATACGCACATACTCATTCTTTAGTTTATACCCCTCCCTCATGTATAGTGGTCCCTACACCCTGGGCCGATCACCTGCCAAAATAAAATCAACCTCACCAATCACCCTGAGCCCTGGCCTTCAATCTTTGAAAAAACAACAACAATCCCTTCCCCTGTCCTTGGTGTCTAGTGGTCCTCCCGGCCAATCACTGGCCAAATTCAAATCAAGAGAACCCCCCCCATCACTTGAGCCCTGGACCCCAATCTTTAAAAAAGAAAAACTATTCTCTTTCCATGTCCTGGTGTAGTGGACCCCCCTGGCCATCACCAGCCAAATTCAAATCAAGAACCCTCCATCCCCTCAGTGACCCTGAGCCCCAGCCCCCAATATTTGTATAAAAAAAAAAACAATCCCTCCTGTCCCCGGTATCTAGTGGACCCCCAACCTCTCTACCCTGTCTTAAGTTAAAGCCCATCCCGCTCCCCCCCCCAGTACCCCGATCAGGCCACTGGCACAGCCCTCCACTCACCTCCTTGGCTGGCAGCCCATCTGAGTGCTCAATGAATGAGCGCATGCCTATCGCGCTCATACATTGAGCGCTCAGATGGGCTGCTGGTCATGGAGGTGAGTGGAGGGTTGTGCTGGTGACCCGATCAGGGTACTGAGGGGGAGCGGGTTGCGCTCTGACTTAAGACAGGGTGGGGAGTCCAGTAGACACCAGGGACATGGGAGGGGATTGCTTTCTTTTTTTGTTGTTTTACAAAGATTGGGAGCAGGGGCTCAGGGTGACTCGGGGGGTGGGGAGTTCTTGATTTGAATTCAGCTGGTTATCAGCAGTGAGGGAGACCACTAGACACCAGGGACATGGGAGGGATTGATTTTTTTTTTTTTTATCAAAGATTGGAGACCGGGGCTCAGAGTGACTGGAGAGGGAGTTCTTGATTTGAATTTGGCTGGTGATTGGCTGGGGGGAGGGACCACTAGACACCAAGAACAGGGAAGGGGATTGTTGTTTTTTCAAAGATTGGGGTTCGGGGCTCAGGGTGACTGGTGCAAGGGTTCTTGATTTGAATTCAGCCGGTGATCAGCTGGGGTGGGGGGACCACTAGACACCAGGGACAGGATAGGGGATTGTTTTTTATTTTGAAAGATTGGGGGTCCGGTGGCAAAACTGAGAAATTTCACCAGTGAACAGCAAATTTCAGCTGTTCAAGGGCGAAATTTTGTATTTCGCCCAGCAAAATAGTTCATAAAATGTGCAAATTCCACAAAATATTTCACCTGGCGAAATTTTCCAGTTTCAGATAACACTACTTATACCCCCACCCCTTTAAACACTGCTTTACCTCCATGCCAAATAAAATACTGCCCCTAACACAATAATTTTTTCATATTATACAGTGACACCACCCCGGTTTCATTTTATGTAAGTATATGTTGAAAAAACATGACTTGACTGTTTAAATTGTTGCATGGAGCTGGCAAAATGTTTCCCGATTTGGCTGTCACTGTGGCAGTGATAGGTGTGGGCAGACTCTGGGCCACCTGACCATGCAACATAAATTCATAGAAACATAGAAACACATAATTTTTCAGCAGAAAATGACCAACAGGCTCACATGATTTGCTCTATTTTTTGCCTGCCTATTACTACACCTGGATCCTATTTGATCACTGATGTCCCTTCCTCCTCCCTTTCCTCTATTTCCTATGCCCATGTGCCTATCTCACACTTGCTTGAAGTTCTCCACTGTTTTAACCCACCCCCAACTCTTCTGGCAGGTTGGTGCAGGTATCCACCACCCTTCCTTGGAAGAAATAATTCCTCACATCCCTCTAAAACTTCTCCCCTCACACATCATTGCATGCCCATGCAATCTGGTGCTCATTCTGCTATGAAAGAGACCACCCACCTGCACCTTGTTTACCCCAATCATGTAGTTATACATCTCAATCATGTCCCTTCTCACTCTCCTCTCTTCAAGGAAGTATATGTTGAGATCCTGCAGCCTCTCTTTGCGTGGTTTCTCATTCAACCCCCTCACCATTTTGGTAGCCCTCCTCTGAACCACTTCTACCTTATCAATTTGTAGAGATTCAGCCTCCTGAACTGGACACAGTACTTTAGGTTGAGTCTCACTACTGAGCAATACTAAGGCAACACCACCTCCCTTTTCCTGCTATAAAGTCCCTCCTGTGCACCCCAGCATCCAACTAGCCTTACCTACTGCCTTATCACAGTGCTCGGTCACCTTGAGATCATCATATATGATTAACACAAGGTCCGTTTCCTGCTTGGTGTATGACTATGCACTTTTTGGCATTAACACCCAGCTGCCACACCCTAGACCACTCTTCTAGTTTCCAAGATTCCTTTTCATTCTCTTCACCCCTACTCAAGTGTCTACCCTGTTGCAGATTTTAGTGTCATCCACAAAGAATCACACTGTCCCCTCCAGTTCCTTAAATATGTCACTTATAAAGACATTGAAGATTAAAAGTTCCCAAGGTGGCCCAAGAAATGGGATAATACAAAATGGTGAGCCCAAAAGTCAGTGAGGACATTTCAGTGAGGAAGAAATTGAGACAAATGTTGTACACCCTTCCCCAAAGTGCAACAACCTTGAAGTTGGTTATTTAAATAAGGGTGTGTGTGGGGTGTGGAGTCCCCTACAAAAAAAAATTGTCACTATTTCTGTCCTCACCAACATGCAGTCACGATTAGGGGCTTACTGTTTCATAATCACACTGTTCACATAAAACAAGGTCCCAATATTGATCCTTGTGGCACTCCACTGGTCCCGCTCCCATCCCCTGAGTGACTGCTGTTTACCGCTGTCCTTTGCCTCATATTCTTTAACCAGTTTGATACCCAACTCACCACCATCTCCTCAATCCTCAGGTTGTTCAGTTTCTTTATTAGCCACTCTTGTTTCATAGTGTCAAAGTCTTACTGGAGTCTAGATTGGCCACATACACTGCCCTCCCTGATCCACCTCCCTAGTCACCCAATCAAAAAAAGCTATGACATTTGTTTGACATGACCTCCCCACTGTGAAACCATGCTGCAGGTGGTCTTGCAGCCTTTTTTCCTCCAATTACTCCATCATTTGCTCCTGCAGCAGGGTCTCTCAACTTCCACACCACTAGTGCAAGACTGACTGGCTTGTAATTACCGGACTCCTCCCTGCTGCTGCTCTTGTGCAGAATGACCACATCAGCTTTTCTCTAGTCCCTTGGAAGCACTCCATCACCAATGAGATGGTGAATAGTGTTACCAGAGGGGCAGCTAGCACCGTGTGCAGCCCTTTTTTAACCTGTGGGTGAATCCTGTCTGGCCCCATCACCTTGCTTTCCCTTAGAACTTCCAATACCTTTTTAGATTCTTTCCGTCAAAAATGAACTTGCAGTTGCTGCACCTGCAATCAGTGAAAGTGACGCAATGACCAATGTCTGGTTCCCCCTTGTTGTGGCTGCAGCTGACCTACGTAATGCTTCTGCTTCTGACTCTGTAACTAGTAGCACAGAGCAGGATGCTGATGCATTTTGGAAAATATATTTTCATTTTATTTCTTATTTATTTTTTGTATTTATTATGCTAAGTGTAAACATGACTCATGATATGTGACTTGTCTTACACTTTGAAGTGGATGCCTATCCTCCATTCCTCACTGGCGCTATCCATTACAACCTGCCTTAGTGATGGTGCTACTTGTTTGCTTTTCTAGGCTTTCAAGACTAGTGATATACCTCACCAAGTCTGATATTACTCCCATGAACAGCTGTACTTTTTATTCTGGTGGTAAGATGATAGCAGTGTTGTAGTCTAAGTCAAAGAAAGACAGAGTCAGCTTGAGCCATGATGACTGATTAGCAGGCACACTGGAAAACTGCATCTGCAATTTTATTCAAAATCTGCACTTTTCGTGATTCTGCACAATATTTCCACAATTTCCTGCAATCAGTAGAGTTTTACAAAATTGTATGAAGAAGATTAAAATGTTCAAAGAAAAACTCAAATATACTAGTAGATATATTGACAATGTAATATGCAGACTTGGGTTTTGTTAAAACAATGCAGTATAATGGAGTTTGCCCTTTAAGGGGCAGACCAGGTTGTCCTGGTGCACCCCTTCCCTTCTTCATTAGGATGGTTGTGCTCAGGAAGGGAGGGAAGAAGACAAGGGAGGGGCTAAGGGTTAGAACAATAGGCAGGCAACAGGAAGGGGAGGGGCAACTGGAGGTACATAATGGTCAGCACAGAGGGGCCTCAGCCACTTTTTGCTGGAGTTTTGATCTACATCAACTGCTGCACGTTGGATTGGCATATTCTTTTGAGGTTTGTTCACCAGGAGAGAGAGGTAAGGAAACAAACAATTGATTTATAGGAGGAGAAGTGAAGTTGTTCTTTAAAAAAAATATATATATATAATAATAAGAATAAATATTTTACAGTATATAGTAGAGGAATATAGTTTGGATAGATTAGTGCACAAAGATATGATGGAATACAGGGTGAAGCAGGGATTTTTGGATAAACAATAGGCTGTGTTAAAAAAGGGGGACAAGAGACAAAGAAGAGCTGGTGGGTGTTATGACTGTTAGAAGGCCATTTCAGTCAATTTGGTTTAACTGTTAATGATAGTAGCATTGGTCAAGCAGGTTGTAAGGACAGGGCAGACATGCTAGGATGCATGGGGGCCCACACCCGAGGAGGGCTGCAATAGCGATGGTGGCCAGATGATGAAAGCTGGGGCAAAAAAAAAAAAAGGTTTTTGTTATGGCTGCTGGTGAGATTAGCAGGCTTGGAAGAAGCCCTGAAGCAAGGGAGCAAGAGCGCTATCTGGGACCATGTGGCGTGGCATCACACGCCGTGTGGTGTCTGTAGTGAAAGCTTTCCCACTTGTTTTGTGTTAATTGCCGCATTGGGACTGTTTTGGTTTGCTGGGAATCACTAGTAGGCCTGGAAGAGGCCCTGAGGTAAAGGGAGGGAGAGAGAGCGCGATCCGGGACCACGGGGCGTGATGTCACATGCCATGTGGGGGTTTGTGAGAAAGCCTTTCCTTTTGTTCTGTGCTGTTTGTGGCATTTGTGGCCATTTTTCATTGTGCTGGCTAAAGTAGTAGGCCTGGAAGAGCCCTGAGGCAGAGAGAGAGCAGCGATTCAGGACCATGCTGATGTGACGTCACACCGCATGGTGGTTCTGATGAAACTTGCCCTTATGTTGGCTGCTTGCTATGCTTTGGCCCCTTTTTTGAGTTGGTTTGTTGTCAAAGTGAGGAAGTTGGAAGAGGCCCTGAAGTAATGGGAACAAGAGACCTTTTTCGGTGACCACGTGGCGTGACGTCACATGCCGCGTGGTGGTCACAAGGGAAACCCCTTCCCTTTTGTGGGATGCTGAAGGCATGGTGCTCTGGTGTGTTTAGTCCAGTGCAGGCTGTGAAAGTTACATCATCCCCTGGGAGGAAGCTCCTGGGGAGGCCAGTATGGCTCAATGTTTTTGGGGGACAGCAGCAGGGTTTTAGTGGCTCAGGGAGGTTGCAAAAAAAAAAAAAAGGTAAAACAGGCAGTTGGGTGGATGCCAGGGGGAAAGAATGGTTTGGTGAGACAGGGGCCAGCAGGAGGGTCCTGTAGCAGGGGAGGCGGAAGCACGTCGCTACATTGGCATGATGCTGCGGGAAGCCAAATGGGCGCAAGGGTGGAACAAATAGAAGAGCAGTGGGGGGGCAGGAGAGGGCAAGTAAGGTGAGGAGGTGAGCATGAGCCACAAGGGGAGACTGGCTCACAGGAAGTGGGAGTGCAAGCATGCACACACACCAGCGGGTCACGGGTGGAGAAGCAGGACACCCCCCACCCCCAATAAAAGAACCTGGTGACTCCCTCCTGCCTGGGTACATCATGGGAGGGGAGCAAGCCCCTCAAGGGGCATTTTTTCCATAATAACAGCAAACAGATAAGAGGGGTCAAGGGAAGGCTTAGAGGGGCCAATGACAAGGCCAAAGGGGGGGGTGAGTGGCCCACATAGTGTGGGGTCACTCACAATGGACATGGCAGGGAGCAGCCAAGGGATCTGGTGACCTATCGAGCATGATAGAGGCCTTTACTGGGGGCCTGACTGGTCATGCGGATGCATGGCATGAGGGACAGAGGGAAAATAACAGATTGTGTATATATATATATATATATATATATATATATATATATATATATATATATATATATATATATATATATATATATATATATATATATATATATATATATATATATATATATATATATATATATATATATATATATATATATATATATATATATATATATATATATATATATATATATATATATATATATATATACACACACAATTAATCCTATTTTCTCTTCCCGTAGTTGTCTTCACAGAGCAAAGGAAAAGAAGGACATGGCACCAAAGAAGAGCAGGGCATCAAAGGAAGACGCTTACAGGGCTATAATTGAATTGGCAGAAAAAGCCAACAGAATGTGGGAACTGGTGGAGGGGAAGGAACCAAGGAGATCCAGGGAGAAGAGAAAAGAGGGCCCGTGAAAAGGTGGCAGAGGGAAACGACCAACCGAAGGGCCACGCAGTCCCACTAGGGTGCCACCTGCTTGTAGTGGGACCCGCCAAGGTGGCTGATCCAGTACCTCTGCAGCCTATAGACTTGGTGATGCCAGTACCCCCCCGATCAAGGTGGGATCTCCCTGGCTGAACCAGGACCCGATCCCCAGAATGTGGTGTTCCCTCCACAACCCCTTGTAGTTCACCCTCCTCCTCAACCACAGGGAGAAACAAGGGGACACTTGGAAGACTCCAGGCAGCACGGCCCAGACAAGGTTACAGGTAACACATCCAGTGCAGTGGGGGACAGTATAAAAGAATATATAGGTCAAATTGTGTCAACACTGGGAACAGGAGGTTTAGTGCAGATGGAATCGGCTCTGGTAGAGATTAAGACGGAGAAAGAGGTGCCGGCGAAAAATGAAGGGGGTACAGAGAGAGAGAGAAGGAAAAGGTGCAAGGGAGATAGGTGCACCTGGGATGAGGATAGGCAAGCATGTGCCACTGGCCACAAAGGAAAAAATATGGAAAGGAGAGTATGTGGATATATTCGCTTTGGTGAGCCGGGAAGCGGCAGCCAAGTATGAGGAAACTGAGAGCATAGGTAAGAGTGAAATGCCAGCAGTGATAGTGCTTTTAGGGAAGAAGGAGGATGACAAGTTCACAAAAGTGAAGACTTGGGATGGGTGGTTCTTAAGTTTTGCCACTTTCTCAGCCATCATCCTGGAAAAAAAGGCAGGAGCTAGGCATCCCGCTCATCACTTATTCCTTGATAATAAGGAGGACAAAAGCAAAGGGTGGGGTGGGGTGGTTATACTATGATGAATTTTTTTGGCAGAGAATGGCAACTTTCAGGGACTTGAGATGGGACACCAAGCAGTTAGATTTATGGACCGATTATGTAACAGATCAGTCCACACCCGAAGGTAAATGGGAGAAAAGGGGGCTACGCCCCAGAGATGCTGCTGGGCTTACAACAGGGCCTTTTGCTCATGGCCTCAATGTCGTTTCCAGCATACTTGTTCAAAATGCGGGGGAGGGCACCTGGCAAGTAGATGTAGAATGACATGGGCCCAAGGGGCACAGGGGCATGGGAGTCAAGTGTCAGGTCAGCAGTTTTTTTGAGAAGGCCAGGGGTTTAAAGGGAAGACATGGAGCAGGGGAGGGAGGAGTAGGGGGAACATGAGTAGAGGTGTTCAGAATCACTGAGGGAAGAAACTTTGCATGAAATGAGGGAGGGGCTGGGGAGGAGTAACGGGGGGCATGACAGGGAGCAGTTTGGGATGGCCAGAATCCCCATCAACTTGAAGGCATGGACAGCCTGTTTGGACTGATATCCAAACACAAGCGTGTGGTATAGGATTATAGGAGGTTTTAACACAGGGTTTTCACTGCAGTGTGGGGGGCCCAGACAAGCAAGAGAGGTGAGCAACCTGGGGTCAGTAAAAGGAAAGGAAGAGATGTTAAGACAGAAGATAGAGAAAGAAAAGGCAGCAGGGAGGGTAGAGGGCCCATTTAATACCCCCCCATTGCAGAACATGCAGATTTCACCATTGGGTTTGGTACCCAAGAAACAAGAAGGGGAGTAGAGGGTGATCCACCACCTGTCCTATCCGGAAGGGGACTCGGTGAATGATTTCATCAGTGAGGAGCATGGTACGGTGACATTTGTGACACTAGAGGATGCAGTCTGGATAATCCGGGCCACAGAGGATGCATGGATGGCAAAAATGGACATTGAATCTGCTTTCAGACTGCTGCCAGTTAGGAGTGAAGACTGGGATCTATTGGGTTTTAAAATTGGGGGGGCAGTATTATTTTGAGAAAGCAATGCCAATGGGATGTTCCATAGCATGTGCAACATTCGAGGCATTCAGCACCTGCTTTCAGTGGATATTCCAAGAAAAAAACAGGTTATAGAACGGTCATCCATTATCTGGATGATTTTCTTTTCATTGGGAGGGGAAAAAGAGAGACACAGAGTATGCTGGGTAAGTTTCAGGAATTGTGCCGGGAGCTAGGGGTTCCACTGGCACCAGAAAAACAGAAGGGCCCAACAGGGTGATGGAGTTCCTGGGGATTGAGATAGATGCCCGGAATGAAATATTTAGACTACCGGACAAAAAGTAAGTAAATTGAAGGAACTGATCCAAGTACACACCAGCAGGAGAAGGGTACAACTAAAACTAGTGCCGCAGGTACTGGGGCACCTGAACTTCGCATGCAGGGCCATTGGACCAGGAAGGGCATTCACAAAGAGGTTAGCTAGGGCTACAGCAGGGGTCACCAGACCACATCACTGGGTGGACCTGATACAAGGTGTCAGGGAGGATTTTAAAATATGGGAAGAATTTCTTAGTGAGTATAGCAGGTGCTCTTTCTGGAAAGAGGAGTGGCTGTACAACACAGACCTCGACCTCTACACAGATGCTGCTGGGGGGCTAGGCATGGGGGGTTACCTCAGGGGCAGGTGGTTTGCAGAACCCTGGCCTGCTAGCTGGGTGAGGGACGGAAAAGTGAGAGATATAACATTACTGGAGGTCATGCCCATATAGGCATGTACTTTGGTCTGGGGGGGAGGAATTACAGGATCAGAAAGTGACATTTTGGCATGGCAACAGTGCAGTGGTGGATGTTCTAAACAGGGGAGCCAGGTCAGATACAGTCATGCAGGTATTACGATGTTTAGTGTTAAGGGCTTTGCAACTGAACATGTCATTCAGAGCAAAACACATAGAAGGGGTACACAATATCCTGGCTGACAGCCTTTCCCATCTGCAGCTGGACCATTTTCGGAGGCTGGCACCAGCAGCAGAAGAACTAAAAATGCCCATACCAACGAACATCTGGGATGTTGGCAAGAAGGAGCAGAACTATTGTTTCGCAGCTTATGGGCGCCTCGGACTCTAAGGGCCTACAGTGGGGCCTGGCGAGTGTTTCAAACATTCAGGGCAGAGCACCAGATGGAGGTAAGTAGGCCACTCACAGAGGAACAGTTGGGAATGTTCATCATGGAGCAGTGGCAAAAAGGTACAGCCCACACCACAATGGGAGTCTACTTGGCAGGGATTAGTGTTATCTGCAGCTTCAAAGGGTGGAAGGACCTGACAAAATCACTATTCATTAGCAGAATGATTCAGGGATGGAGCAGGTTGAAACAAGGGCCAGTAGATAATAGAAGGCCAATAGGGGAGCTGTGGTTGGTAAAGCTAAAGGACGTGCTCCCGACAATATGCAGATCAAAGTCTGAGGCCCAGCTATTTCACACAATTTACATAGTAATGTTTGCAGGGGCCATGAGAGTGAGTGAGGTGGTGGGCCATGGAAAAGGAGACAAGGAAGGGTGGTTAGAATGGGAAGATATAAGCTGGGGGGTGAAGGAGATATGGATCAAGATCAGGAGGTCAAAAATGGATCAAAGAGGACAAGGGTGCATAGCGACACTGAAGGGATGGGTAGAGGTTGCTGTATGCCCAGTACAGGGTCTGTGGGACTTTTGCCGCAGAGCATGGGACCAGGATGGGAAAATTATTTGTACAAGGTGATGGAAAATGGGTCACCAGCTACCAAGTCACAGCGTTGCTCAAAAAGGGCATGCAATTCATGGGTGAGAATCCGGCTACTTATTCATCCCATTCCTTGTGGATTGCAGCTGCCTCACAGTGGGCAGCGGCGGGGGAAACGGTGAATGATATCTTGGAAAAAAGACGCTGGCGATCCACCAGTTATAAGAGATACATTTGAGTACTGAAGTAGAAATTTAAAGTATTGCTCCTGTTTTTAGCTCCAGATCAGGGGGCAAGAAAGGGCAAGGGAGGAAGGGCAGGGGAGGGGATAATAGGGTAATTACACTACAAGCATGTGTAAAATAATTACTTTTGCTTGAACCCCACAGGAATAGGGAGGGTCACAGAAGTCTGGATCTGCGGCCATTCCTACATTTATTGTGCTGGAAAGAGAGCAGAAAAGAAGGCTGGGGGAAAGCAGCTGTACCAGGATGTGAAACATTGTAGGTTGGTCTGGCATGGCATATGGGAGATGAGATGGGCACAACTACTTCCCACCTTGAAGGAACTCAAGGGACAGCAACCCAGTCCAGACCTAATTATTATACATTTAGGGGGCAACGACCTTGCAGGCAAGCCATGGGTAGACACATACTTGCAGATAAAAATGGATCTAGGAGCAATACGACAGTGGTGGCCTCAGGTATGCCTTGCCTGGTCAGATATGATACCAAGGAGGGTGCGGAGGCAGAATCACAGCCATAGAGCTGTGGAGAGGGCCAGGAGAAAGATGACTAGAAGGGTTGGGACATTAATAAGGCAGATAGGAGGGCAGGTGATACTGTGGGGGGTAGAAGAATGGGTAGAAGACTTCTACAGGTCAGATGGGGTGCACCTGTCGGACCTAGCCATAGACATGTTCAATACAGAAATAATGGGCTTTATAGAAGCATGGAGGAACATGCAAAAGCGGAATATATAAAAAAAAAAAAAAAAAAAAGAGTGAAAGGATCTTCCCTGAGTAAGGAGAATAATACCATAGGGTAGAAATGATACGTCAACACAAGCTGGAGACTGGCTAGTGGGGAAAAGAGGGGAGCAGGGAGGGACAAGAAAAGGAACAACACAAGAAGAGGAAGAAGATGAAGAAAAAGCGGTCTCGGTTCTCACCGTTGCCTAACGGAAAAGGAGAAGAAGAAGGCACCCAGGTTTTTACCTGGGGGGAGAAAAGAGGAAGAAAGAGAGATAATCAGAGATTGATATATGGATAGAAATAAATGAAATTCTGAAAATATGATAATAAGAAATGATAAATGGAATATGGAATTATGATGTATAATAAATTAATTGCCAATCTGAGCACAACAACAAACAATGGTCTTTGTCTTTTGTGAGGGAAAAGGGGGGAATCCGGGACAATGGGGTTTGCCCTTTAAGGGGCAGACCAGGTTGTCCTGGTACACCCCTTCCCTCCTTCATTAGGATGGAAGTGCTCAGGAGGGGATGGAAGAAGGAAGGGGAGGTGCTAAGGGTTAGAACAATAGGCAGGCAACAGGAAGGGGAGGGGCAAGTGGAGGTACATAATGATCAGCACAGAGGGCCTCAGCCACTTTTGCTGGAGTTTGATCCTCCCACCCACCCTACAAGGCAGAGCAAGAGGAAGACAGTCATGATGGGACTGTATGGTGGGTCTGTCAAAGGTGGATGACAGACACGTCCATTGGACAGTTTGGACTGCCAAAGGTGGATGGCAGGAGAAGAAGGGATAGAAAGAGGAAAGGGGGAGGAGGGAGAAGAAAATGGAATAACACAAGAAGAGGAAGAAGATGAAGGAAAAAGCGGTGTCGGTTCTCACCATTACCTTACAGAAAAGGTGAAGAAGAAGGCACCCAGGTTTTCACCTGGGGGAAGAAAAGAGGAAGAAAGAGGGATAATCAGAGATTGATATATGAATGGAAATAAATGAAATTCTGAAAATATGATAAGAAATGATAAATGGAATATGGAATTATAATGTATAATAAATTAATTGCCAATATGAGCACAACAAACAAACAATGGTCTTTGTCTTTTGTGAGGGAAAAGGGGGTAATCCGGGACAATACAGGGAGTGGTTTTCTCAGTGGTTCTGTGTGATGCTGCTTTCATCAGATTCACTGCCTGGTATGCTTTCAAAATCCTCTGGCTAAGCATGTGTGCATTAACCACTTAAGATCTGTGAAAAAGAAGCCTGTCAAAGTTGTCACAATTACTTGAACAACGAGGGGCAATAAAGGCATGAATTGTGCCATTTACCTAAATGTGGTGCTAACAACACAACTTATTGTAGGTGGAAGGGTAGGTTTTTCTATGTGTACTCATCATTCTGGAAGGATCTTGAAGCAAAGAGCTGAGAATTTAGGATGGCCAGGGCCCTACTGATTCTAAACTTGAATGTTTCCCTGAGAGAGTTAGACAGTGGTCTTCTCTTGACAATCTGTCACTTACATGTTTACATACACACAAACTACAGACCTATCTCTATACTTCCACCTCTGTCTAAGGCACTTGAGTGCATAGATGCAGATCAGCTAGTGGAGAATATGGAAATATACTTGATCCAGTGCCCCCAGCAGCATGGATTCAGAAAGCGACATAGCACTATTACAGCACTGCTAGAATTCACTGGTTTCTTCACCACAGAAACATAGAAACATAGAATCTGATGGCAGATGAGGACCGCTTGGCCCACCTAGTCTGCCCATTTTCCTACCTAACAGATAAGCTGCAGATCCTGGTTTACCAACAGCCTACTTCTTCCTAGCTCCCAGTAGGACTGCCTTATGTCTGTCCCATGCATTCCTGAATTCCCCCACTGTTCATGAATCACGACCTCTTCAGCAAGGCTGTTCCATGCATCCACAACCCTCTCCATGAAAAAATACTTCCTCACATTACCTGTGAGCCGTCTCCCCTCTATCTTCAGATTCTACCCGCTTGTTCTTGTATATCTCTGTTTGTGAAAGATACTACCCTCTTGGACTTTGTTGATTCCCTTGAGGTATTTGAAAGTTTCTATAATGTTCCCCCTCTCCCTTCTTTCCTCAAGGGTATATATATTAAGCTCCTTTAGTCTCTCTTCATATGTCTTCTGCTGCAAACCCTGCACCATTTTGGTTGCCCTCCTCTGGACAGCCTCCACTCTGTCTATGTCTTTGCGGAGATGGGGTCTCCAGAACTGCACACAGTACTCCAGATAGGGTCTCACCAGCTCTCTGTACAGAGGGATAACAACTTCCTGTTTTCTACTGTTGATGCTTCTCCCTATGCATCCCAATATCCCCCCAGCCTTCCTTACTGCCTTCTCACATTGCTTGCCCACCTTTAGGTCATCTGACATAATTATCCCCAGGTCCATATCCATTTTTATGTTGACTTGCACATGCGCTGCCAACATATTGCGGTAGTAGCAGATTTGGAGGCGCGGCCACTGTTGTGTGAATGCAGGGTACACATCAGTAGGTGTGTCACTCATTCCTCAATCAACCAGCAGCAGGGGCCAACAACCTGAATAGCTAATGTGGCCACAACATCTGAGAAAAGATCCACTGTAATGAGAGTGAAGCTCTCCTACAGCATAACCGCATCACAACTCCCGACATGGAGGGCAACATGGTGGCAGTGACTGCCACCACCTGTCATAATGCCGACGGGGGAGCCCACTCTCCGTTGGCATAATTCCCCCTTCCCCATTTCTGCTGTGTGCCAAGGGGGTGCCCAATCCCCCTCGGCATCATGCACCCACCAAAGAAACTATTTTCTTTGCCAATGGGTGCCCCAATCCTAATCAGCTTCAGTTCCCCCCCTTTCCCAGTTAGATCTGCTGATGAGGGAGCCCACTTCCTGTTGACATGATGTCGTCCCCTTTCTTCTGTGCCAAGGGGGTGCCCAATCCCCCTTGGCTCATGTCCCCCACTCCCCTTCCATTTGTGCTGATGGGGGTGCCCAATCCCTTGTCAGCTACTGCATCCCCCCCAAAAAGACACTTGGGTGGCACGCTGGGAGTCCACCCCAGCGTGCCAAATTCCCTGTAACAAAAAACTGTCCCGCAATGTTTTTCTTACCCTGTGAAACAAAAACAGTCCCTCGCCATCTCCCTGCCCCAATCCTGCAACCCGTGCCCACCCTCTGTGCACCCTGCCTCCCCACACCCCCCTCACCCCATACCTACCTCCAGAGTCTGGCACGACGATCTTCGGTGGACCAGGAACACATCTGCACTCTTCAAAGCTGACCGCGAACTGAGGAAATGCCTGTAAGCTGAATAATGGAATAAATAGTTTTTCTTCAACTTTGATGCATATCTCAGGCATTTTTGGGAATTTTGGCACCAAATTTTCAACATGGGGTTTTCGGGACCCTCCTCATGAATTCTGTCACTGTCATGGCATTATTTGGCCCCAAAAGGTGCTTTGTGGTCACTGCACGGAATCACCTTTTGGGGACTGATTAACAAAATTATTATTGTTATGACCACTCAGGTCCATCTTGTAAATGAGCTATGCTCAATGATGTTCGCCTGAATAAATAAAGATTTTGATTGATTGATTGAAAATGATAGTGCCGGTGTTCATGAGGTGGGGTCTCAGAAAGCCAATGTTGCAAATTTGGTGGAAAAAATCCCAAAAATGACTGTTTTACGAGTGTGCGTTGTGCAGTTGCTACGCACGTTCATAACTTCATGAATTTGCAATATTTTCATGCCAGATTTTTAACACTGGCATTGTTACACACCTCCTTGTAAACAGTCGCTGTCATTTTCACATCCTGGCGAAATGTGTTTTCGCACTTCCGGCGAGAATAGCGTGGTTGCTGTGGGAAATCATTGTTCAGGACAGATTACAAAAATGACAGTGACACTGTTCATGAGCAGAGGTCATAAAATGCCTATGTTGAAAATTTGGTGATGATACTCCATAAAATGAATGTGTTACGAGCGTGCGTTGCACAGTTTGCATGCACACTCGTAAGTTCGCAAATTTATAATATTTTCACTCCAGATTTTCAACATTGCCATTGTTCTGCACCTCCTTATGAACAGTATAGCTGTCATTTTTCACATCCTGGCCAAAATGTGTTTTCGCAGTTCCGACCCAGAATAGCGTGGTCGCTGTGGGAAATCCATGTTTGAGACACATTATGAAAATGACAGTGACACTGTTCATTAGCATAGGTCCTAAAATGCCTATGTTGAAAATTTGGTGATGAAAGTCCATAAAGTGAGTGTTTTACAAGCACGCATCGGGCAGTTTCCACGCACTCTCATAACTTCGTGAATTTGTAATAATTTTCACTCCAGATTTTCAAAATTGCCATTTTTCCACACCTCCTTTTGAACAGTACGGTTGTCATTTTACATATCCTGGCCAAAATGTGTTTTCACATGTCCAGTGCATAATTGCATGGTTGCTATGCAAAATCAATTTTCGGGACAGTTTGAGGAAACGACGGTGACACTGTTCATAAGCAAAGGTCTTAAAATGTTGAAAATTTTGTAGTGAAAGTCCATTAAATAACTGTGCTGCAAGTGTGCATTGCACAGTTTTCATGGATCCTTGTAACTTCACAAATTTGCAATATTTTCATGCCAGATTTTCAACACTGCCATTTTTTCACATCTCCTTATCAACAGTACAGCTGTCATTTTTCACAGCCTGCCCAAAATTCGTTTCCGCAGCTGTGACACACAATGGCATGGTCGCTGTTAGAAATCACCTTTTAGGACACAGTAACAAAATCACAGCACCACTGATTATGAGCGGAGGTCTCAAAATACCTAAGTTGAAAATATGGCTAAAAAACTCCCACAAATCATTGGGTTACGAACGTGTGTTGCACAGTTTCTATGCATGCTAATGATTCCACCAATTTTTCATTTTTTTTCACTCCAGATTTTCAACATTGCCATTTTTGTATACCTCCTCATGAAGAATACAGTTGTCATGTTCCACATTCCTGCCCAAAATGTGTTTTCGTCCCTGCATCACCAAATTACATAGAAACTGTGCAAAACCACCTTTTAGCTTACAAACTGATTGTGTCGCTCTTCATTAGGTGGGGTCACAAAAAGCCCATGTTGAAAATTTGGAGTTAAAATACCAACACACGACTACGGTGTTAGGGTTTCCAACTGTAGCACTCCTCCCTTAGAGACTGACGGGCATCAGGGGTGTGACTTGGGATGATCGGCTGTAATGCTCACGCCATTCCATCCCCACCCTGCAGCCAGTGACAGGCATTGTGGTGTGCCTTGCAGTGTTCGGCCACAAAGTTCACCCAATTCTCCTATACTGCACCCACCTCTGCATATTTCCTTATGTAATTGGGTAAGTATAATGCACAAAGACCCCAAAGCACACCACAACACTTGTCAGTGTCTACAGGGTACGGCGAGGTACAATGGCATGAGCATTATAGCTGAAAAGCCAAAGGCACACCCCAATGCCTGTTAGTCTCTACAGGGTGGTGGTGGGGTTGGCATCACTTTAATACTTCACTGCCATTCCTATTATGCATCTCTAACTCCGGCACTACCAATGCCAATGCCAGCGAGACAACATTCAGCATTTAACAAATGCTTGTTATTGTTGTTAGTATCTCACCCCCATTGTGTACTCTTCCCCTGGGTTTCTGTTTCCCAGGTACATTACCTTGCACTTCTTTGCATTGAATCTAAGCTGCCATACATTTGACCATTCCTCCAACCTTACAAAGTCCCTTCTCATCCTTTCCACTCCATATTGTGTATCAACCCTGTTGCAGATCTTTGTGTCATCTGCAAAGAGACACACTTTTCCTTCCAGTTCCTCTGCAATGTCACTTATGAAGACAATAAAAAGGACAAGTCCCAGTACTGAACCCTGTGGTACCCCACTAGTAACCCTCCTTTCTTCACTGTGGACTCTGTTTACTACTACCCTTCGCGTCCTGTTGTCCAGCCAATTTTTTTTATCCAGGCTACCACCTTGGGACCCACTCCAAGGCTGGCTAACTTGTTTATTAATCTTTTTTGTGGGACTGTATCAAATGCCTTGATAAAATCTAGGTAGACCATGTCCACAGACCCTCCCTGGTTTACTACTTTGGTCACCCAGTCACAGAAATCTATTAGATTCGTCTGACATGACTTTCCCACTGTGAATCCATGCTGCCTTGGGTCCTGTGCCCCACTGGCCTCTAGGTACTCAGCAATTCTTTCCTTCAGAAGTGATTCCATAATTTTCCCTACCACTGAAGTCAAACAAGCTGGTCTGTAGTTTCCTGCCTCTGCCCTGCTCCCACTTTTGTGAAGCGGAATCACATCTGCCCTTCTCCAGTCCTCAGGTACCACCCCATCCTCTCATGATTTGTTAAAGAGAGTAGTCAGTGGCGTCACTAGTTCTACCCTTAGTTCTTTCAGAATTCTTGGGTGAATCCCATCAGGCCCCATTGCTTTGTCCACCTTCAATTTTACTAGTTCTTTATGAACCCTTTCTTCTGTAAATGGACTGGTATCGACCCCCATCTCCAGAGTGTTTCTCTTGTTTGGTTTAGGTACCTCCCCCTTCTCTTCCTTTGTGAATACTGAGCAGAATTATTCTTTCAGTATCCATGCTTTTTCATGGTCACCCTCTGCCCACATTCCATCTCCTTTAGTAAGTCTCAGTATCCCTCCCTTGGTCTTTCTTCACTCCCTAATATACCTATAAAAGGTCTTATCCCCCTTTTTAACAGAGTTGGCTATTCTTTCCTCAGTTTGGGCCTTTGGTATTCTGACTGCCTTCCCAGCCTCTTTCTGCTTTAACTGATAAGGTTCTCTGTCCTGCTCCTTCTGTGTTTCCTTATATTTCCTGAATGCTATCCTTTTCTCCTTAACCTTCCCTGCCACTTCTTTTGAGAACCATAGTGTTTTTTACCTTTGTTGTGTTTTGTTGATTTGCTCCACACAAAGGCTTGTTGCCTCTGTCATGGCTGTTATGATTACTCCCCATTGTTCCTTCACCCCTTCTTCTTGCCTGTTTGCTATTGCTTTTCTGAGGCACTCTCATTTTCCCAAAGTCAGCCCTCCTAAAGTCCAATACTCTTTCTTTTGTATGGCCTGACTCTATGGCTGTGTTTATTGTGAACTACATTGTTTGGTGGTCACTTGTTCCCAGATGGCTACCCATTTCTAAATCTGAGATTCTTTCTCTGTCCCCATTTGAGAGTACCAGGTCTAAGATTGCTCCCTCCCAAGTGGGTTCCAATACTAGCTGTCTGAGGCACACCCCTTGTAGGGCATCAAGAATGACTCTGCTCTTGGATGTGCCTGCAGGAAAGGTGCTCCAGTTAACATCTGGCATATTCAGGTCCCCCATCAACAATATTTCCCCTTTTTCTACCATTCTAAGGATGTTTTCTATCATCTCCTTGTCTATTCTCTCCCCCTAAGATGGGGGTCTGTATACAACCCCCAAGCAGATTGTGATGCCATTTCCTGTCTCCAGGGTGACCCAGAGTGCTTCATCTGCTCCCTGTTTACTCTTTAGTTCTGTTACTTTCATCCCTTCCCTTACATAGAGAGATACTCCTCTTCCTCCTCCTCTTTTACCTTCCCTGTCCCTCCTGTAGATTGTGTATCCTGGTATGTTGGCATCCCAGTCATGGTTCTCTGTGTACCATGTTTCTGTGACTGCCACAATATCCAGGCATTCCTCTTCCATCAAGGCCACTAGTTCAGGGAGCTTGTTACACAAACTATGGGCTTTGGTACTCATCACCCTCCAATTTTTAATGGCCTTACCCCTTTTAGCCCCATCCCTGTCCTTACTGCCTTTGCCTTTTTTGCATTTACCTCTGTCCTGCTCCTTAATGACTTCTCTACCTTGGTGTTTACCTCACTAATTACCATATTTTGTTGGGGGATACTGGTATTTCCCTGCTCCATTTCAGTGCCCCCCCCTTGGCTAGTTTAAATGCTTGCCAATGAAGTATTTAAACCTATTAACTTGGATCCTGCCCCCCCCAAAGACAGATGCAGACCATCATGCCAGTATAGGCCTGCATCCCTCCAGGTGGCTCCCCAGTCCCCAGTGAAGCCAAAACCCTGAGCTCCATGTGATAGATGGGCCCCCCAGTAAGGCTATGGCATACTTCTTTCCCTATAAAGTCTACTGCAGTAGCAAACTTTTCTTTCTTCTAAGCTACATATTTCTAACTCTACCCTTATGGGAAGGCTACCCATAATGGTATCTTCTGCTCTCTTGACTGATCCTATTTTATTTCCTTTTCATTTCCTGCATATGCCTACATAAAAAAAGAGTACAGTGTGTTTGTTTCTGGGCAGAGTTTAAATAAGTGTAGCCCTAAAACTCTTCTCTTAGAGCTGCATACATCGAGCACTGGGTGCTCTGGGCAAAAGAAACAGTGCAAGCAGAAAGAAAGTCAGTTTAACAGCATAAACAGAAAGGCTGCACTGGGCACAAACTTGTTGTCTTTGAAATAGAAGAGAGCTCTTACCTGAGCACAGCAATCCTTCCAAATGGGCTCCTAGGACCTAGCAGCCCCAGGTGGAGGCTGTTATATAGAAACTCCCTGGCTATCAATTAACTGAAAAGGGGATGAGAGAGATAATTAAGATGTTTTACTGAATATCGTTTGCTACAGAGTGAGTTTAAAGTAAAGGAATGGCTCATTATTGGTTGATGCCTTAAAGCTATAAGTGAAAAAAAATGTTGTAGGTGCCGTATTGGTCCTTTTAAGAACAGATCCAGAAACAAATGATCTGATACCTTTTATTGGACCAACATGGATGTTACAGAAAAGAACAAAGTGCTCTAGCTTTCGAACCAACCAGGTCCTTCTTCAGAAGCTTTGTGGCAGTTTTTCAAATATCCCATACTATTAACACCAGATTATATTGAAAAAACAGAAATAATTCTCATTTTTTAACATATACATTTAAAACATAACAGAAGATTACATCAGAGAAGCTAATTAACACCAGTATGCCTTTAACTGAGGAGCCTCAGAAGGGCAAAGGTTATCAAGAATTCTCTACAGTCAGAGAGTTCTTGTCACATAAATTTTAAAATGTCTCAGTATGCCAAGAAAGCATTCTAGTGATAAAAAAAAATTGTTATGTGGCTAGGACACTTAGTTTTCATGTATAGTGTATATCTACTTCCTTCTACTAGTTGTCAGTGGTTGGATTACACACTGTCACATTTTTAACTGCTCACATTAAGATGCATATCTCATTTACTTGGGGGTTCATAAAAGGTATAATTCCTTTGGGTTTTCATTTAGATTCCTTAGACTGATTCTGTGCACTTTTGTTATACACGGACTCTGTGTTGAAATCTGCACTTATTAGACTCATGGTCTCGTTTTCTTGGGAGTCCTTGACAAGTATTTTTTTATTTGGCACTTACACTTACAAGTGATACTTTCATGCATCATGTATATATGTGTAGGTTAATTTGAGGCTTGTTTTCAACTTGCAGTTATACCTAATTTCAGGATTTTGTCTCTCATTATCTGTTCTTTAATATACCAGGACAATTGGAATGTAAGTTGTAAGCTCATCTTACATGTATTAGAGAGAATGCCACTCCAAGGTTTTTTTATCACTAGAATTCTTTATTGGCATACTGAGACATTTTAAAATTTATGTGACAAGAACTCTCTGACTGTAGAGAATTCTTGATAACCTTTGCCCTTCTGAGGCTCCTCAGTTAAAGGCATACTGGTGTTAATTAGCTTCTCTGCGTAATCTTCTGTTATGTTTTAAATGTATATGTTAAACCAATGAGAATTATTTCTGTTTTTTCAATATAATCTGGTGTTAATAGTATGGGATATTTGAAAAAACTGCCACAAAGCTTCTGAAGAAGGACCTGGTTGGTTCGAAAGCTAGAGCACTTTGTTCTTTTCTGTAACATCCATGTTGGTCCAATAAAAGGTATCAAATCATTTGTTTCTGGATCTGAGCTATAAGTGAAGTCATGCTGATCTAACCAAATGTTTGTATTAGAGGTGGAGTGACCATTAATTAGAAAAGGGGCAGATCAGCTGACCTAATGATGCTGTAGGGACTTGTATAAAAGCAGCCCTAGATCACAGAAAAATCAGATAGGCCTCAGAGTTCATGAGGAGAGGTTATCTCTAACACATAAGATTGTAGAAACTGTGACAAAAAGGTTTTCTACTCTGTGGCAGAGCTACCAGGGAAGGGTAGTTCTGAGAGCTCAGAAGAGCTGTTTTCTTTTGGTTTATTCCAGTTTTTATTTTGTTATTTAAGTCTGAAGTTTAAGAGTTGTGCCAAATGTGGTATATTTTAATTTTTGTATATAAAATATCCTTTTTGCAAAAAACAAAATACTCCTTCTGGAAAATAAACATCATGCCTAGCAAAGGTGTGTTAACCTTATTTTGAAAGTCTCGACTCTCTTATTTACTGTACCCACAAATCCCGGTCACAGAAATTTGGTGTTAGAAGTGGGATCTGGTTGTCCAGCCTAGGTGAGAAGCCAGATTTTGGTACCAGTCCTGGTACTAGGGTGAAAAAAGGTGAGAGGATGTCTGATGAGGAGGAAAAGATAGTGGTGGCAGCTGGTGTCCAGACCAGGACACAGGTGGCAAGAACTGGAGAGACCCTGTTGCCTGGATTGGGACCAGCAGTGTGACAAAAAAATGGAAGTATTTAATTGAGGAGGATGGAGACCTGGAACAGAAGGAAGAATCAAGGATGTACCCTGATGAACCACCAGAAGGATTACCAGAACTGTTGAGATGGTTGGAGATCAAACAGTTGGATATGGCGCAAGAGAGAGAACTAGAATGGAGAAGACAAGATACCAGGTGGGCAGAGACTTTAAAGGTCTTACATGACCTAGGGGCAAATAGAGGTCAGGATGGGGGCAGGCCAGACCCAAATCCCAAAGATATAAAATTAACTAAAGTGGCCACCACAGACAACATAGAGGGGTACCTCACTACCTTTGAGAGGGTTGCCCAGGCCTGAGCATGGCCTCAAACACAAATGGTGGTACAGTTTATTTATTTATTTATTTATTAGCTTTTGGTAACCGGGTAAGTGCGCTAGGCAACAGACCTGCCTATTTTCAGGCACGACCCGGGAGAGCACAGGACATTGGTTACAATATGCAGAAATGCACAGACATAATTTAGGTGTACAGAAGCAAAACAAGATATACATTGGGTAGTACAGTAACAGTTACATAAGGGTACATTTTAGGCATAGATCATAGTAAGGATGTAAAATAAAGCAATTAGGGTAACCATAAGACAGCTGAGGAACAGTAAAGACATCAAGGTTCATAGCCACCTAGACAAATTGCAAGGGAGAACATTAGTGAAGTACTCAGGTTCAGACCCGACAGCCTGCAGTGGGACAAAGCAAATTAAGAGCATTTGCATTGGCCAGAGGCTAGGAGGTGGGTGAACAGAGAGTTTTTGAATTCTCGATGGGAGGATGACATTTTCACCATAAGGGGGAGTGAGTTCCAGAATTTGGGAGCAAAATGGTCAAATGCTTGTTCACCCATTTTTGTCATGCAAGGTCTAGTGGAGAACATGGGGACAGAGGAAGACCTGAGGGTACGGGTGTGTGAGGCAGGAGTCAGGAGGTTGGCAAGATAGACAGGGCAGGGAGGTCTAGACAGGGAGTCGATAAAGCAGCCCAGGGAGTAGGCTCGAATATCCTTAGGTGACAGCCAATTTAAGCCAGCATAAAGGAGACAATGATGGGTAAGACGTGGGGCAGTTAAGGCAAATCTACAGATGTTGTTGTAGACAGTGTCCCATTTGTGGAGTGTAGCAGAGTTTGCAGCAA
The DNA here is from genome assembly GCA_016271365.2 of Neoceratodus forsteri. Classification (NCBI taxonomy): domain Eukaryota; kingdom Metazoa; phylum Chordata; order Ceratodontiformes; family Ceratodontidae; genus Neoceratodus; species Neoceratodus forsteri. Next base: position 1,054,819,224 of record CM057451.1, on the reverse strand, counting down.
AGAGGAGGGGCAGAGCATATTGGAGCTGGGGTAAGAGAATACCTCTCGCAACAGAAAGTCTAGCGGAAGGAGTGAGGGAGTGGCGCACGTGATAAGCTCTGCCAATTTTAGCATTCACGGCACGGCACACCATATTGACATGTTGAGACAGGTCAAGTGTGGGATCCAAAGTGACCCCAAGGTACTTGAAGGACTCAGTGTTTGAGATGAGGGAGCCAACAAGGCATTGAACCCGGAGCCTGTTCGCAGGGGCAGGCAGTTTCTTAGAGGATCCGAATAGCATAGCACAGGTTTTTTCTAGGTTCAGGACTTGGTGGTTGCTAGAGAGCCAGGTCTGCAGGAATTGGAAGTCATTAGTGAGAGTGGAGTTGATGGCAGCAACCGATTTTGACCCAGAGTAGAGAACAAGGTCATCTGCGTACATAAGAGTGCAGCTATGCCGGGACATGGTGGGAATATCATTTAGGAAAAGGGATCAGAGTAGAGGTCCAAGAGTGGATCCCTGGGGAACTCCACGGGAGATGTTTAGGGGGGAGGAAAGGGCCTTGTGAAATGCTGCCACCTGAGTCTGATTGTCAAGATAGCTATGGAACCAGGAGAGGGCTTGATCAGATGCTCCAATGGATTGGAGCTTCTTTAGCATGAGAGGATGGTGTACCATGTCGAAGGCTTTAGACAGGTCGATAAAGATGGCCCCCGTGAGTAGGCCATGGTCCATATTATTTCTGATCTCATTTGTAAGTTGTGTAAGTGCAGAGGTGGTACTGTGACCGGGCCGGAAACCATGTTGGCATGGGGTTTGAAGATTAAACATGTCAAGGTGAGCAGCAAGCTGGCGGTGGACTATTTTTCAAGCAGCTTACTGAGAGTGGCAGAAGAGATATAGAGGCGTAGTTGGACATGAGTTTGACATCGCCCTTTTTGTGTATAGGGATGGTTCTGGCAGTTTTCCAGGTGGATGGGACAGTAGACGACAAATCGAGAGGTTAAAAGCCAGGTGATAGGTCTGGTCAGCCAAGGTGCATACTGCTTAGATATGCAAGGATGGATGCCTCAGGCCCTGACGCCAGCGTGCCAGAAGGGAGTTAAGTAGCTGCGAACTTCAAGGTATGTGGTGGGAGCCAGAATGAAAGGGAGGGGTGGGAGGGGCGAAGGAGGAGAAGAGGGACAGTCAGGTTGAGGGCTAGTTAGAGTAGCAACTGGTGGAGAAGAAAAAAGGGCATTGAAGGCGTTGGCAATGGTGTCATGGTAGGTGCAGTTAGCCCCTTATTTAACAGGGAAGGCCCAGTTAGCTTACAGTAACATGGACACTAGGACAGCTAACACATATGATCTGGTAAAGAAGGAGATCCTTAAAAGATATAATATTAACACTGAGACATACTGGCAAAGATTCAGGTCCTTGAAATACCAGACATATGATATCCCTAGAGAAACTTTTGTTAGACTAAGGGAATTATGTAATAAGTGGTTACAACCTGAGGGTAAATCAGTAAAGAATATCATAGACATTGTAATGGGTGAACAGTTTCTGCAAATCTTACCCCAAGAGGTACAGATATGGGTAAGGGAGCATAATCCTGAAACTGTAGAGACTGCCATTACCTTAGCCGATGACTATCTCACTGCCCACCAGACTGTAAAGAAAGGAGGGAATAGTCCCCAGGAGACAATTAAACCCAACCCCGTAGTAAGACCCACCTATGAGCAACCGAGATATGGGAGGTATGAAGGCCGCCAGGATAACAGGGGTGGTATGAATAGAAAGCCCTTTTCCACAGACATTATCTGCTGGAATTGTAAAGGACAAATACATGTTGCCCAATTCTGCCCTACAAAGAGAGGAGATACAGCACATCTGGCATTATTAAATCCTGGGTACTTTTTCATGGAGGTAATAGTGGAGAACAAGAATGTGACTGCATTGATAGACTCTGGCAGTAAGCAGACTTTGATTAGACCAGAGCTAATAACAAAACAAGAAAGGGGTCCACCAATGAATGTGGTATGTGTGTATGGGGACACCCATATTTACCCTACTGTATTGGTAGATATGATAGTAAAAGACAAACAGACCACACTAACGACAGGATTGGTGCCATACTTACCCGTACAGATGGTTATTAGACATGATTTCCCTGATTTTGCTAACCTTATGCCTGATAAATGAACTGTTTCAGCAATGACCACCAGGGCCCAGGAGAAGAAACAACAACTGGAAGACATATTTCCTTTCCAAGGATATGTGGTAGAACAACCAGAGAAAACTAAATTGTCCCACAATAGAAAAAAGAAGAAGATTCAAAGACAGTGGCAAGTAAAGCAGAATGGTTTAACACCTGAGACTGTACAGACTGTTTTTATCAGAGCTAATATTGTAGAGGAACAAAAGGCTGATGATAGTTTAAAACCTTTTTTTCAACAGTTTGGGAAGAATCATACCCCAGGTGCCCCTAAAATAGTAACTAAAAATGATTTATTGTACCAAATATGTGAAAACCCCTTAACTAAGGAAGAGGTTGAACAACTGCTAGTACCTTCTTATTTTAGACAATACCTGCTATACCTTAGTCATGATTTACCTTGGACAGGACATGTAGGGAGGGACAGGATACTAGGCCGGTTGACACAACATTTCTTTTGGCCAAAAATCCATGATGATGTGGCCCTATACTGTAAAGAATGTGAGGCTTGTCAACTTGTGGCCCCAGTTGGGAAGAAGGATGAAGTCCTCCTGGTACCTTTACCTCTAGTAATGATGCCTTTTGAATGGATAGGGATGGACATAGTGGGTCCCTTAAATAAAAGTTCCAAAGGTAATCAATATATTCTTGTTGTGTGTGACTATGCAACAAAATACCTGGAGGCCATACCCATGCGATCCGTCATGACACCCAAAATAGCTGAGGACCTGGAAAAACTCTTCAGTAGACTAGGTATACCCAAAGAGATATTAACAGACCAGGGAGTGAACTTTAATGCAGAGTTATTAAAAGAACTATGCCACATGCTGGGTATAGTGGCGGTATGTACATCCCCCTATCATCCCCAAACAGATGGTTTGACTCAACGCTTCAACCAAACGTTGAAACATATGCTTAAGAAGTTCGTACATGAAGAGGGTAAAGACTGGGATAAATATCTACCATTTGCCCTGTTTGCATATAGGGAGGTTCCCCAGGCATCTACAGGTCACTCCCCATTTGAACTTCTGTTTGGCAGAAACCCGAGAGGACCCTTAGAAGTAATCAAAGAATAATGGGAAGAGGGCAAAGATATGAAACACCTAGGGATTGTTACCTTTCTCAAACAACTTCGGCAATGATTAGTGAAGTATTCCACAAAAGTTCATGAAATGAGTATTCACACTAAAATCACTCAAAAACATACACATGATAAGGGAAAACAGGTAAAAACATTTGAGAGTGGAGAAAAAGTTGTATTACTACTTCCTACCACTACTAACAGACTTTTAATGGAATGGCAGGGACCCTACAGGGTACTAAGACAGACAGGCCATTACATTTGAGATAAAGACACCTGATAGGAAGCAGAAAACCAAGATCTATCATGCCAATTTATTAAAAAAGTGGCACAAGAAAACACAAAATGTTGGTATTACCTGAAAACTCCAACACAGAATCAGAGACAGCCTATGGAAGACTAGAAACGAGGAAAGGGATTAAAGAGGTACAAATAAATCCTGCCCTAGAACCCATGCAGAACCAAGAAATACAGGACATGTTACTAGAGTACCCTAGTATGTTTACCAGTGTGCCAGGCCTTGCCATGGGAGTGGAACATGAGATAAGGACAACTCCCCCCCATTCGGAAGAAACCATATAGGCTGCCAGAAAGGGTGAGACAAGAGGCACTACTGGAAGTGGAAAATTTGTTGAAAATGAACATTTTTGAACCATCTAACAGTGCTTGAGGTTCACCTATTGTTGTTGTACCAAAAAAGGAGGTACACATTCATCTGTGTTTGGCTTTCCGAGGGTTGAATACTGTATCACAGTTCTATGCCTACCCTATGTCAAGAGTGGATGACATTATAGACAAAATGGGTAATGCAAAATATATTTCCACACTAGACCTGATCAAAGGATATTGGCAGATACCCCTTGAAGTTACATCGCAGGAGAAACAGCCTTTAGTATGCCTATGGGTTTGTTCCAATTCCAGACCATGCCCTTTGGACTTCATGGAGTTCCAGCTATGTTCCAAAGGTTCATGGATCAAGTGCTGGCACCCTTCAGTAATTTTTGTGTTGTCTACTTGGACGATAGTATAATTTTTAGTCCAGGCTGGAACACTCATTTGACACACTTGAGAGCTGTTATCTCCTCTATTGCCAAATCAGGAGTTACCATTAATCCTGAAAAAAAGTGTATTGGCTATATTTGAGACTAGGTTTCTGGGTTTTTTACTTGGAAATGGTGCCATAAAGCCCGAGATTAATAAAATCGAGGCAGTAGCCAATTGTCCATGACCTGAGACAAATAAACATATACGTTCTTTCTTAGGATTGGCCAGCTACTACCGTTGATTCATCCCTAACTTTGCAACAATAGCCACCCCTTTAACTAACTTGACCAAAAAGAAATTTGGGAATAAAGTTAATTGGACCCAAGAATGTGAAAATGCTTTTGCTGCCATTAAAGCTACTTTGTGTTTATCCCCAGTACTCCGTAGTACAGATTTTAACCATCCATTTAAGGTACATACGGATGCTTCTGGCACAGGTATTGGGGCAGTGTTAAGTCAAATAATTGATGGGGAAGAACACCCAGTAATATACACTTCATAAAAACTCCATGACCGGAAACAGAAATATTCTATGGTAGAACAAGAATGCCTAGCGGGCAAGTGGGCCGTTGCGGCCTTATAATTTTATCTATGGGGAGCACCATTTACTCTCATTACTGACCGTAATCCGCTTTGTTTTATTAATCAGATGAAGGATCACAAAAATCAGATTATGAGGTGGTATTTGGCATTGCAACCCTATAGGTTCATGGTACAGCATAGAGCTGGTACACAGCACGTTAATGCTGACTTTGTCTAGGCATAGTGCCCCTGATTCTAGAAAAAAATGAAAATTCATATTCTGTAGAAGCATCTATGTATAACGAATGATGTATTGCAAGATAATGATGTTTAGACACCCCAGGGTAATAGTTAAGTATATTTGGTATATATCTTATAAACTATTACCAGAGTGTTAATGTTTTGATAAGGGACCCTGGGGTGGAGCTACCAAGTGAGGGAGGGTGGTAGTTCCATCCTACCCAGAATCACTTGGGTAGGTTGTCTTGGAAACCAGTAAGGTATCCACTGGTTTCCGCTTGACCATGGGGATGTGTGATAGATAGGTTTCTCCCCCCCCCAGTAAGGCTATGGCATACTTCTTTACCTATAAAGTCTACTGCAGTAGCAAACTTTTTTCTCTTCTAAACTCCGGCCCAGATATTCAAAAGGGTTGCACATGGCACAACAGTGTTGCGCCATGTGCAACCCACTGATGTACTCCAGCGTGATATTCAAAAGGGAAAAGTGCGCGGCACAAATCCCGATGCGCCGGAGCGCATCAGTAATGTATGCAGGTGCAGGTGCACAGCCCGATATTCAGCCCAGGATGTGCAGAGCCATGCATGCACAACCCCTACAAGTGCCAGCACAAAGCTGATCCAAAAAAAAAAGGAACAACTGATGGCCACCCACAGCGCAACATGGCAGCTGCCACCTGTGGGTGGCCACCTGAGCTCTGGCTGCACCTGGTGGCCCCCCCATGCCCAATCGTGGGCATTTGTAAAAACAAATAAGACATCTGTCCAATATCCCTGGTGGTCCAGTGGACCGCTGTCCACCCGATCGTGGACATTTGTAATAAAAAACGATTAATCTGTCCAATATCCCTGGTGGTCCAGTGGACAGCTGCCCACCCGATCGTGGGCTCAGTAAAATAATTATATCCCCAATATCCCTGGTGGTCCAGTGGACCTACCCGCCTGATCATGGGCTCAGTAATAAAATTATATCCCCAAAATCCCTGGTGATCCAGTGGACCTGCCCGCCTGATCGTAGGCTCAGTAATAAAATTATATCCCCAAAATCCCTGGCGGTCCAGTGGACCTGCCTGCCTGATCGCAGCGATCGGGCAGGCAGGTCCACTGGTTCCCTGAATACTGAACAGATTAATTTTTTTATTACAAATGCCCACGATCGGGCAGACAGCGTCCACTGGACCACCAGGGATATTGACAGATTTATTTATTACAAAATGCCCATCGGGCAGACAGTCGTCCACTGGACCACCAGGGATTTGTGTTTTCCATTTTTTACCACAGCCACAATTGGGCTGTGGAGCACATTACCCGGCTGCAGGGGCATCGGTCCCCGATGGCTGCTGCCTGGCAGGGCACCAGGCGCAAGTGGTCGGGGATCGGCACACCAGCATGCAAATGGGGCCATAATGACATGCAAATGGCCCCAATTGCACCTTGCATAGATTATGGCCCCATTTGCATGTCAAGTTTTGAATATTGCGGTTGCTGTACATAGCGCAATGGAACTTGCACTAGCGCATCCCCATGCTCCACCCTGGCCACTGCACCATGCACACTGCTGGTGGCCATGGTGCGATATTCACCGATGCTGTGCCATGGCGCAGCTCTGCTGAATGTCGTTCAGTCCACACCCCTGCACAGCCAAGTTGCGCTGCGCCCAAGCTTGTGCCACAGCTTGGCACAGTTTGAATATCTTGGCCTATATATTTCAAACTTTACCCTTATGGGAAGGCCACCCATAATGGTATCTTCTGCTTCCTTGACTGACCCTCTTATTTCCTTTTCATTCCCTGCCTATGCCTACATAAAAAGAGTACGGTGTGTTTGTTTCTGGGCAGAGTGTAAAGAAGTGTAGCCCTAAAAACACTTCTCTTAGAGCTGCATACATCGAGCACTGGGTGCTCTGGGCAAAAGAAACCGTGCAAGCAGTAAGAAAGACAGTTTAACAGCATAAACAGAAAGGCTGCACTGGGTACAAACTTGTTGTCTTTGAAATTGAAGAAAGCTCTTACCTGAGCACAGCAATCTTGCAAAATGGGCTCTTAGGAACTAGCAGCTTCAGGTGGAGTCTGTTATATAGAAACTCACTGGCTATCAATTAACTGAAATGGGGAGGAGAGAGATAATGAAGATGTTTTACTGAATATCTTTTTCTACAGAGTGAATTTAAAGTAAAGGAATTGCTCATTATTGGTTGATGTCTTAAAGCTATAAATGAAGTCATGCTGATCTAACCAAATGTTTGTATTAGAGGAGGAGTGACCATTAATTAGAAATGGGGCAGATCAGCTGACCTAATGATGCTGTAGGGACATGTATAAAAGCAGCCCTAGATCACAGAATAATCAGATAGGCCTGAGAGTTCGTGAGGAGAGGTTATCTCAAACAAAGACAATTGTAGAAACTGTGACAAGAAGGTTTTCTACTCTGTGGAAGAGCTACCAGGCAAGGGTAGTTCTGAGAGCTCAGAAGAGCTGTTTTCTTTTGGTTTATTCCAGTTTTTATTTTGCTATTTAAGTCTGAAATTTAAGACTTGTGCCAAATGTTGTATATTTTTATTTTTGTATATAAAATATCTTTTTAACAAAAACAAAATACTCTTTCTGGAAAATAAACATCACACCTAGCAAAGGTGTGTTAACCTTATTTTGGAAGTCTCGACACTCTTATTTACCCTACCCACATATCCCGGTCACACTCCACACCAGTTTTTCAGCCATTCATTGAATTCCATGATGTGGAGTACCCTAGTATAACCCTTGCCATAGACAGGCAGTACCTCCGAGAAGGTTACCATATGCGCTACTTGTCTAAGGCCCCTCCCCAACTCTACAAACCCCTCTTGCACTGTTCTGATCCCATTCCTAGCCAGGTCATTTGTCCATAGGTAGACAATGATATCCAGCTCCCTCCCTCGTGCAGCTGCTCCCATGATCCTGAGGATTCTCTCCCTGTCCCTCCAAGCCTTGGATCCAGGTAAGCACCTTACCTCCCTCTCCCCTTCCTCCCCACCTCTACCCCCCTAATGATTGAGTCCCCCACCAGGAGTTGTTTCCTTCCCCTGTGCGGTCCTATGCCACCCTCCTGTGTGTCTTCTTTGTGGAGGTTCACAGCATCTGCCTTGGTCTCCACTGCAGATGCCGCCATAAAGGAGCCACTATCCACCAGAACAACGTATGATTTGTGGATGGGTACAGATGGAGGGATGCACCTCAGTTCCATCACGCCTGAGCTCACCTTGGTCCGACCGCTCCTCTTTCTTGACAACCTCTGAGGTGGTGGCAGTGGCCCTGGTGGTCCCTGGTGGGGTAGGAGGTTTCACGAATCATAGGTAGGTCAGCCTGGAGATGGGCAAGCTCCTCCCTCAGACCAGAGAGGTGTCTGCAAATAGGGCAGCATCACAGCTTCTAGAATGTCTCCAGAACACTGCCTCCCCACAGCCGTTGCACTGCACCACTCCCATCATGTCTTATTTTATGTCCCCTCTGCTGTTGCTCTGTATGCTTACTCTCTCCTCTCCTTACAACTCACACCCTAAATGAGACCCCCTCTACTTGTAATAAAGTATCTGTTTGCTTAATCGCAACAGGCACCGACTCCTGCTGAGATAGAAGTGTTAAATTAGTAAGAAAATGGTAGCTCTTTTAATCGGCTGCTTTCTGCTCTAGAAGCAAGATTTCTCTCTTCCAAAAGCTAGCATCTCTGGGTCAAGGTAGGTTGGTGGGTGCAGCCTTCATATACCTCACAAAGGCCTTTGATACAGTGAACCATGCTCTACTTATCAAGCAACTGTTCTCAATTGGCCTCTCAACAGATTCTGTGTCCTGGGTCAAAAGCTATCTTGTAGGTCACTCCCAACTGGTGAAGATAGCTAATGTCACCTCTGACCATCAACATGTCCACTTTGAAGTACCACAGGGCTCCATACTGGGTCCACTTCTCTTTAGCATCTTTCTTAACAATGTCCCTTGTTCCTGTCACCAGTAGATTCTCCTCTATGTGGATGACGTGATCATATACACTTGTAACACTGACCCTGAACCACTGGAACACCAACTTCAACTCAGATTTGAGGAAATGGAGGACTGGTTCAGGAAACACCAGATGATTCTGAGCTACAAAAACACAAAAGTCATGTTGTTCAGCAGTGTTTGCAGCAAAAACAGATCCAGTGCCCCAACCAACAGGAACTCTTCTGGTATCTCACTTGAACAAATTCAACATTTCAAGTATCTAGGGGTAACCATGGATAGCTCACTATCATATGCCCCGCATGTTGAGAATACTGCCAGATCTGCAAGTATCAAGATAGGGTTATTCCACAGACATAAACACAATCTAACACCTGAAGCCCTTAGACTAGCTATCTATAGCTCAATAGTATCCATTGTTAACTATGGTCTGGTTATCTATGGCTCAACTTCCACCACTACTCTATGCAAAATATCAGTGGCACTCACTAAAGCATGCCGACTTCTTACTGGAGTGCACACCTTTCCCATACATGTGAACTGTATGCGCAAACAGGTTGGCTTCAGCTAAATGGTAGGATTCACTATCAACCCTGTTTGCTAACTAAAAAGGCACTTCTCAGGCTCCTGCCTTCTGGTGTTACAAACTTACTCAACCCCTCTTGCAGCTCCCAGCACATGCGTAGCTCAGTCAACCAACTCTTCGCTGTCCCAAGATGCCGGACTACACAAGGTCAGTGATCATGTGCATATAGAGCACCACTATGGTTTAATGTGCTGCCCAGTAATATATCTTCTTTAGCAAAATTGGGACCATTTAAAGGCAATCTCCATCACCATCTTACAGCAAACAGTTCCTGTGACTGTTTCAACTGACATGGCACAACCTCAGCAGTATTGACACATCCTTCTATACCTGCTTCTTCTGCTTTCTCTGCGAATGACCACTTTCACCCTAATTGCTCTGCCCTATTTCCTGCCTCCTTCCGCAATCCTCCTTTCACCTCATCCCCTCACCCTTCACCATCTTTCTACTGTTTGTCTTCACTTACCTGAACTTTGTTCACTCAAATCTACCTGTACCTTTTTGACAAAGCACCTTAGGCTGCCTCCTTTTATTAGGTTATTTCTGATTTTCTACTGGTTCATAGTTTTAATTTTAGTTGCAATGTTATGTCATACTGTCATTTTAAATACTTTCTTATCAAAATGTTATGTAATACCAGCCATTGCATGTCTTTCTCTTTTCCCATTCATGTGGAACCTTTAGAAAAGATCTGTTATGTGCTCAAAGGTATTGTAATCCATGAATGAAGAAAGAAAGAAAGAAAGAAAGAAAGAAAGAAAGAAAGAAAGAAAGAAAGAAAGAAAGAAAGAAAGAAAGAAAGAAAGAAAGAAAATAATGAATAACTTGACTAAAAACAAACTGTTGAAACGTGTTTTTTTATTATTCTTTGGTAACAAGGTAAGGTACACTAGGCACAAGTGTCTGTTTTCAGGGACGATCCAGGAGCACTGGGATCACACAGTATGTAAGCGGAGATATATTTTGAATGGAAATATGTTTAAATACTGTATTTTTCTTACAATAGACTACAATAATTGTGGCCAGAGTAAAACAAAAGAGCATTGCAAACCACTGTATGATGTAGTGAAAAGATGTACTGCATTTGTATTTATTTTGTGATAAACAATTTACAACTAGGCACGAATAAAATGTGTTGCTTCTGAGTTAATTTATCACTGACTGGTATGGATCACTAAATAAAATCTACAGTAAGGTAAGTACTGCATGAGGTCGATATGTTTAGATTTTAGAAGATATACTACATATTGACACATTTCAAAAACACCAAACATTCTTCAAGTTGTAAGCATATACAGACTGTTTATTTTCAGCAATTGAAGTTGGCCAATATGTGCTTCAGAAAACAAATTAAATAATGTGGAGCAGTTGGGATGTAAAATACAATGCCTGCAATTTTTCCAAAATTTCTGCAAAAAATCTCAACATTTTGGGGAAATTTTTCCACAGTTTTCCAGTGCCCCTGTGCTGCAGCACTGGGCTGAGTGGTGCTGCTACAGATATATAAATTGCCGACTGGGCAGGCATCATATGTTGGTTCAGTGTAGACTGGCATCTGACATCCAGGCACAGTTGGTTGTGCAAATGTTGTCATATTGTTGATAAAAGATGAATAGGGTAGCCTTGTCTTTATAGTTCTGGACAGAACTTCTACTTTAAGTAGGGGAAATGGATGCACTTGAAAAACCTGCAATCCTTGAAGTGCATCTTCAAGTAATACCTACAATGTTTGTTACCTGGGTTGTTTGCTCAGTACTTTACATACTTTCTGAGGGGCTTTGGCTAACTCAGCTCCTCTTCCTTTTGTTTACTGCTTACAATCTACCCATCCTCTTCTCTTTCTTGTTTCTCCATTGCTGCTTTACTTCAGTAAGTTGCCAATTCACAGACACTTGATAACCACTGTTCAGGCTGCCAAGGAAAGCACGACTTGGCCTGACACAAACATGTATTGAAACAATGAGCATGATAGATGTATTTTGGTTTTTTGCTTTCTTGCTGAAAAGAAAAATTGCCAGTTACTAACAGGCATTTGTAGGCAGCAAGCATGCACCCATGGGATGACTGCTGCCCACTGCTGCAACTCCCAATTCCTCCCTTTACTCTATAGCTCACTCACAACTCAGCCTGACACACACATGCAAAACCTGCACTTTTCATGAAAAGTGAATGTGAACAGAACAAAATGTGTGCATTTTTTTTTTAACTTTCTATCTGCACAGAAAGTTTGCTAAATGGTACTGGGTATAGCCAGTGACAACCCACTGCTCATCCTCCCAAAATCTCTTCATTCCCTCTACCCCTAGATCTCAAGGGTATGCATAGCTCAGCTTGAGACATGGGGCAATTTTTTTAATTTGTTTTTTTATTTATTTAGTTTTTGTAGTAAGAAAGATTGGTTGATTGTGTATCTTGGTTTCTTTCAATGCAAAAATAAAAATGCTCAAATCTTAGAAGTACTGCCAGTGACCACTTATTTGGTTGCTGCCCACTGCCCATGTTCTCCAAGTCTCTCCAGCTACTCTAACCTGAGGTCTTGCAGACACACACAATCCACCCTGAAACACAGAGCAGTCAGCAACCTGTGGTAGCAAAAAAAAAGGCTACCTGAAGACGCTCTCTCTCTAAAGCAAAGTGCTGAAGAATTTTGAGCACCACCTTCCCAAGCTTTGAAATACCTTGCCTTTCTATTTCAGCATCTGTAATCCTGTTTGTTGAAGTGGAACAGCATCAAAACCTAAAATAAAAGGAATGGAAAGTAAACGGCCCTGTCTGCCGAATGTTGTTACTGCTTGGTGAGTTTACAGTTTCTCTCTGGCTTACCAGTAGTTATTCCCATAGTAAACAAAAATGAAAAGATTTGTTTTTCTTGTGGGCAGCTGGGCACAGCCAGGATGCCTCCCCTGCTGCCCACTGCCTAAACAGAAGCACACTCCCTGGCCTTCTCCATTTCCAAAAATAGGTTCTGGTCTCACAGGCCTGCTGCAGAAGAAGACAGTGCATAGCTAAGGCTGAGCATTACAACTACCATTTTTTTCCTCCTGCTATCCTTTATTTTGTGTGATCATCTCTACTGTCTATTAGTTTGAATTTCTTTGCTGCCTTTAGTTTTAGGTCTTTTTTTCACAAGGTTTTAGTAGAAGAAGAAGAAGAAGAAGATGCTTCCTTGCTAAACTCAGTACAATCATGAGTATTGAAGCTGGGGTACCTTTCTGCCAGTTGCTGAGCATGCTACCGAGCTGTGCCACTGCACTCTGGTTTCAATCTGACACCAAAATGGGGTTGTATCATGTGACTGACTCTCTGGCAAGTCTGTATTAACTGTTTTGAGTAAAAACTGTGGTTTTCTGATCAGCAGGTTCACATCATATAGATCAAAATGAACCAGACCAATGAAATGCTTAAGGTCCCCAAAAAAAAAAAAAAACTTGTCAAAGACTGCAAAAATTGAACACCCAAAATATTTAGGACTTACTTAAAGGATTTTAGTAATTAAAGGTGGCAGCCATGCTTGTGATGGCAATAATGTATGAATAAAGTGAATATTGAATTTCAAATATGATTTACCCATATTCCAAATTCCACTGCTAAACATGTTCAAACTGTAGATTTGAGGTGGATTAGCATATGGGTCTCAGAACTATTTTAGGCACATGAGAAGCAATGCACTTCTAACTCATTTTGTAACTATCTGTACTGTGTACAGGTGACTTAAAATTGCTATTGTTCAAAATGTGTCACGTTGACTGGATTAACCACTTTTGACTGGAGTTACAGAGAGTTTCTGATTGATAAACTTGTGGCATGACACAACTTGTCACTAGATCCACTGTAAGTGCAACGTTATAGCTTCCATTAAACTGTCATGCCAATGCATTGGTTTTACATTATTTTGTAAAGTTGTGAGGGCATTGGCAACTCACATTGGGGGCTATGCACAAATGTGAGATGGGTAAGCAAGAGGCATGTACCCATCCTGTGCAGCTCCACAGCCATGGACAAGTGCACAGGGCATTGCATGCTCTATCACATGCTGCTGCTTAGTGTCTGTCCATAGCCCCACCACCCCCAGTGAGCTGCTACTTGGGGGGTGGATCAGAGGACTCAGGTGTGCATCCAGTCAGATGTCTGACCTGATCCCATAGTGGATACCCTGCTCCACAAGGAACATGGATTCTGAAATGGCATGGGATGTCTGTTTTTTTAAAAAGGCAGGTGAATGCCTGGATGGCTGGCCTCAGCCTTCCCAGTCAGCTTCAAAGGCTGGGGCAGAACAGTGGAGGGGGCTCCTCTTCCCACCACAGCCAGTGAGTGTAAACTGAGGTGGCACACTAAAGATAGAGCAGGGTCACTGCTGTCATACCCAGCAACCTCCCTTGACTGACAGTCCAGACCTCCATGAAGGCATTGAGTGTGGGCATCCCTCCAGCCACCCCCTGACCATCTGCATGAATAGGTGTGTGAGGGGCTGTTAGATCCTGTGCAGAAGGAATGTGCTTCTCTTCTGTGTGCATGGTTTTGCAGGACCCCAGGTTTGTGGCATTCAGACATAGGGTTGCCTATGCACCATGGTTCCTCCATGCTTAGGCACCTCCCTCCACATAACATAGGGGCCACTGTGTGCTTTTCAATGTTCAAGCAGCTCAAGATCAGCTTTTAAAGAATGTGTTAGCAACTCAGCTGAAATGTCTTAATAGTTATATTACAATGCAATACAAACTTGAGTTACAACTTTTAGGCAACAGCTTTACAAAGTATTCTAGTATATCTAGGAACAAGTATATAACTCGGTGAGAAATTCTAAAGCAGCTCATTTGTGAGACAGTTTAATGCAAATTCTACAGTAGGAATCTGGAGCCTATCGTATTGTGTCTGAACATGTCTGAGCCAAGCTATGAATATAGTTTCATGAGATCAGGATTAACTGCAGCAAAGTCTGAACCAAATTCAGATTCTTAACAAAACATAAACCAGGACTTAAATCTGCTTGGCATATCATTCATTGCTTTCTTGTTGTAATGCTAATCTATAGAACATATACAGATTTACATTGAGAGAATCTGGGAATTTATAACCCCATATTCCAGAGTTAGAATTAATTATTGGAGCAAGTTTATCATCTGCTGCTAACAAAGCAGGTTCCAAACTTAGGCCACCATACTTGCTGTTAAGCCTAAGAAATTCATTGGTAACAGAATTTGCTTTATTCAAACTGTACTATAAGTGTCTGGTCCATTTTCCATTAAAACAAAAGAATTTTACTCACATACATACAGTGTGTCTTGAACTTGATCAACCACTTTACCACTTAAATTCCACTGGCATTTTTGGTTTTTTTCTTGTGTGAGTGTATGTTTGAGCCAGTGTTCACTATTTCACTTTTTATCATTATTGTCAGCTTTGTTTCATTAGACATTTTTTTTTTCAAATGGGCCAGTTTCCTATGCAGACCAGCTGGTGACATCAGCAGCAGTATAAAATTTTCTGCATAGGCTATTGAAGGATAAGATCTGAGAAGGATAGTTGGAGAAGGGAACTGGGGATCATCCAGATTATTAAGCACCATGTCAAGGAATAAACTGGCAGGCTTGCCTAGAGTTCAGTGGGGCAGTCGGTGACCTCACCATGCCCCCCCAAGGAGCACAAGAAGTTTACAATTTTCTAAGCATCTTCTGAATGCTCCTTTCATTGCAGTGGCCACTTGGCTGCTGGCCTCTTACCCGCTTCCCGTTCTTGCTTTCCTTGCCACATGGCTGCAGCCTCAGGGACCCCTGATCATTCAAGACCTGTTTTGCTCCTTCTGCCCACTATCCACTCTGGCATATGGTATTATTCTCTTTTTCAGTTGCTTGGTAGTTTGCCTGCCTCTGTTCTGTGGCAGTTTTCACAGCCAGCTCACCTCATCTGGGTCATGTTGTCCTCTGTGTTGCAGCTGCTGCTGGTGTGCTGTTGTGGGGGCTGTCCATACTTTAGATTGCCCATGGTGGGCCCTGTGTTGCTTGGGGTCCATTCTACTATTTTGTGCCCCCACTGCCCTGCTTGGGCCCTTCTCCTCTCTTGCTGCTTTCCCTTACCGCAGGTGAGACTTCTGCTTCCATTGCCCCTGGCCTTGTGCCTTCACTCCATCTCTGTTCCTTGCTGCCAACCTGCTGTGCTTCTGTGGCTACTTCATGCATCTTGCTGGCTTCCTCTGCTAAGGCCTGCTTGTGGGTGCTTGCTTGGTCTGGCTGCTCTTCCTGCCTGCTTGCCCTGCCTCAACTCGTCATCTCTTTCTGGCCCTTCCTATCCCCACATTGTGTGGCTTCTGCTGCATCTGTGTTCCTATGTTTTGTTGGGTCTTCCTCCCTACTGCTGTGCTCTTATCTGCATTTTCACTATGAGCCTATGCCCAGTCAACAAGTGGCTCACATCCTACTGACCTCTGGACTCATGCACATTGACTGCTGGGGTCACACCCCAATAACCACTGGTTTCATATCGCTATGATTGCTTGAAACTCTTGTCCCACAACTACCAGACCAATACCCCAATGAGTCCCTGACTTTGTCCAACAACAGCATCAGGATTCAGTATGCATTGTCCCTGCTGGCATCATACTGCAACTAACTGAGCCCTTCCTGGGCTTACTACTTCACTCATATGACTCCATACCAACTGCTTCATTTCTGACCTCTCTCTGCCTGAGCCCTTTCCTTTTAGTACTTTCTTCACTCCTCCTAGGATCACTTAGGGCCTAGTTTTCCCCTAGCGTAGCTCATGGGAGTAGTTTGATAGTAACAAGTGGTAGTCAGATTTCTTTTCTGTGCTGTAATTAGTAGGTCTAGCCCAAGATGTTCTGTAGTCTGAGGGTAAATTACTTGTTCTGTAGACCAAGCATAGTTTAGGGTAAAACTCTCTGCAAGGGTTTCTTTGGTCACAAAACTGCAACTCTGTGACATCTTTGTCCTATCCAAGCAAGGAGGTGTCTGACAGCTCATTATTTGGCACTGATTTCATCCACTGCACCTGCTATGTACATGTCCAGCCAGTACCCACACACCTTCCTTCAATGTGACCTTGCTTCCAGGTACATTTTGCCTAATCACAGGGTGGAGCCTAAGCTACAAGGGCTCTAAGTCATGCAACTACAACTCTGTGACATTCACCTTGGTTTAGGCATCATGTGTGTGCAGGTTGGGTGTTGCTCTATAACATAGTTCTGGTCTTCACAATAGGGTTAATCTTTTTTAGTAGTGAAGTTGAGCCTCCTTCCACTAAGGGTGCGTCCTTCTCTTTTGGTTCCTTTAGTCATACAATATGAATGCTATATCACCTTTGAAGATGATCATCCCATTAGACGAATGGAGCAAGTTCCAACTTCTCTACAGTGTGTGCCAAATCCCTGTTCCTATCTCAATTAGACAAAAGCTCAAGACACTCAAGTTGCTCAGTTTTTCTTGTTCTCTCTGCAGTCAGTTCTCAGTGTTCCTACTAAACATAGACTTAAAAGATAATTGGGTGGCTTGGACGGATGGTGACCTTGGCCTTGGATCCCCAGAGAGGTTTCGTCCACATGCTTTTTTTTCCCTCTTCTTGATGTTGAAGGTGGTAAACATTAGATATGTAGTTTGCATGTTTAATTTACTCTGCTGGGTTTAGGATTTATGGTAGCCCCATCATTCAGTGTGGCTGTGGCTTTCCCTGGCTCCTTAGCAGAATGATGTCCCAATATTTTTCTGCGCTTTTGTCTCTGAACTTTGTGGATCTTACCTAAGGTACCTTTAGCCAAGGCACCTTGCTCCTATGGCATATCTAGGGTGGAACTCTTTACACAAGTGTTCTGTTCCATCATACATCAAAAGGGTCATAGTTCCTCCAGAACACAGATCATGAAAGGTCACACACAAGGTCACAAGGTTCTTATCTTCTTCTGGTCACATTTGACCTTGAAAGATTCCTCAGCTAATAACAAACTAGTGAAATGTGATTCCTTTGATTTAAACTGCAGTTATAGTTTAAATGAGTATTTTAAACCAATGACAATTCTTTCTGGGGTTTTTATGTATGATCTGGGTGTACATATTATGTAATTTTCTAAATAACTGTCATGAGCTTCCAAAGAAGGACTTGGTTGTTCCAAAAGCTTAGGCACTTTGTTCTTTTTGTAACATCTATGTTGGTTCAATAAAAGGTATCAAACTATTTGCTTCTGGATCTGTTCTCATAAGGACCAATACGGCAACTAAACTAAATCTGTATGTCATCATGGAAGATACTGGAATTCGCCATAGAATATGGCAGTTGCACAACATCAAGAAGAAACTGGCCCAGCTAGACAGTGACATCTATTTTTAACCTAGTACGAGAGGAGCAACATTATCCCTAAAGGTCTAACTATTTGGAATCCACTAAAAAAAACACAGATAATTCTACATATGCTGAACAACTCAGTCGTAGGACCTCTGAGAAATTGAGAAATCACAGGATCCATAGGACTTATGCCAAGAAAGCATTTTTGAAGACACAATTTGATGGAATTGTTACCACACTGGAGAGGATGTCTGGTGAGCTTATTCCAGAAATCTTGCATGAGATACATATGAACTACCAAAGAATCTTAAGAAAAGTCATGCTCATTAAAAAAAGGAAGTTAGTTACCCTTCAACATACCATACTTCCTAACAAGCATGAAAAACAGAATAGAGTGACTGAACAACAAAGCCACACAGATGGGCACCTTTCAGTTGTTAATTTGTCCAATCACACACTGACTACTGGAGAATTGTGTGTACTTTCTAAGGGCCTCACTTTTTGCCCAACAAAACTACTGGACAGAATACAGTTCTGTGGTGAACTGGAGGAATACTTCTGTAGATTAAGACTTAAAGAATTCTTTCAAAGCAGAGAAGAAATCACAGGCAGTGAAGAAATTGCTAACAGTAACAATCCAATAGATAAGCAAAAGAAATCATCAGATTTTACGCCCCCAAGTCGGCCTAATAAAAAACTGGACAATTACATCCATGGCTTTCACCAGAGAGTTACAGGTCGGATCCCTAATAGGCAAAAACAGGCCTGTTACAACCTCTTTCCATTGGAATGGAGGGCTATGCAAAAACTGAAATTGAACCATAACACTGTCATAAAAAAAATCCTATAAAGGCTCTGCATTGGTGAGATTAAACCAAGAGGACTTTATTAATGAAGCCAACAGACAGCTAACTGACAATACCTACTACAGAGAACTAGAAAGTGACCTCACTACAAACTATGAAAGAGAACTACTGGACTTAATTAGATAATTTCCAAACCATGTCCAAGACAAACTAAATGACCTTATCCCTGTTGAACCCAATCCAGGGACATTCTACATGCTGCCTAAAATACAGAAACATGTCAATCCAGGAAGACCCATAGTCTCTGTCAATGGTACCCTCACTGAGGGGATTTCAGGGTTTGTAGAAACCATTTTAAAAATACTGGTTATAGAAAGGGATAGTTACATCCAGGATACTACACACTTCCTGCATAAACATTTTGTTTATAAAGATTTATCACCTAATACCATTTTAGCCACAATGGATGTAACATCCCTCTACACTAATATTTTGCAAGTGAATAGCATTTCAGCCTGTCTTAACTACCTACATGAGAAAGGACTGGACCAAAACATCAGCCCTTAAGTAGTGGGGAAACTTGCTGAATTCATTCTGACACATAACAACTTCAGCTTCAATGGTAAACATTATGTTCAGACTATGGAAACCGCAATGGGCACCAGGATGGCACCACAGTATGCTAACCTCTTTATGATGGATTTGGAATAGGACTTTTTAAGGCACTGTACCCATAAATCACTTGCTTATTTCCATTATATTAATGATTTGTTTATAATTTGGACAGATGGCACTGGCACACTTAAGGATTTTCATCAGGAACTTATTAACTTCTACTCAATCATAAAGCTTTCCCCGGCAAATTCTGCCACCAGTGTTAATTTTCTGGACACCACTGTCACCATCAAGGATGGAACTTTACATACTGTACATGTATTTACAGGAAACCAACAGACAGAGATCCTTACACAGGAATAGTAATCATCCTAGCCACACAAAAAAATCTGTTATGTACAGTCAAGCACTTCGGTATCACTGTATCCATTCAAATGAGGAAGACACAGATACACATTTGGCTATGTTGAAAAACACCTTTATTGAGCAGGGACATTATTCCACAGAAACTGATAGAACAGTAGAATGTGCAACACAGGTACCAAGAGAACAACTACTTCAACAAAAATAAAGGATCACTACCAACAGAATACCCTTAGTACTTACATATCACTCTGACCTTGAACTTCTATGTAAGATTATTAAGGACCTCCACCCAATATTAAGTGAGGATGAGACCCTCAATTGTATTTTTCAAGAACTACCACTACTATCTTTTAAACAACCACCTAATTTAGCCAACCTGATTATTAGGAGTAAACTAGAACCAGAACAGAATACCATGACACTAAATGGTAAATTACCCTGTAATCAACTGAGATGTAAGACTTGTGTGCTCATTTCCACTTCGGATTGTGTGGTTACATCACAAAACAAACAATTCTGGATACAGTGGAATTGTACATGTACATCAAGGAATGTTGTTTATTTCATTCAATGCAAGAGATGTTCTCACACAGGGTATGTGGGAGAAACAAAGCAAGCACTCCACACTAGAATGAATTCACACAGACATATTATTAATTTGAAGATGACTGAAAAACCAGTGGGGAAACACTTCTCTCAGAATGACCATTCAATATCAGATATGTCAATAATGGTCTTAAAAGGACATTTCAAAAGTACACATCAGAGATGGGCTTATTTCACTTCTCAATATGGTGGAAGATGGCATGAACAATGATATGGGGTTTATGTCATATTATTCCACTTAAACTTCCACAGACCTTTACTTTAAAGGATGGACTTATAATAGGACTTTAGTGTGTCTTTGGTTTGTGTTTTAATATTTATCGAGTCCCTTTCAATTGGTTATCAACATGTTGGTTTCTCACCAAAGAAATATATGTGTGTGTGTGGGGGGGGGTATGGTGTTCTTTTTCTGTGTGTGGGGGTGAGCTTATGTGGGTGTGGGGGGTATGGTGGAGGTTGTGGTTATATTAAGGTAGGCATATATTCAGGTACATGACATAATGGTGTTGCAGTGTGTTAGGACTCTTAGTTCACATACATAGTGAATATTTACTTTCTTCCAACTAGTTATCTTCTTGGGGGGGGTAATTCAATTGGGTTTTTATTTAGATTCCTTAGACTGTTACTGTACATATAGTAGTTTTATTATATACCATCAAATTGTTGAACTCTTAAGATAGTAGGACCCAAGATCCCATTCACTTGAGGGTCCTTGATAGGTTTGTTTTTTAATTTGGCTGTTATACTGACAATTGATATTATCCTGCATAAAATCTTGCTACAGCACTAAAGGTCTTAACCTTTATGTAATATAATAACTGGTTGAGTGTATAGTTGAGAAAATGTCTCCAGATAGGTTGTATACTCTATAAATATGTGAAAGAGTTGCTCACACTAGGTAAACTTTACTTTACACTCTTCTAGTGCCATATATAGAAAATTTCTGTTATATATTTTTTGCTTGTTTTTAAGATACAATAATATCACATTTTAACATGTTCTTAAGTGAGCATTTAATCCACAGTTCTTGCTTTTCATTAGACTGTATTGACAAACACACTGTGACATTCAGAATTTATGTTAGTGGAGCTTTCTGCTTGAAGGGTTCTTATCTTGTTCTGGTGACACTGGAACTTGAAAGGCTCTTCAGCTAACAACAAACTGATGAAATGTGAGTTGTTTGTTTGTAAAAGTTTATTCCTAAAAGTAAACTTCCATAGGAATAGGATTGCCCAATTGAGCAGAAAAAATGCATTTATAATGGGGCCCCACGTTCACACGATGTAGAATGCAACACAGTTTCAACAAGTATAAATGCATAGAATATACTTTTCCTTTTTTTATATAAAAATGTGCATTTGAGATACATAAAAGAAAGCACATACATATGCTTTAACATTCAATATGAACAGCATATTTTGGTTGTGCAATGTTCGAAGCAGCCAGCGCTTAATTATATTCCATTAGACTACTTCCTTACATCTTAAGTAGGGTGAAGCTTATTCTAAGCATTGGACCTTGAGCAACTATAGCAGAATTGCCCTTAACTGTTCTCATCACGGAGGTTTTAGATTCTAAATTTTGGGCTGTCCATAAATCTGTCTTAGTAATCTGAATTTCAAATAGAGTATCTAAGCAAAGCAGAGCCTTTTTCTTCAGATTCTGGTAAATAAATTGTATTACATGTAAGTACCTATGTTCCATTAGGACTATCCAGTTCAGGGCCCAGTACATTAAGCAGTGATGTGTCAAACTGGAGGCATCCAGGGCAAACCTGGCAAACCTATTCAAAGCTATGTCAAGCCAATTTAATTCTGCCCTGGATGCCCCCCATATACCACATCACTGTAGTCAAATAATGGGACTATCATAGTATTGACTATATGTTTTCTGGCCAATGTTGGAACACAGTCTTTCAGTCTGTGCAAAGCCCCTAGCCTGGTGTTTAATTTTTTGATTAGCCTATCTATTCTGTATGTTTACCCCATTTCATTTGTGTATCTAACCATACTGCTAACTATTTATACAAATTTACTTGTTCTAATACATGATCTGAGGAGGTTATGGTTTGGAGCATTTGGTAAATGTTGTCCCTTTTATTCTCAAAAATCATAACCTGTGACTTTCTGGTATTTAATATTAATTTGTGTGATCTAAAGTAATCCTGTAAGGCATCAAAATCTCTCTGGAGAATTTTCTGAATTTCAGAAATTGATGTTCCTTCTACATACAGGACCATGTCATCTATGTACAAATGGTACCTGGCTTTCTTAATAAGGGACTGGCACCATTCATGTACAGATTAAATAATATCAGTCCCAACACTGACCCTTGAGGGACTCCAGTCTTAATATGTTCCAACCGCAGTGTGTAAGATCCTAAAGAAACTTATTGCATTCTGCTAAGTAAATACTCTCCAAACCAGTTCAGTGCCATCTGGTTGAGGTCAATATCCCTCAGTGTGTCCAACAGCACCAGATGGTTTGGAGTATCAAACACTTTGGACAAATCTATGAGGTCAAGCCAAGGTGTATTAAAACTGGATGAAAAGAAAGCAATAGGTCTGGACGTCACACCTACACTTCTTCTAAAATACGCAGCCCAGGTGTACATACTGTATAAAACTATGCCTTACTAAGATTTGAATGCTGTTTTTAATCTGTAATCATGTTGTCCTCACATGACTTGTAACCTGTTCTAATCTGTACCATGTCATTTTATGTATTTAAATCTGTTACTCCTGTACTCTCCCGGGTCGTACCTGAAAATAGGCAATCAATTGTCTTGTCTAGTGTACTTACCTGGTTAACAAATGCTAAATAAATAAATAAATGCTGTTGTTGTACTGTGGCCAGAGCAAAATCCAGATTGATATGGATTGTATAATTATTATGCTCCAGATAATCCTATAATTGTTTCCCTATCAATTTTTTCAAAAAGCTTTGAAATCACCCGAAGAATAGATATTAGTCTATAGTTCTGTATTTCTTGTTTTGATCCAGATTTATATACAGTACAGTGATTACATTTGCCACTTTCCAAGCTTTAGGGTATGTACCAGTGGTTATAGACAGATTAAAAATGTCAGTAATTTTTCAGGCTATGACAAGGGCTGTGTATTTTAGAAGAAGTGTAGGTGTGACGTCCTGACCTATTGCTTTCTTTTCATCCAGTTTTAATAATTCATCCATAGTGTGTATGAACCTCTCCAGTGCTAATTTTATGAAGTATGACATTTGGGCTTGCTGATTGTTCCATAACATTTTCTTCTTTCCTTTCCTTATTCCTTGGCACCTCCTCTTTATTATCTGCATCTAAGCTCCCCATTAGATGATTATTATTATTTTCCTCAGTCCTTACCACTGTAACCTCAAAATCTATGAAAAACCTATTAATAACATCTGCTACATAATTAGAAGTGGGTACATTTTTACCATCAATAAGAAATGTTAAAGGGGGTTCTTGTATTTTCTGTCCCTTTAGTTTGGCATATACTCTTCAAATGCTTCTTGAATCATTTGCATTTTCTTCCCCCAAAAGTTTATCAAAATAACTATGTTTAGCTTTTTTAATCTCTCTAAGGTAGTTATTCCTTAGGTGACAGTATTTATCCCAAGCTGCTTTTGTATGTAATCTTTTTTGCTGATCTCCATGCTTTGTCTCTATCTTTCCAATGTAAACTGAGGGCCCCAGTATACGAAATGGCACTGTTAACCTTTACCTTTGTTTTATGGACTGGAGTGTGATGATTACATAATGCCATGAATTCCCCATGGCATTAATCCCAGGCACTGTCTACCTCAGGGATGAGACCTAATCTCTCCCATTCACGTCCTTCTAAATCCATTATAAATTTCATATAGTCAAAATGTTTCATGTGTCATGACTCCCTAACCCTGAATTTGTCCGCCCTTTTTATTGGTTTCTGGACACAAAAAGTGACTTGGTGGTCACTTAATGCTCGGCAACACTCCATAGTTTATAAAGTTCTCAGGCTCAGATGTTAAAATTAAAATCCAGTGAAGTGGAAGAGTCTATATTCTCAGGCCCAGATATTCAAACTGTGCCAGGCTGTGGTGCAAACCTGGGCGCAGCGCAACTTGGCTGCACAGGGGCGTTGACTTAGCGATATTCAACGGAGCTGCGCCATGGCACAGCATTGTTGAATATCACACCCTGGCCACCTGCAGTGTGCATGGCGCAGTGGCACTGCGCCAGTGCAAGTGGCCAGAGTGGAGCAGGGGGATGTGCTAGTGCAAGTTCCGCTGTGCTATGTGCAGCAACTGCAATATTCAAAAGTGCACATGCAAATGGGGCCATAATGTATGCAAGGAGCAAATGGGGCCATTTGCATGTCATTATGGCCACATTTACATGCAGGTGCACCAATCCCCGGTGACTTGCACCTGGCACCCTGCCAGGCAGCAGCCATCAGGGACCGTCACCCCCTGCACAGCGTGGCAATGTGCCCCACAGCCCGATTGTGGGCTTCAGTACCTATAAATTGCGTCCAATATCCCTGGTTGTCCAGTGGACTACTGTCAGCCGAGTCGCAGGCTTAAGTATAATAAAATAAATCCAATATCCCTGGTGGTCCAGCGGACCCCTCCCCACCCTCCCACTGAGCCCCACGCCGGTCCTCCACCTGGTCAGCGGCGGGCGGCAGCACTACCACTTTCCACCCCACGCCTACCAGCTGACCCTGTAGGTAGGGCTGTACACCATTGGTCCACAGTGTGAGCCAATGGGCATGCAGCCCATACTGTACTACATCTTCCAGATATGTGAATGGATCCATTCACATATCTAGAATGTACTATGGTATGGGCTGCATGCCCATTGGCTCATGCTGTAGACCAGTGGGCATACAACCCTACCTACAGTGTCAGTCGGCAGGTGGCGGGTGGCAGGTGGGTGGATGTAGCCACCCGCCACTTACGGGGGAGCGGGCAGTGGGACCAGTGGGTGGTGGGGAGGGGTCCGCTGAACCACCAGGGATATTGGATTTATTTCATTATACCTAAGCCCATAATTGGGCTGACAGCAATCTACTGGACCACCAGGGATATTGGATTTAGTTCTTCATACTTAAGCCTGCAATCGGGCTGACAGCGGTCCACTGGACCACCAGGGATATTCGATTTATTTCTTCATACTTAAGCCCGCGATCGGGCTGGCAGTGGTCCACTGGACCACCAGGGATATTAGAAATTATTATATTTTACAAATGCCCACGATCGAACATGGGGGGGTGCTGCCAGGTGCAGCCGGAGCTCGGATGGCCACCCACAGGTGGCAGCTGCTGTGTTGTGACTTGCAATATGGCAGCTCACCTGTGGGTGGCCAGCCGTTGTTCCTTTGTTTGGGGGGCTCAACTGTCTGCAGTGCAAATAGAGGTTGTGTATCACGGACTCAGCACATCCCGGGCTGAATATCAGGATGTGCAGAGTATGCATGGGCACGTCCCCCCTACCTGTGCCACATACATTACTGATGTGCTTCAGTGCATCGGGATTTGTGCCAGGCACAATTCCCATTTGAATATTGTGCCGGGGTGCATCAGTGGATTGCGCATGGCACAACACTGTTGCGCCATGCACAACCCTTTTGAATATCTGGGCCTCAGAGTTTATTCTTGTAGGGGACCCTATCAACTGGGTCAAACGTGCACCAAGTGTTAAATCAAGTAATCCCCCACCCAAAGGTGGGGTTGACCAGGCCACGTTAAAATCACCTAACATGAGGACTTCATGACTATTTTGATAAGGTTACAAAAAATCTTACATTTTAGCAAAGTTTTTCTCCCTTCCTTTTGGGGGGGAATAGCATCCCAAAATTAAAATAGATTTACTATTAGGCAACCTAAGTTCCAAAATGACCTTCTCCAACCCCGGTGTTTGTACACAGGTGGAATCAATGAATTTCAAGTCCAGTGTGTTCTGCCCATGAATTAAAACACCCCCTCCCCTTTTATTGTGATCCTGCCTCCAGCTTTGAAAACCCTGAATTTGTAGCTCAGAGTCCTCTATGCTGCCATTTAGCCAAGTTTCTGTAATTATTATCACTATGGGGTTGTGTTATACTATCCACCCTCTTATCCCACTCATTTATTCATTTTTGGTGCTAGACGTCTAACATTAAAATATATAAAACTGTTCTGCCCACTCCCCAGAGTTCCTGCCACCTCATTTGTTTTTTATATAAGGACTTGGGTTTAGCTGGACATCCCCTGCCAGTATTAAGAACAGTAAAAGCATGCCCTTGGCTGTTGTCATGCTCCTTAATTACCATCTTGCCCTTAATATTATACTGCACTTGCACCTGTTCTTAAATTGTGTTCTTTCCTCCAAGAGAATTTTTGTAGCAGCTGTAGTTTTCACTAAATTAGTGAAAGCCATTTGTGTCATTACTCCAGTGGCTAAGCCCATCTCTGTGTATGGCATGGGGAAAGAAAATAATGATTCTGTATCTCCAATTCATCTGTATACAGTTTGTTGGTTTAAGCTTTCTTTAGGATGATTATCTCCATGGATTACTATTACCCATGCTAATACTAATAACTGGACCACTTTAAGTACAACTTTTCCCACTGTGATTAAAAATAACAATTCACATTAAAGGAGCATGCCTGTGCTGTTTCAGCTACAAAATGCTACACCAATTTCTATGCAGCTGGTCAAAACAAAGTCTAACCCCAAGTATTTTAAAGTATAACAAAATCTACCTGACTATTCTGTCAGGGGATGTGCAGCTTCTCCAACGTGATCCCCAATTTCTTACACCAAGTGGTGCTTGCTCCACTCATGCTCGTGCTTCATGCTCATACTGGGGTGCAGCTCACGGTTTTGAATGCTGTCAAAACCCCGCCCTCTGAGGCACTCCCACCCACAGATTGGCTCGCAGCTGAGTCCCCTCCACATGTGGGATCCTTGGCTGCCTCAGGTGCTCCCAGATGCTGGCAGGTAAGGCAATATGGTGATAGTTCAAATATGTGCAGCAGTTCACAAGCATACAGTCAAGCAGTGTAAAATTCAGCTGCACCACTCAGGCACAATGTCTGGATAGCATTTTGATGCTGCCTCTCAAGCAGCATGCAGAGTGTGAGCTGCAGATGGTTTAAAGCTACATATAGTCAGATAGTGTTAACGTCAGCCACACTACTCAGACACAAGTTCAGGATGGTGTTCTGATGCTGCCTCTCACACAGCATGTGGAGTGTAGGAGCTGCAAGTGATGAAAAACTGGAGCACAGCTCGGGGGTTTAAATGCTGTCCACACCCCTCCCTCTGAGGCACTCCCACTCGCTAATTGGCTTGCCGCTGAGCCCCCTCCACACGTGGCATCCTTGACTGCCTTGGATGCTCTCATATGCCAGCAGGTAACGCAATATTACGATAATTCAAATATGTGCAGCAGTTCACAAGCATGCAGTCAAGCAGTGTAAAAGTCAGCCGCACCACCCAGGCACAATGTCAGGATAGCATTCTGATGCTGCCTCTTATGCAGCAAGCATTGATTGAAACTGCAGTTATGGATTAAATGAGTATTTTAAACCAGTGAGAATTCTTTCTGGGTTTTTGTGTATGAGCTGGGTGTAAATAGTATGTAATTTTCTAAATAACTGTAATAAGCTTCCCAAGAAGGACTTGGTTGGTCCAAAAGATTAGGCCCTTTGTTCTTTTTGTAACATCTATGTTGGTCCAATAAAAGGTATCAAATTATTTGCTTCTGGATCTGAACACATCCAACCAGAATCTTTTCCATTGTAGCATAAGCACTACCATGTTGTACAAGCATCCTATATACTTAGTCATAGATACATAAATACACAGATACATAGCAAACAAGAGCAGAAGGAGACTAAGGGTCAACTGAGTCTGCCCATGAGATCTCAAGACTTGCTAGTGATCCTGAGAGCTACCCCCACCCTGTTTAACATGCTTGTACTTACTTTATTGCCCCTTAATTGAGCCTTGCATCTGTCCCACTCATGCTTGAAAGTCATCACTGTCCTTCCTGCTACCACTTCTGCCAGCAGACCATTACATGGCTCCATCACTCTTTCTCTGAAGAAGTGCTTCCTCAGACCCCTTCTGAAACTTTCCCCTCTCAGTTTCCACTCATGTCATCTAGTTGTTGAGCTGGTGATTCTGTGGAATAGCTCCTTGGTGTTGAGCACCTTGTTTATGCCTTTCAGGACTTGAATGTCCAATCAATTCCCCCTCTCCCTCCTTGTTTCCCTCAAGTACATATTTAATGATGCAAGCTGATCCTCATAGGTGAGTGCTTGCAGACCCTGGATAATTGTTGTTGCTCTCCTCTGAAACATTTTCAGTCTATCCCTGTCCTTCCTCAGGTGCAGTCTCCAAAACTGGACACAGTACTCCAGGTGCAGTCTCAACAGCGATCTATAGAGGGGGACAATCACTTTTTTATTCTTGCTATCAATCCCTCTGCCTATGCATCCCAGCATTTTGTTTGCTTTGTTATATGTTTTACTGCATTGGCTTGCCTGTTTCATGTTGTCAGCAATGATGACCTCCAGGTTCCACTCTTCTATGGAGGTACTCAGCTTGATCCCACTGAGTCAGTATTTCCCTCTGGAGTTCCCCATTATCAAATGCATAACCTTGTACTTTTTTTTGCATTAAATCTTATCTGCCACAAACTAGACCATTTCTCTAATTTTTGAAAATCCTTTTGCAGATCCCTAGCCCCTTTTTGATTATCTACTCACCCTCACAGCTTGGTGTCATCTGCAAACAGGGAAATCTGCCTTGGATGTCATCACTGATGTCTCCAATGAATATGTTGAACAGGACAGGGCCCAGCACTGAACCCTGAGGAAATCCATTTGTGACCTCTCCCTCTTTTCGTGTTGACCCATTTATCAGTAGTCTTTGTTTCCTGTCATTGAGCCAGTTACCCACCCATATTACAATCTATTTTGCAGCCCCTGTGTCCTCCAACTTTTTCTGCAGTCGTCTGTGTGGCACTGTGTCAAATGCCTTGCTGAAATCAAAGTAAAGAAGGTCAACTGCATGCCTGTTATCGAATTCCTTTGTCACCCAGTCAACAAAAGTAATACGATTTGCCTGGCATGACGTCCCTGCCATGAACCCGTGTTACCTTCCATCCTGGAGCCCATTCTCCTCCAGGAATTGCATGAAGTCTTGTTTAATTAAAGACTCCATTAGCTTCCTCACAACCAAAGAGAGGATAACCAGTCTGTAATTCTCTACCTCATCTTTACTCCCTCCCTTGTGGAGTGGCACTATATCTGCCCTCCTCCAGTCTCTCAGTACCACTCCCGTTCTCACTGATCTGTTTAATAGGTGTGTCAGGGGTATAGCTAACTCATCAGCTAATTCTTTTAATACCCTTGGGTTTATTTCGTCCAGCCCTTGTGCTTTGTCTGGCCTGAGAGCTGCGAGTCCCTCTGTGACCCTGTCTATGGTAAAAGTCAGTGATTCTATTGTTTTGATCTTACTTTTGGATGCTTTTATCCCACTTTCTGGCAACTGTCCAGTTTTTTTCCTTGGTAATCACCAAGCAGAAAAAGCTGTTCAGGACCTCAGCCTTTTGGTCATCCTCCTCTACAAGCCTTTCCCCGTCCAACAGTTTTGCTACCCATCCCCCTTGTTTTCCTTTTTTCTTAAATATACCAGAAAACGTGTCTTTCCCCAGTCTTCATACCTTTTGCAATCCAGAGCTTGGTTTTCACTTTTGCATTCCTTACTGACCTTTTAGCTTCCTTGGGTTTTTTTGTGCGTAATCTTCCTATTTGCCTATCCCTTGGTTCCTTTCAAACCTGTGAAAGGCCTCCCTTTTCTTTCTGATCACTGTTTGGATCTTATGGGAGAACTAAATGGGTTTTAATTATTTTTTTTTTCTTTTTGGGGGGGGATTACAATACCTTTGATTCAGTAGCTCTTTTACAGATATTCCACGTTGATAAATGATACAATAAAATATAATATTATACAATATAATACAACATTATCAACAGGATGTCACAATAACCAAGGTTACCATGTTCTGACAGGTACTATAGGGTAGTCAATAGAAATATATTTTAAGATTGAGTATAAAACAGGTGAAACATATAGCAGCCAACAATGGCCTTGTTTTTTTGTTTTTTTTAGAGAGGGAGAGAGAGAGAATGGATGGGGGAGGGGGATGGCAGGGGCGATCTAGAAAGTTAGGACAGAAGTGGAGGGGGTGAAGGCGAGGACAGGACTAGGGAGGCGTGGGCAGTGGAAGAGGGAAAAACAAGAGTGGGTGAGGTTTCTTGTACCTGTTCCTTTCCTTTACTGTTCTGATGCACAGTTCTGTTGCTACCAGGACAGACTTCTTTATGGTCCCACAGATAATCTTCTACTTCTGGTTTGTCTGCGATATTTGCTAGATTGATCCTTACTGTCTGTCTCAACTTTACAAAGTTCACTCCCTTGCTGTTCAGGACTTCTGTCTGTGAGGAATGCTTTTCAGTCCCAAAGGAAATTTCAAACCATACAGTGTTATGGCCACTAATGGCTAACAGTTCCTGACTATGACTACCCCCCCACTGCTTCAGTGTTAGTAAGGGCTACATCCAGGATTGCCCCATGCCTTGTTAGGTCCCTCACCAACTGCATGAGCATGCTGTCTTGTAGGGAGTCCAGGAAGACTTGACATCTGGTGGATTTCACCACCAGAGCATTCCAGTTTATGTCTGGTAAGTTCAGGTCTCTGGACACCACTTTAATTCCCCTCCAAGAAACCTTATTAATTTCCTGTGTGAGCTCTCTGTCCCTTTCTTCCCCGTGACTTGGAGGTCTGTATAACACTCCCAAATGCAGCTTCTTCCCTGATGCTGAGGTCAGTTGGACCCACATGGATTCAAACGCTTTGTGACTGTCCTTCTCACTAACTGTGGTCCTTATGCCCTCGCTAATATAGAGTGCTACCCTCCCCCGGCCATCTTCCTATCCTTCCTGTAGAGTGCATATCCTGGGATAAAAAGATTACATTCATTGTACTTTGAGACCCATGTCTCTGTAGTGTCAGCAAAAAATGTTGGCAGGTCACTTATCTTATTCCATAGGCTCCTGGAGTTGAGACAAACCCCCTTACATGAACCCTTCTGTGCCCTATCTTCCCTGCCCTTCTTACCTGTATGTTGTTTACCATCCTTTTTTTCTCCCTCTCTGCCCCTGGTGTTCCTCTGTAGGTTGTTGAGGTTTGACTGAGACTCATTGCTGTTGGCTTTTTATTTTTGTTTGAGGGTGAGTGTTGACTAAATTGCCATCCTTTCTGCTGATATCTTCCCTTGCCTCTCTCATGCCTAGTTTAAAACCACTGACATGGACGTCAAATTTCTGCCCCAGCACCCTCACTCCCTCCCTTGTCAGATGCAGCCTGTTGCCCTTGAAAAGTAATCTGCCAGACTAATCGTCAAGCTTGCCTGGGGTATGTGAGGAAGGGTACACCAACGCTTCATCAACAACTTTACCATGCCTGACACTACAGCAACAACAGTGCCAGGTCGCTGTAGTGTCAGCGTGGGACCCTGGCACTGCTTTCTGGGGGTATTGCACCCCCTCTGTGAAGCAACTGTGACTTGGAGTTGATTATTAAGTAGTGTGAATGGGGGAAGAGCCCCCCACATGGGGAGTTCGGGGGGAAAATCCCCCCAAGAAAATAAAGTTTGATGTGTCTCCCTTTATGCCAACCACAAATGCGGTTGACATAAAGGAGTCGCTGTAATGTTGGTCGACAACTAAATTGTCGATCAACTGTCATAGATCCATGGGGAAGTGAGCAACCTCACCACACCCCTCCCACCCAGTGCTATAAGAATGTTCATATCCTAACAACTTCCGCACGCTTATTTCTTTGCTCCCACCATCCATCCCTTCTCCTCTGGCAGCTCACCTCTCACTCCATCTGAGAATTTTGCCTAAGGTACCTTCTGTGAAGAGACCTCACTCCTGTGGCATCTCTGGGAGTGGAACCATGTTCCAGAGGGTTCTGCACCATCATACCCCAAAATGGTGGTAGTTTTCTGGAACAGAGTACAAAAGGCCACACATATCCAAACAGAACCTTTTCCGTTGTAGCACAAGCACAACCAGGTTGCATAAGCATCCTATATACTTAATTATCCCCTGGACCTGTAGATTAAACACTAATGGTACTGTACAAGCAGACAAACTTGCTTAACTCATTTTTTAGATATTATTTGTTTGTAAGTTGTCCATTCAGTGCAAAGCACACTTGTGTCTGGCTATCATCATGCAAATTAATTATTATCCTGAGTAGCCATGGTTCATCACTCAGCTATTTCAACCTTTCCCATAGTGGATCTTTTGAGTGGGATTCAGAAGCAGTTAAATGGTCAATGTTGTTACATTGTTCTTCATTGTATATATTTTTAATGTCAAAAAATGGTATGATTTTTGTAATCTGTCATTTATTATTTTATCCTTTATTAAAAATTATTATGGTAAAAAAAGAAGCAGTTTTAAAATCAATGAATGCCACATACACATTGTGATGTATAAATATGACATACTTTTCAATAATATTAGTTAGTGCAAAATACTATAGTGGTCTACTATTGAGTAATTTATTCTGAAATCTGCTTGGAGATTTCAAATAATTTTGTTATTCTCTGTATTTATTATATGATGTTTACCCCCAATTTACAGAAAATAACTCAGTACAAAGCTGTTTTAATTCTCAGGATAGAGACTGCTTCAGCTCTGGTAATTTTTTTTAAGGTACAGTTTAAAAATAAGAAAAATAAAGATGAACAAAAATTAATATATAAATTGGCATAAATGCAGTATCTGAATCGTATGTGTTTTTTTTTTTTACTTTTCCATGCTATTTTGTAATGGATTGTTATGATTTCTTTTGTAGATCAATAAATTAAAATGAAACTGTTGTGTCGTTATAATTTCTAATTAGCAGTTTCCCCTTTAAATTTCCTGTTTTCATGTTTTTCCATTCATAGCAGATATTGTATTTACTAATGGGGATACAATAGTGCAATGTTGAAGCTTGCAACTATTTCACTGACTTCATACTAAAGATAATGTATATAGCATTCTTCTTCCTTTCTGAGCTAACACATAGAGTCAGCTCAGTAGTGATTAAGGGGACCTATGTTTGCAGATTTAACTTCCCCCTAGGCAAGATGGCAATCGTTCAACAAATCAAATCAATATCTTGTTTGGGATGATGAGAATTACTGTCACCTTCATTCTAACCTGAATGGCAACATTAAATTGGAACAGTCAGCACAAAGGGCCCCCCACACTGTATGACCCTGAGTAAGTTACTTAACTTCCTTGTGCTCCCAGGTTGCACCTGGAAACAAGCTTCAGCTTCATGTGTCTTTCCAGGTTAAAACAATTTCCCCTTTCCTTTTCCACACTCAAGCGTTGAGCTGGTCCTAATGTGCACTTCATGAACAACAACATCTTGACTTACCTATGGTTTACTACAGTATAGTAGATATATTAAACACATTTTGCTTAGTTGTAGGCTGGCATCTTCTATTATTACAAATCCTAGAATCCCTGCAGATGACATCAGAACAGTATGTAGCAGTGAGATATTTAACAGCTTGAAGTGCAAGTTAGAGCTTTTATAATCTCTGATCAGGGGGCTGATATTCAAAACTGGGCAAAGCAGAGTGTACCTATTTGCCCTCCACCTTCTGGTTGTCCAGGTGTCCAAAGATGCTATATTAAATGGAGTAGAGCAACGGCGCTATTTGACTGAATATAAGTACATTACAACCCAGTGCTAAGCCACTTGGCATTGGACAGAAATGGCTCCTGAAATAGGATGTCATAATGGATTGTGCATAGACAAAATTTCAGATATTCAAAGGGACCTATGCAAATGAGCCCACTGGGTATGCAAGGCACTAGGAGGCCATTTGCATGCCCATTATGGGCTCATTTGCATGAGTAGCCTGGTGATTTAGTGTGGCACCACCCCTTGCTTGCCCAGTCCCATTCCCAGAGATCTATCCAAGGTGCTATTGGGTTCCCCTACCAATTGCTGACCTGATGTAACATTGAAACGTTCACTTGTGTCTAGTGGCACCCTCCCACCAGTTGCCAGTCCATACAAAACATAGATTTTCTCTGGTGTTGTGTATCCCTTCCCCCACCGATTGCCGGCTCATATAAAATATTGATTTTCCCTGGTGTCTACTGTCCCCCCCGAGCTGATTGCCAGACTCATATAAAATATTGATATTCCCTAATGTCTAGTGGTCACCCCCCACTGATTGCCAGCCTGATGTAACACTGAAACTCTCCCTAGTGTCTAGTGGTCCCCTCTGTTGATCTCCAGTCCAAGGCTATAGTGAAACATTCCATGGTGTCTAGTGGTCCCACCCCACTGATTGCCAGTCCAGTATAAAATACAGATATTCCCTGGTGTCTAGTGGTTTCTCCTTCTTGCCAACCGCTGACCCAATGTAACTGTGAAACATTCCATGGTGTCCAGTGGCCCCATCCCCAACTGCACCCATGCCCTATACCTACAGTAGTATCCCCTGGTGTCCAGTGGTTCCTTCCCCCACCTGATCACCTGTACAGTTCAGAAACATCAGTTCCCTGATGTACTGTGTATCCCCACCCCATCCTAATGCACTGTATATTAAAGAGAAACAATTACCTGGTGGTCTAGAGGCCCCCCACATCCCTGATCCCTCCTTGCAATAAATTGAATGTATCCCTAGTGGTCTAGCAGATCCCCCTCTCTATCCCCAAACTGCCTGTAAAAGACAAATATATTTTTCTTTGGTGTCTATTGGACTCCCCCACCCCAGCAGGTAGTGCCCCTGCACCCCGCCCCGCCATCCCATGCCGAGCTAATGACCGGCACAGCACTCCACTCTCCATCACAGCTAGGTGCTGACTGGGCTGTTAATGCTTGCGTACTGTACAGTACATGTTCACTGACAGCTCAGTCGGAGGCCAACCTTGATGGAGAGTGGAGGACTATGCATATGCCAGAATGGGGATGGGTGTGAGCAGGGAGGTGGGGAACTACCTGCTGGAGTGTGGGAGTAGGGGTCCACTAGACACCTGGGAAAAATATATCTTGTATTATATGGGCAGATCAGGGTTAGAAAAGGGGTTCACTAGACCACCAGGGAAGCATTCAATTTATTGCAAGGAGGGATCAAGGATAGGGAGGAGGATCTCTAAACCACCAGAGATTGGCTTCACTTTAATATATAAGGCATCTGGATGGGGTGGAGATACACTGTGCACCACAGGAATGGTGTCTATGTGTCAGGTGGGTTGGGTGGGGGAGGGACCACTGGATACCAGGGGATACTACTACAGCCATCAGGCATGGATGCAGGTGAGGATGTAGGACCACTCTACACCAGGGAGAGTTTCACTGTTACATCAGGCCTGCAGTCGTTGGGGGGACTGTTAGACCCCAGGAAAGAAACATAGAAATATAGAAACATAGACTTTGACGGCAGATAAGGACCACTTGGCCCACCCAGTCTGCCATTTCCCTACCTACTAGATAAGCTGCAGATTCTAGTTAACCAACAGCCTATTTCCTGCAACCCCCCACTATAATTGCATTGTGTCTGCCCATGCATGTTTGAATTCCCCCACTGTTTCAGACCCAACAACCTCCTCAGGAAGGCTGTTCCATGTATCTACCACTCTCTCAGTGAAAAAAAATTTCCTCACATTACCCCTGAGCCGTCCCCCCTCTATCTTTAAATTGTGCCCCTTTGTTCTTACACATCTCTTTTTCTGAAAGATGCTACCCTCCTGGACTTTGTTGATTCCCTTGAGGTACTTGAACGTTTCTATCATGTCCCCCAGTCCCATCTTTCATCAAGAGTATACATATTAAGCTCTCTCAGTCTCTCTTCATATGGTTTCTGCTGCAGACCCTGCACCATTTTAGTTGCCCTCCTCTGGACTGCTTCCATCCTGTCCATATCCTTGCATAGATGAGGTCTTCAAAACTGCACACAGTACTCCAGATGGGGTCTCACCAACTGTCTGTATAGAGGGATAACCACTTCCCTTTTTCTACTTATGATGCCCCTTCCTATGCATCCCAGTATCCCCCTGGCTCTCCTTACCAACTTTTCACTTTGCTTACCCAACTTTAGGTTATCTGATATGACTACCCCAGGTCCCTTTCCATTTTTGTTGTTGTTAGTACCTCCCCTGCTATTGTGTACTATTCTCCTGGGTTTTTGTTTCCCAGGTGCATTACTTTGCACTTCTTTGCATTGAATCTAAGTTGCCATATGTCTGACCATTCCTCCAACCTTGCCAAGTCCCTTCTCATCTTTTCTACCCCCTCTTGTGTATCAACTCTGTTACAGATCTTTGTGTCATCTGCAAAGAGGCATACCTTTTCCTCCAGACCCTCTGCAATGTCACCTATAAAGATGTTAAAGAGGACTGGGCCCAGTACTGAGCCCTGAGGTACTCCACTAGTAACCCCCCTTTCTTCGAAATGTATTCCAGGTCTGTCATTTATATCGGGCCACTGATCTGTGGTGGGGGGAGCACTAGACACCAGGGAAATCTACAGTTTACATTGGGCCAACGATCAGCAAGGGGACACTAGACAGCAATGAATGTCGATATTTTATATTGAGCCAGCGATTGGAGAGGTGGGACCACTAGACACCATGGAAAGTTTCACTGTTACATTGCGCAAGTGTTCAGTGATGGTGGGGACCACTAAACACCAGGAAATGTCTATATTTCATATCAGGCTAGCATTCAGTGTGGGGGGACCACTAGACACTGGGGAATGTCCATATTTTATATCAGGTCAACGCTCAGAGAGGGGGATCACTAGACACCAGGGGAAGTCAATATTTTATATCAGTCCAGCAATTGGTGGGGGGGGCACCACTAGACACCATGGACTACTGTGTTGGGGTCAGGGGGCTGCTGTACTTCCTCTGCCAACCACTAGAGTTGCATTGGAGTAAGTCAGGGTTTGGATCAGTAGTATGTTCACCGCACAAGGGGATTTTGCAAAACAGCTTTGGTGGAGCACATATTCTGAATATTGAAGTGCACCAATATTCAGGTTCCTGGCCTATCATGTACATTGTAGCCCCCCATCTGAATACTGTCTGGGCACAAACCCAGTTTGCCCATGCTAACAGGTCTTTTTAATATTGACCATCCATGCAAAATCCGGTTTGTGTGGGCAAACTCAGATTTGAGCCCTGCAATCTTTTGAATACCGGACCCCAGATGTTTTACAGTTCTGCTTTTCTCCAGGAGCTCAGTACAGTCATTTCTGACTGTATGTAGACCAGGGAGGATACCAGGACCAGCAAACAAAAGATCAGAGCTGATATGAACTCTAACATGCATTGCAGGCTACTGCTCTGATGTCAGCTGAAGGGGATTCTCGCATTTGTAGTAACAGAAGATGTCAGCCTACAAGTAAGCACAATTAGTGTTTCACAACTTACAATACAACAATAAAAAGTAAGTAAACCAAAATGTTTTTGCACAAAAAGTGCAAATTGAGACCAGTCCTCACACTTGAGTCTGCAGTCCTTGGTGCTATGTGTTCCCCTTTAAGGTTCAGATGCTCAACATCTAACAACTCTATGGAGTTTTAAAAGAGTTGCTTCCATCATGCACCAATCTCAAAGGTGTTTGATAGGCCAACACTATGCAAAGGATAGCAGACTAGTTCAGTGGCATGTTTCATCACTGTGATTCCTGGTTGCTTTTTCCTGTCTCTTCTTTAAATGCATATTTAGGAATACTTTTGTAATTGTGTCATTGTGATCTTTTTATCATTGACAGTTAATGTTATCTAAAAATGTCCTTCCCACTGAGCTATTTTTGTTTGCTGCCCTAATCCAAGTGTAAACCATTAAGGCAATGTTAATGTTCATCAATCCCTGACTGATAGTTCCCTGGCCACTGTGTATGGAAGTGCGTTGGCACTGGTTACACCACAGTGAAGCTTTGGTCAGAATACTTCTATAATGCTGTTAATCATCATCGAGATGATTATAATTTATCATATGCATTGTAAAGCCATTTACTTGTCTGTTGTTGCAGAGATATTTTATCACTACATATCATTATTGCATAAGTGCTGCCAATGTATTTATTATGACGAGTTACAAATGCAATATTGCTGTTTCAATTTTGTTTTAGTGTCTGTGACTTTAATATTTGCATATATTAAGTTTTTCATTCTATGATATGCATAAGAGGATTTTGAATGTTGTTCACATATGGTCTTTGATCACAGTGGCTGGATTACCAAAAATAGTGTTCAGAAGGACAGTGCAATTGTTTATACAGATTAGTTCTTCGATGCATATGGATGTAACAGCAAAGGTAGAGATGGGTGAAGCTGTCAAAATTTGCTTTGTGAAGTAATTTGCAAACTTCATGAAATTCACAAAATGCAAACTCCTAATGTTCTCACTTTGCAGAGTGTGGAATTTAGGTGAAGTTGGTGAAATTTACTTGCTGAGTGGCCAATTCACCCACTGCATTTTTAAACATCATGAAAATTTTGGTGAAGCCTAAGTGCAGAGGGCAATGGAAACGTTATGAAACTTTGTGATGCCAATTTATGGCATATAGCAGTATAGCGCAGTGGGTTAAGGTTCTCAGCTGCAGATCTGGAGACCTGGGTTTGAATCCCACAGCCACCCAGGTGCATACTGTGTGATCCTAAAAAAGTCACTTTACTTCCTTGTGCTCCCAGGTCGCATCTGGAAACAAGCTTCAGCTTAATGTGCTACTCCTGGTTAAACAATGTTCTCTTTCCCTTATGGCAACTTTGCCAGGGAAGTTAACATTGACTGGACTGCACCTCTAATGAAAGGCAAGTTCAGTTTGTGTGAGTATAAACATATAAAAGTGCTGGATGCATGTATGAGTAGTACTTTATAACGTACTGTATGGATCAGTGATCTCTAATTGTTTGCTACTGTCTGTGCTACA
Organism: Neoceratodus forsteri; assembly: GCA_016271365.2. Classification (NCBI taxonomy): domain Eukaryota; kingdom Metazoa; phylum Chordata; order Ceratodontiformes; family Ceratodontidae; genus Neoceratodus; species Neoceratodus forsteri. The sequence goes on along the minus strand of CM057451.1, from coordinate 1,054,779,918 downwards.
GTAACATTCATACATTACATACTGTATATACATCTCTATGCAGATCATACATACATGCATATACACAGCTTTCAGAAGGAAAAAGGACAATTGGTTGACTGAGTTTTCTACATCTTACCAGCTCATGTCTTTTTCTATAAATCACTTGTCAAATCTGAGCTGGATGTTCATCTGCTATTTATTCTGTAAATTAGTTCTTACAGTTTCAGTTAAATCTTTCTCCTTTCAATGAAAGTGTATCTCTTGTCCTTTTGTGCTTCTGCAGATTGAAAAGCTGCATTTGAACTGAGAGTGCTGTCCCTTTCAAGCAATTGATAGCCATACTTCTTCCCCATCCCCATGAGTCTTTTTTTCATCAAGAACAGTCCTGAGTATGCCAGCCAGTACTCTTACTCAGGAAAACTATTTGTTTTCTGATCATGTTGAACAGTTTACCAGGGTATGTGGCACACCAAAAGAGGTGGGACATTTGTTGATTAAACACCCCAAGATGTGGACATGCATCACACCTTATTCAAGAATTATGGTTCCCAAGTTGTGAAGGCCTTGCACTGGCCATGGGAGCCTTTACCTCATAGGATGCTGGGATAAGATTGGGAGTCCCCATAAAATATGTCTGGTGCTAACAGTATGACAGGTGGGCAGATGTATTTTATTTTTATTTGGTGCACAGCAGGGCTAAACACACACTATAGGTTTATAAAATGCATAAACTAAGGGACTATCTCCATAAATATAGGAAGCTGGGGAGCTGTATAAGTTTTATGGAGCACACTAATGTGTGTCCCAAGCTATCTGTATTCTTCTGCAGGTAGCCAGAAATCAGACATGCAATATCAAGAAGCCATAAGTGTCCAGAGTACTAACCAACCAAGTGGGAAAGCTCTTTGCCTACCCTTGGTTGTTTAGTGCCCCCAGCTTTGCTCACTCCAATAAAGCAAAAGCATTGTAGCCAAAGAGAGAAGCTGTGATGTCAGATCATAGATGGACAGGGTTTGCTTATGGCATCCTTTGTGTCTGGATGCACTTACACAAATGCTGCCAGTCAATGAAACTGATATTACCATTCTACCCACAAATGGCCAGAGCTTTTCAGGGCAACCATAACTGAAGGGTGTATGCTTTATGCACCAACCTTGCCCCAAATTACAAAGCAAAAAGTGTAGTGAAGGCTAAGGAGCATGCATCAGTATGCCCATGATGATTAGGAAAATCAGTCTTTTTAATTTGCATGAGTGAGTGAGTTAGGGTTATGCTTCATGGACTAGGACTGGGTGGGCATGGCCCATTACCACTCAGATAGCAGGTGCCATGATTTCATATATCTGCTAATGATGGCAGGTCAGATAACTTATTACCACTAAGAGGTATCCATACGGCTGGGGGAATGGATTAGTGTGCCACTGAAGATTTGGAGAGGTAAAAAGAAAGAAGAGAGGTGAGTCTAGTACATGGTACCATAATTTTCACCATTGGCATTTGGCATTTGTTTCTGCCTTTAGTGTCAAAGTCTCTACTAGCAATACAGCCATATTACAAATCATTAACAGTTTTTGTTGTGATAAAACACATGTACAGATAAACTGGATGGAGCTGTGGGACTCAATTCACTTTCACAATGGGAAAGGGCACTAAATGGGGACAGCGGCCACCCATTGCACTGCACCACCTTGTTGATATACAAAAACAGTCTTCTTAGTAACTGTGAGGAAGAGTCCCCTCTCTGATTAAGTCACAATACCATTGTGTTGACCAGATGTTAGTGGGCATAAATGGAGTTTGCACTGACTAACATACTGTATCACATGATCAAAACAACACTGCATGATTAGGTTCAATATCAGGGCAATATGCCATATTGTATAGCTTTAGATACCAGTGTTACTTCCAAATAGTTCCCATTACATGTCATATTCTTTTTAGCTCTGATCTTGGTGTCTTTTCATTTCTTCCAGACATTCTTTATCCTGCCCTGATAGTCCAGTCGCTTCCCACCTGCTCCCACTTACAAATTCTGCCATGGTGTCCATTAACCCCCCTCCCTGAAAGCTTTTTCACTCAAAGCTACACTATTTTCAAGATCCCATGACAATTAATATCTATAATCAGTCACAGTTTACTGACACCTCCCCAACAACACGTAAGGATGTAAATGTTCTACAGGCAGAGGGCACCACTAAAGTTTGCAACTGATTTTGCGTGGGTTGCCATGCTTTGAACTTGATTCTGTGAGCTACCGGAATGATGACCACTACCCATTCTCCAAACATCTACAATGTGTTTAGAAACAGTGCAGAGAAAGAATGCAATCGCCAGTGTCCATAGCACAGTGAGGCACCAAACAAGGGCAATCCCTTGTAACTGTATGGGGTCTTGGGTCTTACTCTATTTAAATTTCATATTTTCCTATAATTTATTTAACTTAAGTAATTTGTACTTGGCAAATTGTTCAATTATACAATAACACAGTTAAATCAGTGCGTGTAAGACAAAGGATCATTTATTTATTTAGTTATTGCAAGAGTTTCACAAAGAAAAACATACTGAGCTAAAATACTGTAGATACTGTAACACAGAAACATAGAAGTTGATGGCAGATAAGGACAGCAAGGCCCATCCAGTCTGCCCATTTTTTTTACCTTATGAATGTGCCATAGCCCTGTACTCTGTCAATGGCCTATCTATTCATATTCATTTGTATTGCTCCCTTATGCCTATCCCATGCCTGTTTGAAGCCCTGTACTGCATTCATAGCCACCAATTCCTGAGGTAGGCTGTTCCATGTATTCACCACCCTTTCTGTGAAAAAGAACATCCTCACATTACCCATTAATCTGCAGCCCTCTAATATCATTCTGTGTCCATTTGTCCTGCTACTTTTCTTATATTAAAACATGTTAGAATCTTTCACCTTATTAATGCCCTTAAGATGTTTGAATGTTTTGATCTTGCCACCTCTTTCTCTCTCGCTCGGTCTCTCTCTCTCTCCTTTGCTGTAGGGTATACATGTTGAGCTCTGCTAAACTGTCTTCATGTTTTCTGATGCAGTCCCTGCACCAGTTTGGTTGCCTTTCTCTGGACTGCCTCCATTTTATTAATGTCCTTGAGCAGGTACGGCCTCCAGTACTGCACACAGTACTCCAGATAGGGCCTAACCAGTGTCTTTTGAAAAGGGATTATTACCTCCCTCTTACAACTTATAATACCCCTGCTAATACACCCCGACATCTCTCTATCCTTATTTACTGCTTTAGTGGTCCACCTGAATGATTTTAGGTCATCTGTGATGATGATGCCCAAGTCACTTTCTTCCATTGTGATTGCCAGCAACTCCCCTCCCAACCTATAGGTAGCTTCAGGATTTCTCTTCCTTATGTGCATAATCTTGCACTTCTTTGCATTAAACCCCAGTTGCCACTCTTCTGACCATTTTGCCAGTTTATCAAGATCTCTTCTCATTCTTCCCACTCCATCTGGATCATCTACTCTGTTACAGATCTTGGTGTCATCTGCAAACAGATAAACCTTAACTTCTAGTCCATCTGCAATGCTACTGATCGATATATTGAAGAGAACTGGCCCCAGAACAGATCTCTGAGGTACCCCACTCGTGACCTGCATCTCTTCTGACTGTATACCATTTACCACTACTCTCTGTTTTCTGCCACCAACCAGTTTGCCACTCAGTTGACCAACCACTGACCCACCCCAAGTCTATCCAGCTTATTGATCAATCTTCTATCTGGAACAGTATCAAAAGCTTTACTGAAGTCAAGATAGGTGACATCAACTGCACCCCCTTGGTCCACCATTCTGGTTACTCAGTCAAAGAAATCTATGAGATTAGTTTGACAGGATCTTCCTGTTGTAAACCCATGCTTTCTTGGGTCCTGTGCGCCTATGGATTCCAGGTGTTGCACTATCCTTTCCTTGAGGAGTGCTTCATAGTCTTGCCCACTACTGAGTTAAGACTGACTGGTCTGTAGTTCCCTGCCTCCTCTCAGCTGCCACTCTCATGGAGTGGGATCACATGAGTCCTTCTCTAGCCTTCTGGGACCTCTCCTGTGCTCAGAGACTCACTAAACAGTTCTGATAATGGCTCTGCTAGTTCCACCCTTAGCTCCTTTAGTACCCTGTGATGTATGCCATCAGGTCCTATTGCCTTGTCCACCATGAGCTTGTAGGATCCTTTCTTTTGTGAAGGGACTTGTGCACACCTCCTTCCCTCCTGAGCCCATGGTGCTGAGCTGTGGGCCCTTCTCTACATTCTCCTCAGTAAATACTGAACAGAAATATCTATTTATGATAGATGCTTTCCTTGTTCCTCCTCCACACACTCCCCCTTATCCACTTTGATCTAAGCAATACTCCCTCTGGACTTTCTCCTTTCACTAATGAATCTATAGAATGTCTTGTCTCCTTCTTTTACTGTTCGTGCTAGTGTTTCCTCGGTTTGGGCCTTTGCCTGCCTTACTGTCTTCCCTGCTTCCCTTAGGGAAGTTCGGTATGCCTCCCTATATTCACCCACTGCCTTCCCTTATATTTCCTGAAGGCCAACCTTTTGGCTCTGATCTTTTCTGCTACTGTTTTTGAGAACCAAAGTGGGTTCCTTCTTCTTTTGCTCTTGCTTTTCTCCCTAACACAATGGGATGTTGTTTTAAGTATTGCATCCTTAATGCTTGCCCACTTTGCCTGTACCCCCTCACCTTTGTTTCTTTTTGCCAGGGCTAGCATAATTCTGTTGGCCATCTTATCAAAGTCAGCTCCTCTGAAGTCCCATATGTTTGCCTCGGAATGGGGTGATTTAGTTCTAGTGGCCAAACTGAACCATATCATGTTATGGTCACTGGCCCCCAGGTGACCTTCTACCTGGAGAACTGTGATCATTTCCCTGTTAGTCAGTACTAGATCTAGGATAGTCCTGCCTCTTGTGGGTTGTTGTACCAGTTGTTTGAGGCCCTCCCCATGCAGGGAATCCACTATGTGTCTAATTCTGACAGATGTTCCTGCTGGTATTGATCAATCTGTATCTGGCATGTTAAGTCTCCCATTATCAGAACCCCCCCTTTAGTGGTCACATTTTGTATATCTTCTAACAGTAATGTGTCTATGTCTTCCCCCTCATCTGGAGGCCTGTAGACAACCCCAGTTCATATGGCTGTCCCATTTCCTGTTTTCAGGGTGACCGACAGTTCTTCTAGCTCCTTATGTGTATTCTGAATTTCTGTAGCATTGATTTTTTCATTGACATAAAGGGCCACTCCCCAGCCCCCCCTTTTGCACCTCAGTCTCTTCTGAACAGTACATAGCTGGGTACTGAAGTCTCCCAAGTGTGCTTACTGGTGAACCATGTCTCACTAATGGCTACTTTGCCCAGTTTAGCCTCTGTCATTGTTGCCTCCAGGTCTGGGATCTGTTTCTGAGACTGTGGGCATTTGTGTACATGATTTTCCATTGGCCAGATTTTGGTGCGTCAGTTGTTGAGCAAGGTCCAGTATTTTCTTTGTGAATCTTATGGGGAGCCAGACCTTTTTCCTTACCTGGTGATACAAATGAACTACAAACATTCTGAACTCCTGTTTGATCACTAGCTGGGGGGAGGGGTGTTCTTCCCATTCGATGTATTGGGTGCTGCACCCATATCCCCATTTGCCAGTTTAAATATTCTGCAAAGACATCAAACTTCAGCCCCAATGCCTTGACTCCCTCCTTAGTCAGATGCAGTCCATCAAATTTAAAGAACTTTTGCTCCCAAAACTGTTGCCAGTTACCTACAAATTTGTGTCCTTTTTCCTAACCTTGAGCCACATGTTTAGATCCCCTATCTCACATTCTCTGACCTTCTTTACATGTGGTCCCCTCTCCTAGACTAGCAGGATCTCAGAGAAGGAGATGCCAGGCGAAATGGATGATAGTTTGTCTCCCAGCCTGGTCAGGTGTTCCTTGGTCTCTACAACTGACTGGCTAGTGAGATCATTAGTCCCTCTGTGTACAAATATTTTGATGTTTTCTCCTGCTTCCTGCACAATTTTAGCAATGTGGTCAGTGTCTCTCCATGCTGATGTACCTGGGAGACATCTGACCATTACCCCCAGCTGAAGGAAGGTATCAACTCCCCAAATCATGGAGTCTCCTATGATAAGAAGTGTTTTGGATTTCCTTTTTCCTTTTTTTGTTTTGGTTCCTTTTTTGGGTGAGTTTTGTAATGCTCAGTCCTGTGCTGCAGTGTCCTGCTCTGCAGTATTCTCTGCCCCTTTGTTTGATTTTGGAGAAAGATCTTATACAGTTTGTGGAGGTGATATGTCGGTGAGCATTGAGTGATAGGGCACCCAATTTGCCCCTTCTAACTACATACTGACCTCCCGGACCAACTACCCTCTGCGGTCAAGGTGCTTCAGTTGGATGTTGGGGAAATGGTGAGTGGTTCTTGTAATATATTTCCACCTGAATATGCAATTTGAGCAATCTCTGCCCATGCTGCCTGGAGCTGAGCCCTTAGATCTCCAATGGTTTAGCACGTAGGACAGCATCCTAAATCCTGTATAACTGCCCTTTTGAAAAGTGTCCCACAGTACCTGCAGTTAATAATATCCATTCCAGTTGAATTGCTGAGTTTATAACCTGGTCCGAATAATCAGAAGGAAAATGAAAGCAAAAGATTTTTTTTGTTTTTATTTGTATAATGTTTTATAACAAGTTAAATTAAGTGTGCCCCTGTAAGTGAGGTCACAGTGTGGATACCCCTCTGATCCTCCCCTTCCTGCTTTGCTACAGAAAATGTCACAACTGTGCTACTCTATAAAAGGAGTGTAGCATGGGGTGGTTGGGGATGGGAGTGAGTGGTTGGACCCTTCCCCTGCTGAAAAAGAAGAACCATGGACAAAAGAAACAAGAAGGTAAGAGCAGAAACAATCAACTAACAACAAATATAGAAGCCCGGAAAGTTTAGCCTAATAATAGATAAAACTGTAACAATTTCACAGAAGATATACCCTGCAAAAAACACTTTGTTACAGAGAAATATAATGCAGTAACAGAAGATATACCTAGCAAAAATCAATTTGAATTAGAGAAGATTACAGCAGTAATCTGTAAGCACAAAACAGTAACAAGCCTGTAGGCACCCAGTAATAATGCAGCAGAAAGTATACCCTGCAACAGCAATTAGAATCAAAGAACAATAAAGCAGGAAAATGTAAGCAAAAAACACTAACAAAACCTGTGTGCACTAAAGAAAATTGTAATACACAGTGAATCTGCTTAGCCCTTACAAGCAAACCTAGATGAAGTCTTCAGAAGTTTCCTGGTCGGAAAGGGATCTGGAGAGTGTATTAATAAGTTACACCAGTAATGTTACAATTGTAATAACAATTATAAAGCAGTAAAACTTTTCCCACCAATCAGCATTAAGAAATGCAAAACCTCTTACACAGCATACAGACACCACCTAGCACTAACTGTTCATTTGATTTTAGCTGCACCAACTCCCACTGCTTTTCTGAAATCTGTAAATTGCAACACTGTGGCTCTGCTCACCAGACTTAACCTGGAATCCTAAGTTCACCAGTAGAGGTCACATTAAAAAAAAAAAATTCCAGAACTGGTGAAAAAAAAATCAATTTGCTTTTTCAGCTGCTGGAATTACAGCCTTCAGAGTGCATAGTCACATCTGAAAATCTGTGTACCATACCTTCATTCACAGTAACTGGAGTGATGAGCAGAAACAAAATTTTAATTTAAAAAAAGTTACATTGCCACTAAAAGTGTACTTCATTAACAAAACAGTTCAACTGCTTCATAATATATTCATATTTATCGTTGGGAGTGGGTGCTACTTACAGCATAAGAATGTTATCTCATGGTACCTGGGCTGACAGAACTTCTCAGCTTCACTCTGCAGTCCATTCTTATGCTGTAAGAAACACCCCTGACTATATATATATATATATATATATATATATACACATATAAAAATAGTAATAAAAAGTAAATTGTAGGCAGTAGACAATTAAAAGGAGGCACAATGTACAAGCACTGCAAAACAGAACATATCAATAGCAACAGTTCAGCAATGTGCAATTGGCAATACAATGATGGAGGGACGCAGTACTGCAAGTACAGCAGGGGACAAGTCAAGGGGAATAGTGGATCAATAGCCAGGGCAGTAGGGTGAGGGAGTAGTATGCACAGAGGAGCAGTGGGATTAGCCAAGATCAGCAGCAACTACATGAATGATTACTGAAGTCAAAGAGGAAGGTTATTTAGTGACAGGAAACAGAGAACATTGTGGGTAGCAATGGGGTGGGTGATCCAATGTTTGTGGAAGCAGAAGGAGAAAGCAACCTGACCAGCAGAGGATTTTACAGGGGGAGGGTGAGAGAATGGGTGTCAGATCTGCAAAGGGTTTAGAAGGTGGAAGAAAAGGAAGATAGGAGGAAGGAAAAGTAGGGAGGGAGCCTAGCCAGAAATAGGAGGCAAAGGCAGCACAATGAGCAAGACACCTGACATCAAGGGAGGGCAAGAAGAGGGAGGAATACAGGGAGCAGTGGTGGGTTCAGGGGAAACAATCCAGGGCAAAGCAACATGAGGAGTGAAATACGGGATCCAGTCCACTAAGGGAGGACTTGGGAGCAGCTCTATATAAAATGGCGCCATATTCGAAGAGAGGTAGAATCATCTTCATGACTATCTCTCTACTGGCAAAAAGTAGGATACTAGCTTTGTTCCTGTAAAAGTGCCTCAAGTTTTGGGTGCAGCTTCCGGTGGATGTCATCAATGTGAGTAAAGAAGTCAAAATGACAATCCAACCATATCTTGAGGTATTTGAAGGAGATATCCTCAATCAAATCACCATCAAGGTACTAGAAGGAGGAGGTAGCAGAGAGCCTGGCAAGTCTCTGCCTAGCACCCGAGGTCATGGGACTATTTATTTGGCATTGAGGGATAGCTAATTGGCTCAATACCAGTGATGGATGTTGTTGAAATCCAGTAGGAGTCAGGTCGTTATGTCAGAGGCAGAGAAACTAGAGCTGTAGAGAACTATTTTATCTGCTTTCATATGAATGGATGCAAAGAACAGGCAAGGAGGAGGTAATTCAGGATGTCTGAGGACATGATAGGGCTAAAACCAGTTCTTTGGGGAACACCAGAGCAGATAAAAAGAGGAGTGGATATGGCATCACCAGTACTGACTGCTTGAATCCTATTCTCAAGGTATGAAGTGAACTACTCAGAAGAAGAGGAGGAGATACCAGTGGCTTTTATCTTATTCAGGAAGATGTGGTGAGCAGCAGTGCTGAAGGCCTTGGCCAAGTCAACAAAGATGGCAAAGGTGACCAGCCCCTGGTCCATGCAAGAAAGGATGGAGTAGTGAACCTAAGGAGGGAGGTGGAGTAGAGTGGGATTTCCTTAAGATAAATGGTCAGAAGTGAAGAAGGAGGAGTGGTCAACAAAGGGGAGAGTTGTATGAGGATCAGGTGTTTCTGAAGTCTAGCCAGGCAGAAGAGGAGGGAGGTGGGGCCATAGCTTCCGAGGAGGCAGGTATTACCCCTCTTGGAAGGGGGATGACTGTGGCCTGCTTTCACAGATCAGGGACTAAGGCAAGAGACAAGGAGCCATTTAGAAAGTGGTGATGGGGACAGCAATGAGTAGGGGCAGAGAGAGACAAGAATTTGGGATCAAGACCATGGCGGCTCCATACATTACGTGAGGTAAGAGTTGTACAGCCTTGAGAGTAGTAGAGGGAAAGGTAGAAAAAGGGATGGAGATGTGAAGGAAAGGGATTAGCAAAAGGGGAAGGGATATGGGAGAAGGGAGGTGAAAGGAAGGAGAGAGAGGGCACTGATGGTGAAGAATGAGTTAAAAGATGAGGCAATTGCTGCAGGATCAGAGATGGGGGAGTCACCCACCTTAATTCAATTCAATTTAGTTAAATTCTATTTTTATTTCACCAGGAAAGACACCATTGAGAACTCAATTACAAGGTGGTAAAGGGAGGACATGAGCAAACAATAAGAGAAATTGATTAACAGTACAATTAAAAAAACTCAAAGAATGCACTTTACAAAATGTTGACAATACATATTATAAATAAAGGCCTGGATATTCGGAAATGTGCCAAAGCCTGGCACAAGTCTGGCACAGCGCAAATCCGATGCTCCATGGTGCAACCAGAGCCATATTCAGAGGCTGTACAGGCCGAACAGCACCATCACAACGTGGCTGAATATGGCAGAGGTGCGCCATGGTACAAATGGAGTTGTGCCATGGTGCAAACAGAGATGCTCCAGTGCACCCGTGGCAGTAGATCAACAGAGGGGGGCAGGGCACAGAGAACAGACCCAGGGACACAGCCATGGCAGCACAGTGACAGGCCACAGGAGGTGTCCACCAGCAGGGCACATGCAGGCACCCAGACACTGGACCCCAGAACACAACAGTGGCATGGATAGCAGGTGACAGGAGGTGCCAAAGGCCAATGGATGGCCACCAAAGGAGCCCTCCCGGCAGGCTTCTGGCTGTGCCCCACCCCCCTGAGACCATACCAGGCCACTCCCAGGACCATGCAGCCAAACACACACACGCCACACAGACACACAGAGAGCCACACAGTGGGCACTGAACAGGCCTGGTGGCAGGCAACGTGGTAGATCACATGGGGCAGGCTGCACAATGATAAGCAGAGGACCCCAACACAGTGTACAGGCAGTACCCGACCAAAGACCATAGCGTCCGTATGCCACCACCATGCACACACCCATCACACACCCCTGACTGCCCCCCATGGGCACCCCAATGCACAGCCACCAACCTAGGGGATGGACACCACCACAGTGGGACACACCACAGCACACAGCAGGGAACCACAGAAGCACAACATGTGCCCCCTCTCATGCACACAACATGGACAGACACTGGGCCACTGCAGCATGGCTCCCCATGCCACCTACAAAGCAGACACAGGTAGGTATGTCAGACAATATGTATGTATAAAACAACTATGTACAGAAACAGTAGTGGTTGGGGAAGGGTAGGGACAGTGAGGGAAGTGGACAGGGAACAGGGACTGTACAGTGGAAGGGTGGACTGTAAGGAAGGGCTCAACAGGGGAAACAAAGGGAAAGCAGGGGCAACTCAAGCAATGGCAACATCTGGCCACCCTGGCAGGCCACCACCTCAAGTTTGCCTGAGGCCAGGTCTGCCTCTTGAGCTGGCTCAGCACCTGGTATGGCAAACTCCATATTGGATGCTGGACACCTATAGCAAGAGACTGGATAGGTGATCAGTGCAATGGCCCAAGGAACCATGCCCACCCACAGTGCGTATGTGAGCAATAGGGAACACGCCATCATGAGTGAAGTGCACGTTGCTGGCCATGCGCAGCTTGTGCAGTGCCAATACATTGCGCTGTTCACACGTCTTGCATGATTGACACCATGACAGTGCAGTATGCATGCGCACTGCAGGCCCGAGCACTGCACATGTGTGGGCATTGTGCTACTGCTTGCTCTGGTGCAATACCATTGTGCACGGTGCAATATCTCAATATTCAGATGCTGCATGAAAATGAGCTCATCAGCCAATGCGTGGAGCAGTGGGGTTCATTAGCCTATTATTACCGTTATGCACAACCCCATTTTCATGTGTTGTGCCTCATAAGTGCCACGGAACATCACAGGCCATTGCAACCCTGATAGGTGTGGTGGATGCCACAGCAGCACACTGGGAGCAGACAGCACTGAGGGTGGGACGGACCAGGGTGATGCTGCCAGGGCCTCTGTGGATATGCGCTGTCACCTGTGTAAAGCATGCCATGGGTAGCCCTCTGCTATGCTGTGCTGCACCCCTTGCCTGTCCCTAGCACCCACACCACTATGCACTCCCTGCCCACCCCATCCCCAAGACTGCTCTGCCCATCGCACCTTGCCTGTGTCACATTCATCCACTAGGTGGCCTGTGTGTATATCCCCACATACATATCTGTGGCACTGCACAGAGCTGTGCCAGATGACTGCATCTAGTGCACTTCCAGGGTGTGTGGCGCAGACACTGGTGATGTTCCCCATGGCATTGCACACCACCTGGCAGTTGATGTTCAGACTCCCCTTCCTGTTGCTGTGCACTAGTTCCTCAGGGCCAGGTGACATGCGGATGCCCACGTGGGTGCAGTCAATGGCCCCAATCATGCCAGGCATGTGTGCCGCCCTGTGGATGTCCTGCATGATTGCTGTACACTCTGCTTGTGTGCTGGGGAAATGGATGACTTTCGAAGCACGTGGCAACAGGGCACTGAGGAACTGTGTGAGGAAGTGGTCCATGGCTGACTGGGTGATGCCTGTGGTATCCTCTGTTGATCATTCAAAGGTGCCCTTGGTGACCAGGCACATGGCAGCGGTCACCTTCATCTCTACGGACATGGCATGGCTCCCTCTGGTGGGTGCTTGCATCTCTTCACTGCACAGCCTGTGGTGCTTCCTCGGAATGGCCCTGTTAAGGTGGTACCAGCCCACGATCTCGGTGTCACTATAGTTCTTAAAGGTGATGTGGGCACGGTACCACCTTTGTCAGGTATACCACCGCTGGGCCCTTCATCGGCCATGTAGCTATTCCTCCTACCTCCTCATACCCCTCATTACTGCCCTTTCTGGAAGGGTGCCCTCTCCACATCTCCCACTGTCCACTGTCCCCATGGGCGGTTGGCTGCTGGCTGTGTGCTACTCTGGTACACGGGTTTTGTGTCTGTGTGTCTCTCTCTCTGCCCCTCTCCCCCTCTCCTGCTCCCACCTCTCTGTCCCTCTCCCTCTGTATCTGGTCTTGTGCATGTCTGTCTGTCTGTTTCTCTCTATCCCTCCCTCTCACTCTCACTCTTGGTGCAACTGCTGTCTGTGTGTTTGCACCCTTTTTTGCTGGGAACAAGTCTGGTCAGTGCAACTTAGATTTGCTCCACACTTGCACCATGGTTTCATGGTTGAATATGTCATTGTGCTGAATATTCATGGGAACAGCCCCTGCACTTGTACTGCATACATTATAGTTGCACACTGGTGCAATGGATTTTGTGCTGTGCCATGTCTCCCGCTGAATATGGCTTCTCAGCGCAAATCTGTACTTTCGCTGGTGCAACTCAGTTGCACCATGCACAACTTCTCTGAATATCCAGGCCAAAGTATACCTAACAAATGGCATCCTGACGATAACTGGTACATTGGAATAGGACACTAGAGTTCAGAAGGTGCATTAGGGAACAGAGTACGGGTTGGAGAAAATTGAGCTCTGGCATGAAATGGACAGAAGAAGAGGGTGATAGAGAAGTTAGGGAGGAGGGGGTAATACAGTATGAATGAGGATAAAGGATAAAACCATAGGGAAAGCTCAACTACATGGGTGACATGTTGGGCAAGTGCTGAGAAGTAAGTACAATAGAATTATGTCATGTTATATCGTGGTAGCGAAACAGGTTAGGAGTAGCAGTGGCAGCTTTCCTTTGGGGAGTGTCTTAGCAGCAATTTGAAGGAGAACATCCAAACAAATTGCATCAGTTTTAGTGAACTTTGAAGGGTGTTCCATAAGATAGGTAGGGCATGGCTTAGAGATGACGCGCCAGAGTGGGATCTTACCCTGGGGATGTTAAGCATGATATACAAGTATCTTCTGAGTGAGTATGCACAGGGGGTACATTTGAAAAGGACAGAGATGTAAAGGGGGAGTTTCTTAGTGATAGCTCTATAAGCCCAAGTGGCAAGTGAGGTCCAACCTAGTTGTCTATAAAGGGAGCACTGGTGGGTGTTAAATGGGGCATTGGTGATTAATCTTAGGGCTCTATGATATAGCGTATACAACATTGCTAAGGCTGTCTTGGAACAATCACCATAAAGAAAGTCTGCATAGTCAATAAGTGGGACAAAAGTTGTCTGAACTAGTCTTAGTTTTGCCTCATTGGTAAGCAGGTACTTAATATGGAAGAAGAGTCCTAGCCTTTGCCTTAATTTTTTGAGAGTTCTTCAATATGTGTTGTGAATGAGAGCTTGCAATCAAGCCAGCATCCTAAATATTTAAATTTGTCCATGATTTCAAGGGGTTCCCTTAAGATGATCATAATCTGTAGCTTGGTATTTGAGGGGCTGGTGATTACTGCTTTTATCTGAGGGGGGAGGAGCATGACTTTGGTCTTCTTGGCATTAAGCAACACTTTCAAGTGAAGCAGGTTTTGCTGTAAGAGACTGAATTCCTACTGCAACTCTAGACATGCAAACTCAAGGGAAGGCCAAGTAATGTACACTGCAGTGTTGTCTGCAAAGAGATGAACACTTGCTGCACTAAATTTGTGGTCAATACCATTAATATAAATAGCGAATAATAGGGGACCCAGTATAGACCCCTGAGGAACCCCTCTCTGCAGGGTTTTCAGGGGGAAGAGGTCACTCTTGGCTTTGACCTGTTCTTGTCTACCTAAAAGTTAGCAGGAAACCCATGTCAAGGCAGTGTCATCTGGTCCACGGATGTGCAATGTGAGCAGTAGTAAATCATGGTCTACAGTATCAAATGTCTTGCTTAGATCCAGGAAAGTGCACTCGCATGGTTCTTAGCATCAAGAGCAATTTGCCAATCAATTGTGACTTTGGCAAGGGCAGATACAGTACTATGTTTGGGCCTAAAGCCAGACTGTAGTAGATTAAGCATATTAGAGGATTCCAAGTGTTCTCTTAATTGAGAATTAACTAGTTTTTCGAGTAATTAAGGATGGAGGAAGGATGAGGGGAGGGGCTGAGGGAGCAGGGACAGGAAGGCGTGAATAAACAGACAAATAGAAACATAGTAGTTGTTGGCAGATAAGAACCACTTGGCCCACCTAGTTTGCCCTAAATTCCCTACCTATTTTCCAAATCCATCCCTCTGGGGTCAGGAACTAGACAGGGTTGTCTTCTGTCCCCCCTCCTTTTTAACTTATATTTAGAACCCCTACTCCGTAGGGTGCAAAATGTATGTCCCTGGCAATCATGGAAATCTCTTTGGGTCCAATGTCTTACATAATGTCCATGTATGCGGATGACATCTTGCTCCACCTCACTCCACCGGAGAGCTCTCTCCCAGCTGTGTTTCAAGTTATTGAAGAGTTTGGTACTTGTTCACATTACAAACTCAACCTCAGCAAGACAGAAGTTTTTTCCCTTATGGCCACAGTTAACAAGCAGTTAGTGACATCCTTAGGTTTCGTCTGGTCTCCTATGTCTCTCAAATATCTTGTCCTTCACCTGGCTATAGATCACTCTATGAGGGTCAAGCTTAATCTAGAGGACTTGCTTTCAAGAATTAAACAGGATCTGCAAAGGTGGTGGGCACTCCCTCTCTCATGATGGGGTCGTATTTCAATCATCAAAATGAATGTTCTCCCTAGGCTTTTTTATCCCCTCCATATGGTAAATATTTGGCTCCCGCTGAGCTGGTTTCGCAAGGTCCACCAGATTATTACTGATTTCATATAGTAAATCTCCTCAGCGTGCTTATAAAAAACTGGCTGCTCCTAAACTGCTGGGGGGTGTTAGAGTGCCTAACTTCCTGCTTTATTACTTCTCTAGTCACCTTAGCAAATTGTTTAAGTGGTTTTGTCCCTCCTCCCAAGAGCATCCCAATGGATTTAGGCCATCTTGGTTAGAGCTGGAGATGCACTTACTGTGCAATAGTGGTCTTGCTGTCTCCTCTCTGCCTTTCCTTGCTTGGGCTAATGTCCTTCCCTGGATCAAAGATTTGGTGATTGGAACTGCCCTGCGGATATAGACACAATTTTGGGCCTTGATCAAGTCACCAGGGATGTCTCCCAGCCTATAATAGGTAACCTGAATCTAAAAAATTGATGGCCATTCCATTAAGGAAATTCTTTGTTGAGAGCATCACAGGGGTGGGGGTTGTTGGGATTTAGAAAATGGGTAAAAGTAATTCAGTCTTCTGATTGGCTGAGGCACTTCTCTAGGTGGGCATCTATCAGACAACAGATGCCCACCTATTAAAAGTACCAGCCCAGCCAGCCACATCCCCAGAATGTCTGTGCCCAGCCAGCTCTCCAATTGGCTACAACCCCTCATTTCCTATTCAAAATATCCAACATTTTTTTCTCGCTTACCAACAGCTGACATCCCACTCCAGTCCACAACATGTTTTCTGTATAAAATTGTAAACATAATCAGTACCCCTGCTGCCTTTCATATCAAATAAAGTAAAAAAACACCTTCGTTTTCTGGGACCATGATGTCATCTTTCTCTTCGCCTGCACAGTCAAAACTCTGCACATCACAGTCTCACCTTGTGCTGAAGCAAGGAATCTAAGGGGCGAGAATTATACCGCATGCAACGGAGCAAAATTAAACAGATTTTTTTTTTTGTTTTCTAATGCACTAAAGAAGTTTGTTGAGATCTCACTAGACCTCACCCTGTCCACTCCCGATCTCTCATTAACATGCGCGGCGGGCGGGGGGAGCATACATAACCGACCTTGCTTAATCTGTCTGGCTCAGCTCCCAAGTTTCTATGTGTAGCTGACAGTTTACTCAGCTGGGGCTGAATCCACAGAAATTATTGCAGCAAACAAAAAAAAAAAAGAACTCCTAATTTAAGCATCTCTCCTGTTAGTTCTGGGTCTCCACTGCCTAGGTCCCTTAAGGTCACGCTTCTGACGGCTCACAGATGCCTATTCAAATTCCTTTATACTTTCACCAAAGCAACAGTAATACACAGTTTCTGTGGTTGGGACAGTATGCAAGAAACTGTATCTTTTCTTCCGGATGAAGTAGTGGGGAGATGTCAGTAGAAGACAATAGCTCTGTGATCTCTTGGTGTGTGAATGGGGGGGGGCAGCAGCAGATGGAACAGCACCCACATGGAGGGACTATTTTAACAAAAAATGTGTTTTTTCCCTAGTATTTGTTTTGGTTTTTAAACTGATTTCCTTTATTTTACTACTTAATCAAAATTTAAACAGATGCTCATTTTCTAAGTGCAATAATACCCTCCAGGGTGGGCGGTATTGTGCTATACCAGACCTTCCAGGGGCTATAAGGCCCTCCGTCTGTGGCGCGGGCCTCATTACACCCCTGGGTGGTCTGGTATAGCACAATACCGCCCACCCTGTCTAATATTATTGCTTACTTAACTCACTTGTAACATTTTCTCTTTTGTATTATGGATTGTATAATGGAAACTTTAATGGATAATGGAGATTTAATATACTTTGATAAACTATATTAAATAAAAAAAAAAATCCCTACCTATAGTGTCCCAGGAGACCCTGCTTGGACTTCGACTTACACCCTCTCTTGCTTCTAAGATTCCCTTGTGTCTATCCCATGCATTCTTAAATCTTATGAGCATTCTAGCCCCCACCACTTCTGCTGGGAGGCTTTACCAAGCGTCCACTACCCTTTCCATGAAGAAGTACTTCTTCACATTTATTCTGAGTCTCCCCCTCTCCAGCATCCTATTGTGACTCCTTGTCCTTGAGCATCTTTTTCTTTGGAACTCATAGCTACTCCCTTCCAGAACTTTGAAGGTGGCAAAGGGTGTTCTGCAGCATGGATGCAATAACTCTTGCACAGGCATTATGAAGTGACTTGTATTCAGCTAAGTTATTTGGGGAGACAGTGGACTTGTGGGTCCACCAGACAGGGTCACGTGCACTGTGACAGGCTACCAACTCTGCTATACTCCAAGGGAGGTGTGAATCACAGACCTGAGTTTTCCTCAGGAGAGCATGATGATCCCAGACCAACAAGAATGTGGAGTGAAAAGACTCAATAGCAGTGTTAATGTTGCTGTCAGCTAGTAGGGGGGACCAGTCAGTTGCCATCAGGTCAGTAAGTAATGAGAACAGATCCAGGGATTGGAAGGCTCTACTCTTGATGGAGTTAAGGAGCTTTAGGGCAGCAAATATTGTATACGCAGTAGACCACCTGATGATCACTGAAGGCATCAGGAAGGGTACCAACAGCCACAGTATGCTGGGGGTGAGGGGAGAGGATTGTATCCAGAGGGAGTGGCTTTGGGTTTCGGGGTTGAGTCTGGTGGGATCAGAGAGGAGGAAAGGTAGATGGCTATACTTCTGCACCTCTTAGAGTGATCACATAGACCATTTCAAGTGACACAATTTTAGTATTGATAGAAAAAATGCATATTATAAACATGCAGTCCTTTATACTATTTCTGTTAACCATACCTAGGGAAAAAAGAGTCTCACATTTACTGTAGCAGCTGTGAGTACATATACAAGCTCCAACATTAACATTACCATAACAGAAGGTTGGTTTCTCTCAGGACCAGCTCAGAAACTGTCCACTGCCTCCATAGTTAGGCAGGATCTCTGGAATGGCCATCTCATATAATCTATGCTGTCTTTCCTGTCATGCAATGTTTTATATCTGCACCTTCCTCACATTTCAAATCACCAGCATTACCATGCATATATTAAAAGATAGAGAGTAAGGAGGATTTGTCATGCATGGCATACCAGTTTTTCATGTGTCACTACTCACTTTGGGGGGAATCCTGGTCCTGTTCTGTATATAATAAGGTGGCATGCAGTTTATTAGTGGCTGTGGGTCCACTCCACAAGACCTTTTTACTCAGTAGAGCCACCTATAAATCATAAAGTTGTAACCACTTTATTTCCTTTTATTTTCCTCTATAAGAAAAAAAAAACAGCAGAAAGGTAGAGTACTAAACAGTATAGTAGTCTGAGTTACAAATAAGTAATGTAATGCTGTTTTGACATCAGAACATTCAATTTTCATTTTGTGGTACCTGAACTATCAATAATTACTTTGAGGCATGATCCATAGTGAAAAAAAATGTTCAATTATTTCCAACTATGTATCCAAATTTCGCCAAATTCAAAAAGGTTAAAATAATTTAACACATGATTATGTGTGCCATGTTCTACATTTCAGTCTTTAAAGGGGACTAAGTTATAAGTAGACTATCAGAAATTATTAAATTATGTAAGTATATAATCTGCAAATGTTTAAGGTCTTGTAACTTTAATATTAGAGAACCCTGTGCCATTAAGTCTGGCAGATTCATAACCTTAAAAGGGAGGCTGCATGTGTCAGCTTTTTAATCTCTTGGTTAAAGGACATCCATGTTAGACTGGGAGAGAATTAAGCAATAATGCATGATAGGGTGTGTGTCGTTATGGGATAATACACACCACGGGTGGTTGACGCATGAGGCTGCAGGCTGAGTGTGTTCAACACACAAGAAGTGACATTATCCCACAATGACACACCATGAAGTGCATTATTGCTATTATACAATAACTTGTTTGTAATACTGAAAAGAAAACTGACTGAAAAATATATTTAAAATAGATTTTTCATCCTTGTGGGATGCTGGGGTGCATGGGGGGGGTATCACCAGCATGATGAGGGAGGTGGTTTGCCAATCTATAGGTTACTGTTGAGACCCCACCTGAAATACTGTGTCCACTTCTGGAGACCACATCTCAGGAAGGATATAGACATGGTGGAGGCTGTCCAGAGGAGGGCAACTAAAATGGTGCAAGGGCTGCATCAAAAGCCCTATGAATAGAGACTGACAGACCTCAATATGTACACCTTAGAACAAAAGAGGAAGAGGGAGAACTTGATACTATAAATGCCTCGCATGGTAAATAAGGTAAAGGAGGGGGATATTTTTCAGAGGAAGAAATGCACAAGAGCAAGGGAACATGCAGTAAAGCTTGAAGGGGGTTAATGTAACAGAGATGTGAGGAAGTAATTCCTCACTGAAAGAGCGGTGGATGCCTGAAACAGTCTTCCAGATGATGTGTGTGGTGGGGGGTGGGTGGAAACAGTTGAACAATTCAAGAATGCATTGGCTAGGCAAAACAGAATCAATGTTGGCAAGCACGGGAGGGAGCCAGAGACCAAGTAGGGTCTGTGGTAACAGTATAGGCAAGTAAAAAATGTACCGACTCGGTGGGTCAAGTGGTCCATTTCTGCCATCAAATTCTAGCTTCCTGTGTTTCTAACTTTGCACACCTCTAAGTGTGACTGCCAGCTGATGTACAGTATACTGGTGCTAAAAATGGATGAGCACACTATAAACTACATGTGAAAACCATCAGTAGTAGTAGTAGTAGTAGTATTAGTAGTAGTCATAGTAGCTTATTTGACTGACAAAAAAGTCATTACAAAGCGCATTACAATTCAGTTAAAAACACATCACATTTTCAGTCAGAATTATAATAATTACAACTATAAAAGATAAATTCAAAACATCACAAAGTGCAGAGAAACAGACTTAGTATTCTCTTCATCCTTAGATTCATATGTTCACAATTATTGCACATAATTTAATTTCCTTATTTTTGCTGCATTTGAAAAGAAAATGGCCAGTCACTTAATTACACATATATCCTCTGTATAAAAACATATGAAAACGCCAGCAGAAACAGGCCTTATGGTCTACTGAGTCTGCTCGATTGTGTAGCTAGCCACTCAATTTTCAGCTGCCCCACCCACCATTCCTCTTTTCATTATTCCCCCCTCACTCTGTGCCATCCCCTCTTAAAACCACGCACCGTGCTACAGGCTACCACCTCCACAGGCAGAATATTCCACTTGTCCACCACTCTCTCTGTGTAATAATGCCTCCTGACTTCCCTCCTGAATCTTTCCCCCTCCAATCTCAGCTGGTACCCCCTCATTACCCTTCCCCTTCTAATCTGGAAATTCCCCTCTGTGCTAGTCTTGTTTATCCTCTTTAAGTATTTAAAGGTGTCAATCCTGTCCCTCTATCCCTCCTCTCCTCCAGGGAATAAATGTTCAGCTTGCACAGCCTCTCCTCATAGCAGTATCCCCCTAATCCTTGGATCATCTTTTCATCCTCCACTGTACACCCTCCAACAATCTGATGTCCTTCTTCAGGAATGGATGCCAGTACTGTATGCAGTATTCCAGGTGCAACATGACCAGTGCCTGTAAAATGTCAGGATCACCTCCCTAATTCTGGAAGAGATTGCCCTTGCTATGTACGCTAGCATCCTGTTGGCTTTTGCTGCAGCCTTTCTGCACTGTGCTGAATTGTTCATACTCTCTGTTATAAGCACTCCTAGATCATTTTCCTCCTTGGTACATTCCAGCTGTACCCCCTCAGCTGATAGTTCCTCCCCATATTATTAACCCCGAAGTGCAGTACCTTGCACTTTTTGGTGTTAAACCTCAAATGCCATGCCTCCGACCACTCCTGTAGTTTGGCCAGGTCCCCCTGCAGCCCCTCCACCCCTCTATGTCATCTACCACAGCTCCCATCTTTGTGCCGTCTGCAAAGAGACTGATATTACTCCAGACCCCATGGGGGAGATATCCGCCATGAATATTCCAAACCACACTGGTCCCAGTACTGATCTCTGTGGTACCCCACTCATCACATCCCTCGGTGATGAGAGCCCCCCCCACTATGACCCTTTGGTGCCTTCCCTTCAGCCAATTGGCGATCCAGTTAACCATCTTTATTCCCACCCCTATATATTCCAGCTTCCCCACCAGTCTCCCATGTGGCATGGAATCAAAGGCCTTGCAGAAATCCAAATACAGGACATCCACCGCATGACCTCTGTCCAGTTCCCTTGTAACCCAGTCATAGTACTCAATCCGGTTGGTCTGGCAGAATCTTCCTGAGACAACCCTGTGCTGATGATTGTCCTGGACACCATTGTTCTCCAAAAAGGTCACCAGCCTCTCTTTTAGGATCATCTCCATGAGTTTTCCCCACAACTAATGTGAGGCTTACTGGTCTGTAGTTGCCTGGTTTGTTCCTAGGTCCACTTTTGTGAATGGGTACCACATGGGCCATACTCCAATTTTGTGGAACGCATCCTGTGTCCAAGGAGGTATTGAAGAGGTCAGCCAGTGGTCCTGCCAGGATCTCCGCTAGTTACTTGAGCACCCTAGAGTGAATGTCTTGTCCCCTGTCAGAGACCTTAATCCTTTCAGCACCTTATCCTCTGTAATCCCTATATCCATCACCCTTCCCCCCCACTGACCACTCCTCCTCTCCCAGGTGGTGTCTGCTTCTCTTAATTCTTCATGAACACAGCAGAAGTAATCATTAAGTGCCTCTGCCTGGTCCTCCACCTTCTCCACCCAGCTCCCATCCTTCCTAATCCTCACAATCTGATCCTTGTTTTTTGACAATGCATCTGAAGAAGTCCTTTTCTCTGTTCTTAATGCCCTGCACCAATCTCAGTTCTCTGGAAGCCTTGGCTGCTCTGACAAGCTTGGTAAACTCCCTGAATTTCTTCCTATACACCTCCCTGTTATCCTCCCTCCTGATTTCTTGAGTCTCCAAAATGCCTTTTTTTGGACCTCACCTCTTCCATGAGCCTCCTGCATCACCCAGCTGGTTTTATTTGTGCTTCTCTTCCTATTTATTTATTTGGTTTTGTTTACCGGGCGAGCGCACTAGACAGCCAAGTGCCTATTTTCAGGCGTGACCCGGGAGGGTTACAATGGAACAATACATGAACATCAGGCATACAGGTATAAACAGGATTAACATATATTAGGTTCAGGCAACATGATAAATCATACGAATAGGGTACATAACTTAAGGCACTTTTGAGACTTCTGAATAAGGTACATAGTTGAGGTACATAGATCACATTTAACCGTCCCCTTATACAAAAGTGGGAACAAAGAGGAAGCAGGGAACTACAGACCAGTCAGCCTCACCTCGGTAGTGGGGAAGATCATGGAAGCACTACTGAAGGAGAGATTGGTGGAACATCTGGTTGTCAATGGACTACAGGACCCAAGGCAGCATGGTTTCACCAGGGGGAGGTCATGTCAGACCAACCTCATTGAATTTTTGACTGGGTGACTAGGGAGGTGGATCAGGGGAGGGCAGTGGACATGGCTATCTGGACTTCAGCAAGGCCTTGACACTGTGCCACATAGAAGACTATTACACAAACTGGGGAATATGGGTGTGGGCAGGACAGTAGTGTGGTGGGTAGGTAACTGGCTGGGTGGCAGGACACAGAGGGTGGTGGTAAATGGCAATCACTCCACAGAGGGAAGAGTGACCAGTGGGGTACCACAGGGATCAGTTCTGGGACCGGTCCTATTTAACATCTTCATCAGTGACATGGCGCAGGACCTAGAAGGCAGAATTTCACTGTTCGCTGATGACACAAAGCTCTGTAACAGAGTAGACACACCAGAGGGTGTAGACAGAATGAGAAGCGACCTGCAGAAACTTGAAGAATGGTCAGGGGTTTGGCAGTTGAAATTCAATGCAAAGAAGTGCAAGATAATGCATATGGGGCACAAAACCCTGGCACAATATATCAGTTGGGGGTGAGGATATAGCATGCACCAAGCAGGAAAGGGATCTTGGGGTTATCATCTCTGATTACCTCAAGGTAGGGAACAGTGCAACAAGGCAGCAGGTAAAGCAATAGGATGCTGGGATGTATAGGCAGGGGCATTACCAGCAGGAAAAGGAGTCATAATTCCGCTATACAAGACACTAGTGAGGCCCCACCTGGAGTACAGTGTACAGTTCTGGAGACCATACCTACGTAAGGACATAGGGTAGAGAAGGTTCAGAGGAGGGCAACAAAGATGGTGCATGGATTGCATCACAAGTCCTATGAAGACAGGTTGAAGGAACTGAACATGTACTCCCTGGAGGAGAGGAGGAGAGGGGATATGATAGAGACATACAAGTATTTTACAGGGAGGAACAGGGTGCAGGAAAACACTATTTTTAAGCGAAAAAGATGTTCCAGGACTAGAGGGCATGGGATGAAGTTGGAGGGAGGACAATTCAGAGGAAACATGAGAAAGAATTTCTTCACAGAACGGGTGGTGGACAAGTGGAACACCCTGCCAGAGGAAGTGGTGGGGGCTGAAACAATCACGGGATTTAAGAATGCATGGGATAGACATAAAGGAATTCTGGAGGTCAGGGGTAAGGTGCAACAGACTTCTAGGAAAACAAACTGAACTTACAAGCACAAATGGGCAGACTGGGTGGGCCATAGGCCCTTATCTGCCGACACTGTCTATGTATCTATGTAACCGAGCACAATGAGTGGAAATCAACTGTGAGGTAGCATGGATAACTATGTAAGCTGGCATCCAGCTGAGTACAGGAAGAAATAGGTGACGGTAGACTCGCAATGATCTTGAAGAATACCAAGGTACAAGGCAGCAGGATAAGTCAGAACAGGGGGTAAGAGGAGAATCAGGTAGATTACCATCCAGGACCAGTCACTACAGGGTAATAGAGCACCCATCAGGGTATGACAGGAGACACAGGTGAGTCCAGTGGGGCAAAGTGCTGGTTGTAGCCACGGACAGGCCACCGAGAGGTAGGTACCAGGAGAAGCAGTTCAGGCACAGAGACATGTGGCGGCTGATTTCAGGAAGCCCCATGGGAGGTTCTGAAGTGGGAATGTGATGGGGATGTGCAAGTGCAGGCTGACAGGGAGTTCCACAGCTTCGGTGTGAAGGCAGGGAAGGCCTGGTCACCCATACAAGTGCGTTTGTTTTGGAATCAGGAGGACCTGAGAGTCGCTGGATCTTAGGTGGTAGGGGGAGCATCAGGAGTGAGGGACAGGGCGAGTGCAGAAGGGGTGGCAGTATGAATGATGTTGTCTAAGAAGTTGCCAAGGGTGAAGGTGTGGTGGGACTCCGGTGGGAGCCACTCCAGCCGGGAGTAAAGATCACATCGATGAGTGAGGCTGGGAGCAGCAAGAGCAAAGTGGCATACACTGTTATAGGCTGTGTACCATTTTGAGAGACTGGATTTTGGAACATGGGCAAAGGATACAAGGCCATAACAGAGCGTGGGTAGGAGGACCCCCTTGGCTAGGGCCAGTCGAGCCACTGGGGTGAGGCACGATTTTGCTGTGTAGGTGAGGCCCATCTCGCAATTTGTAATTTTGAAGGTGTTATGGATGTGCAGGGTGAGATCCAGCTGATGGTCAAGAGTAACCCCCAGGTACTTAACCACTTCAGTAACAGGCAGTGGGGATCCATCGGCTCCTAGGATTGTTGGAGGAGCAGGGCAGGCTTTTAACTTGGCAGAGGAGCCAAAGAGCATGACCCAAGTTTCTTGAGGTTAATGGAAAGCTTGTGGTTTTCGAGCCAGAACTGGACAAGGTTAAAGTCGGAGGTTAACCAGGTATTTATGGTCTTTTGGTCCCTAGAGCTTGCCAGGATGACAAGGTCATCCACGTACAGGGTGAAGATCCCATAGGCAGAGGCAGAGGGTAACTCATTGATAAAGAGGGAAAACAAGATAGGCCAGAGGACGGAGCCCTGGGGGACACCACAAGTCACTGGAGCGGGGTCCGAGAGGTCCTTGTTAAAGTTTGTATCCTGCTGCCGATCCGAAAGGTAGTTTGTGAACCAGGCAAGGGCAGGGGGGGAGAAACCCATGGTCCCAAGGGTGGATTGCAGGAGTGAATGGTCAACTCAGTCAAAGGCTTTGGAGAGGTCTACAAAAAAGGCTCCAGTAAGTTTGCCTTGGTCAATGGCAAGCCAGATAGCAGAGGTAGCCACAGCAAGGGCAGTGGAACTGCTCTGCCCTTTTCTGAACCCAAGTTGGACTAGAGAGAGGAGCTCGTAGCTCTGGAGGTAGTGGGTGAGTTGGGAAGCTACCAACTTTTCTAGTACCTTGCTGATAATAGACAGGATTGCAATGGGATGATAATTGTTAAGATTTTTCGGGTCCCCTTGTTTGAGGACCAGGATGACCTTGACCACCATCCAAACATCCGGGATGGATCCAGAGATTAGGGATGCATTAAAGATGTGGGAGAAAAACAGGCTAGGAGAGAAGCCCCCAAGCAGAGCAGTTTGGGCTCGACACCGTTATGCCCAGCGCCCATGTGAGGAGAGAGACCCTTACTCTTATTCCTTGTTCTTGTACATGTCCCAGTAGTCTCCGCCAGACCTTTCCTAATAATATCCAATTTTTGGCTGGCATCCATGTGCAGTTGAATTCCTGTGATATTCCTGCCCAAAATTTCCCTCCATCCTTTTAAAGTCCGCACCCTTAAAGTCAATCACTCTGGTACCCGTACCTCTTGTTTCCTTGCCTATGTTGAGCATGAACCATACCATGTAGTGGTCACTCCCAGCCAGAGGATCCTCCACCTCCAGATCCCTTATAGCCTCCCCATTTGATAGAAGCAGGTCCAGAGTCCTGTCTTATCTAGTTGGCTCACTGACCAACTGCACCAGGAAGCTGTCCTGAAATGCTTCTAATATGACCTGCTCCTTAGCACTGGTAGTGGTTGGGGTGCTCCACTCCACCCCCAGTAGGTTGAAGTCCCCCAGCATCACAGTGTTCCCTTTCCTACAGACCCTCCTGATTTGTTTATCTAACTCCCTTACCAGCTCATCCCCATGGGCTGGCTGCCTGTACACCACCCCCATCCTCCCTGTCCCATCTCTTGAGTCTTGATACAGCATCCATAGGGCCTCTGTTCTGCCTTCCTCCTCCTCCTCCCTTATGCACTTTATCCCCTCCCATACAAATATTGCCACACACGCACATTTTCCCTTTGCCCTATCCTTCCTGAATATTCTATACCCTGCGATAATTAAATCCCATTCCTTGTACTGAGTGGCCCACAAATAGATTAGGGTTCTAGTCAGTGTTTGTATATCTACATTTATTTGTTCTAATCTGTCACCCTGGAATATTGTTTTAAGTAAATAACTTTGGGGCTTGTTTTATCAATTACAGATCCATAGGACATGCAGCAGATCTATTCCTCCTGTTGTACAGTCACAATGATTTGATTTGTCCAAAGACTTCTCATATCTTAAGACTTTGCTCTTAAAAGTTTCAAATTTATACTTAGTAAAGCAGGTTATTAGCTTCTGGTCTGTCAAAATCCCAAAATAATAAGTTCAAGTTTGTTGATTCAGAAACAACCTTTGAGCCGGAAGCTCATTTGCAAAGATTCCACGTCTAGACAGGACATACAATGCAGAAAAATTGCAATATCCCAAGAATCAACTACAACGTCACTTGGCAAGGTTCTAAACAATAATTTCACTCAGTTATGGACTTTAGAGTTGTTTATACATTTGAGTGTAAAGAGTGGAGACATAATATGTATAGGCATAGATATTCAATGGAGATGCACCCTGCATAACTGAGTTGCCAGACACATCCTCAGAAATGTGCCCCCTGGGACATACTCAAAAGGAAGGGATGTGCAGTACAATTTTGGATGCACTGCAGTGCAAAGATAATATATGCAGTGCATCTGAAGGGGGCCTTCCCATGAATTTTTCACTTATCCCTATTTTCAGCCCAAATGGGTGGTGCAGCTGTGGCACATCTCCCAAGATGCACAGCACAAACTTAAGCTTAAAAGGAAGTGGCCTAACTGCAAGTCACCTACAGGCAGCCAGCTGAAGTAATAGGAGTAAGATGGATGGGGCTATATTTCTCATAGCAGAGGTAATGAAGTGTGTGTGAGGAGGTGGGTGGAACAGCAACGTGGCCATGGAGGGGCCCATAGGTGGTATGCCAAGAGAAAGTACCATGCCCATGTTATCTTTGAACAGCATTGTGACATTGAGATAATGGCTGGTATAGACTGAACAGGGCCATCCTGAGGCAGCTCTGTGCGCTGTGCCATGATGAACTGCAAGCACACACCAGAAGGGATCATGCCATATTAGTGGAGACCAAGATGAAGGCAGCAATATGCTTGCTCACCACGGGAATCTTCCAGAAACCAATGGGTGACATCACTGGTATCACACAGTCGGCCACGTCCCACCACCTCACACAGTTTCTCAATGCTCTGCTGCCACATGCTTCGGAGTTCCTCATATTCCCAAACACACAGGCACAGCATATATAAAACATGCAGGAATTCCACAGGGTGGCACGCATGCCAGGCATGATGGGGAAATTGAGTGCACCCATGTGGCAATACATGCACAACATAGCCCAGATGGTGCTGCATATATGAACAGGAAGGGGTGCTATTTCATCAACTGCCAGGTGGTGTGCAATGCCATAGTGTGCAACATCAATTTCTGTGCCATGCACCATGGGAGAACACACAACACCTTTATCTGGCACCAGTCTGTCCTGTGCCACAGATTTGATGGTGGACACATAGCTACAGGACACATACTGAGTGAATTGTGCAGGAGCCCATGACTACACCACAAACACTGTGGCACAGCACACAGCCACTGTTTTTTGCATGTGGGGGGGGGGTGACAGGTACAGTGCACTCTCCAAAAGCCATGTTGAATTGTGAAACCAGAAGATCTGCCAGACTGGTAAACATAGATACAGCAATATTGGTATGGAGGGGCTACAGAGTAAGCATGGCAGGGGTGCAGCACTGCAAGGAGCAACAGATGCCCCCAGGCACCACCATTGTTCAGGTGATTGATAAGCACAATGGCTGGACAGGACAGTGGCATGGTGCCCACACAGCAGGGATGGGGCCCACAGGCCTGGGGAGGGGTCGGACCATCCATGGCCAGCCAGACTACAAGCAGAACACATATGCAGGGTCCCACAATGGAGGGACAGGACCTGCACATGTGGGGTGGTGGGAATGTCAACCAGGTGGACAGGTAGTGGCAGTATAGATAAATAAGGTATTGAGGTGGTCGTAACAGGCCACGTGCACACCCGAGTGCAGCTAACACATGTGTCTGCCCCCCAAGTGACAGTGCATACCACCTCCAACCAGGGTTGCTCACCCCCATATGGTGGCCCAGCAGTGGGGCTGAGGAGTGAAATAATGGGGCACACACCGCAACACGCCACATGATAGAATATGTGTTCGGCTTGCTAAAAATGCAGTTTTGTTGCCTAAACAGATCTGGTTGTGCACTACAATACAGCCATGAAAAAGTCTATTGCATATTCCTGGCCTGTTGCATGCTACAGAACATGGCCATTGACCATGGAATAACTATCCAGGTAGAGGAGGGTTACGGTTCAGATGAGGAGGAACCCAGCAAGGGGTGGACAGTCACCCCTGGAGAGGAGGGACCCTAAGCAGGCAGCCCAAGCCAAGAGGCACAGGGACACCATTGTGGAGGAGTATTTCAGAAACTGCAGTTGCGTGACTCAGGATAATTGAATTAGAAAGCAATGGCATATGCACACATACACACACATATACACACATACCGAGACAGGATGAAGGTGTTTGGAGGACACACATTCACACAGGTAGGCAGACAATGCACAACAGTTGTAGGGTGCACTGCAGAACTCACACTATCAAACACATGCACACAACAGTGCCACCAAGGACAGGGAGAGGTACCGTGGTATTGCAGAGATTGGAATGGATCAGAGGGTATGTGCCAGTACACAAGCATGGCAGACACAGTGCAGCCACAAGACTCCAGGGATGCAAAGCCCAACACAATGTTCTCTGCAATCCGATCCAGCAATGAGGTTTTGACCTCCCTCACTTTGCATAACTTGCCAAGCAGTTGGGCACGTCCCATGGCCTCCTGCTCCACCAGTTGCCCAACCTGCACACACATACCATGGAGCTCCTCCATGAGCACCGCCTGACCTACATCAGTTTCTCGCAGGAGACGGGTGTGCTCATAGAGCCTGTCAGTGGGAGGTGTTTCAGGGGTGATTGACAACAGGCAGGGGACATCCCAGCCCACTGTGCCATGTCCCTGTCTGGGATCACTGCACAGGAGGCCTCTGTTCATACAGGGACTGGATGTGGGCATGCATGGCAGTCCCCAGGGTGGGCTGGACAGTGTCCTCTGATGGCCATTGCAGCACTACAGCACCCTGCTGGACTATGCTGGCAGTCCCATGCCCCACAGCAGCATCCTGTCCCTGTTCACCGCTAACCACTGCATTGGCTGGTGATGGGGGGGCACACTGGGGGAGCATGTGTGCAGGCACAGGATCACCAGAGCTGCCTGTTGCCACCTGTGTGTGTGTACCAGACCAGTGGGAGGGTGTGGGCCACCTGTGCAACCCTCAACAAGGGTAATGTCATCATCAATGTCATTATCATCCTCCACTGAGGCCAGTGCAAGCATGGTTAGATCCTCCTGCATGAGAATGCTGAACAAAGAGTCATCAGCACACAACCTCAGTATGTTGAACAGCTGAGCTATTAGGTGAAAGCCACCATCACTGGCCACGGCACCAGAGGATGTGGAAGGCACTGCATCATCCATAACTGGTGCCTTAGGGCTATCCCCAACAGGTAAGGCACCCCAGAGACATGATGGAGCTGAAAGACAGGAAAGAAACACGGACAGTGACACTTGTCTGTATTGCAGATAAACAGCTAGATGAGGGGATGGGCAAATGTGGACCACAGATGTGATGCCACACATGCCTGGGACTACCATTGTGGCCTGTGTACAGCCAACACACTGATGGTGTGGGATGCATGTGTGCAGGTGTGCGCACACATGGTGGTGTGTGACATGGGGCCACAATGCATAGGCTGTGGCCAGGCCAATGCCTCCCAAGCCCTGCCACAGCACCTCAGCCCTACTGTGGACCACCTGATCACTGTGGCCGGACAGTGCATGGGCCCTCTGTGGATAGCCATGTGGCCCCACAACCAACATGGTGTTCTCCAAGGGCAAGCATGACCACTGTCAGCCTGTGTTGTTGTGCCACCCCACCCTGTGTCCTTCACCATGGCACTGTTCAAGCACAACAGCACACAGGGAGGCATGTGTGCTTATGGTGTGGCTGTGCATTCACAGCAGCTCTGCATGATGCACTGTGGACATGGTACAGGCCTGTGTGTGGTGTACCAGGCACACCTGAGGCCTGCACACACCAGCCTGTGTACCAGTCTGCCTCTGGACCACTGTGCCTGTGCTGTGGCTAGCATGTCTGCCCTGCTTGGTTCCTCTGCACTGTTGTCACAGTGCATGGCTGGTCCATACTGTCTATTGGGCCTCTGGTGCTGCGGTGCTCTGTTGCTACCCTCCTATGTGCCATGAACAGTGTGCCCCTTTGTTCCCTAGGGTGGTGTTGTCTGTGTGGTATCTCATACTGTGCCCATGGGGTCTGGGTCTGTGTCCATTGTGCACTTTGTCAGTGCCTTCCTCCACCCCTTTGGCCTTGGGTTGCTTCCCTCCCTACTGTGGCTGTTGTACCTCACTCATGTGCCATTGCGCATCTTTCCCTGTTATTCCAGTGTCCCAGGCCAGGATGCTCCTTTTGCTATCTTCAGTCCTGCCCAGTTGTTCTGGCACAGTTGAGGATGCGCAGGCGGAATCTGGTTGTGCTATGGTGCACCTTTGCTATATTCAGCATGGGATACACTGGCGCACCTCTCCTACACATCTTCTGAATATGGCAATTTTGAGCTCTGGCATATCTCAGTTGCATGGAGCAACCACTTGCGCCCATTCTAGGTGCAGTTTGAATATCTAGGCCATAGAGGTTAGACTATTATATGATCTTAATTAAAGGAGAATGGGAAAGAATAAAAAGGATTATAGAGATGGAAAGAAAAACCCTGTGCCGGCAGAGGAAGGTTTTGTCAGAGTATTGAGAATATTGTAATTTAAAATCATATTCATTATTTTCAGAAAACCTAGAAGAGTACATTGACCCCCCTTAATCATTTCCTTGTCTGTAGCAATCTAGTATTTCCTGATTTTTTTAAATATATATTTCTTGTACTGAGTACTTAAAACTAAGTTCACATCGAAATATCTCTTAAGAAATTTCAGGTTATGTTTCTCTAATAAATCATAAATGTTTAAAAGCCATGGTGACCTAAAGCACCCCATAGCTTGTCATTTCATTTTTTTCTATCAGACGTAATTTAAAAATTCTATCAGATGCAAGGCTGGTAAGTTTGAGACAATAGTTAACTTTTTTGAATCCAGTAAAGTGTTAATATTGTCAAGGCCAAATTCTGCATGGATATAAGCAGATGGGAATGAACAAGGAACAGAAATTGCCTTTCTCAACAATTTATGTATTGGGATCATAAGTTTTTCTCTATTTTTGGTGTCCCATATTTCACCACAATAACCTAACTAGGAAAGATACTTTGCCCGAATTGCCTCTTATAGTGGTTTTATAGCCTTTTCACCATAGGAATAATTAAATTCCCCAAGGGCAGCAGCTGTTTTTTTTTTTTTTGCAGTAGTCAAGACTTTCTCCACATGGTTATTCCAGCAACTCCTTGTGGAAAAACAAAATCCTAAGTAGACATAGATTTTCGTTGTTCTTAACTTTTCTAATCCTAGTTTCCAGCTTCCGCTAGCTCTTACTTTGCCAAAAACTGATATTTGGGTCTTGCAATATTAACCTGAAGTTTTAATTCCTTGGTTTTGTGGTCTATTAGATCAATTTTCTTTTGTAGGCCTTTCTTGGAAAGAGAGAACAAAATAAAATCATCTGTAAATGCCATAAGAAGGCAACATTTGTCCAATATTTTTGGAGAATCAGATACTAAATCCTCTATTGATCAAGAACTATATCTACATATACTGAAAAGAGGGTAGGTGCCAGGATGCATCCTTGTCTTTCAGCTCTATTTATTTTTATCGACTGAGAAAGTTTTCCATTTGTTCCTACTCGTATTATAGCCCAAGCTCGTTCATAAAGTCTGCTTATAATGGATATTATTTGTTTATCTACTCCTTTTTCATCAAGCAGCTTCCACAGTACAACTCTGTTTACTGTGTTGAATGTTGATTTGAACTCAACATACAGTACCTAGAGTTTTTGCTTATGTAATAATATGTATTTTTCAATCAAATGAATAAAGATATACCAATTGTCTATAGTTCCGTACCCTGCTCTGAATCCTGCCTAGAATCTTTTAAGATCTCGCAGCCTATCCAGATTTAGTAATAGTTTGTCCAAAATGATTTTAGAAACAATCTTTAAATTAACGTCAAGGAGACTGCCCCCATTTCTGTACATGGCTAGAACTTTTACATTGCCTTTCTTGTGGATGGGAACTACAATGGCCTCCTTCCAAGATGAAGGGATACAATGTCCAGTAATTAACATATTAAAAAATATACTAAAGAAGTCTATCCAAAGTACTGGATTTGCCAAATAAACTTCTGCTGGGATATGGTCAAGGCCAGGGGCTTTATTCTTTTTTAGGAGTTTTAATGCAACATAAACTTCTTGTCTAGTGATCTGTAGGTCATTGCAGTTTGTATATATATATATATATATATATATATATATATATATATATATATATATATAGTTTAATTCCAAATTATCATAGAAAATTCCTGTGACGTATATAACCTACTCACTTTCCAGGACATATGTGTCAACTGTAGTTTTAAATTGACTAGAACCTTTTGCCAATAACAAGTGAAAGCTTTCTTTTTATTTCATTTATATACAGTTTGCAGCATCTCTTGCCATTTATTATATTGAAATTGTTAATTTTCTTAAGTTAAAAATTGTTTATGAAGAATTGGTGTAAGAATACTCACCAGACTGGAACTCTCATAGATTGAAATGGGGGGTGGAGATGAGAATGGAAGTGGATGCAGAAGTCTGGTGCCATTTTATTTATTTATTTTGTTTTAGTTAACCAGGTAAGCACACTAGACAAAACAGATGCCTATTATCAGGTGCGACCCATTGTTGGTATATGATACATAAGGCGTCTCCGGATTCTAAGTTACAATTGATTCAGAAAAAAAATTTGGGTAGATGGTATAGGATTCCTGTTTTTTTGTTTCAAATAGGGGCAGCCAGCTCAAATTTGTGTTGGAGGTGTCAAACTAGGGTGGGATCTCTTTTTTATATTTTATGGGCTTGCTCTCCATTAAATAATTGGTGGCCAGCTATTTTTAGACTACTAGAAGAGGTTCTATGAATCCCATTCCAGTGTCCCCATGTTTCTGGATTTTGGGGATCCGGTGCAATTGGATCCGAAGGTTGGAATTTATAAAGGGGTGCTTTTTGTGGCAGCCCTTGACGCAAAGTGATTGTTGCTTTGTAATTGGAGCTCTATCACACTACCTCCCATTTTGAAGTGGCAACAGGCAGTCTCTAAAGCTGCTGCTGTTTATATGGTTCTTTTTGCTACATGTAACACTCTTCCTCATTACAGGTAGACCTGGGAAAGATAGATATCTACAATGGGACTGTGATGTGGGGATTTATTGAGGATCTTTTCAGCCCCAGACTAGTTTGTAATTGGTGATATACTTTGGGATATATTTCACATAGAAACATAGACTTTGATGGCAGATAAGGACCACTTGGCCCACCCAGTCTGCCCATTTCCCTACCTATTGGATAAGCTGCAGATTCCAGTTAACCAATAGCCTACTTCTTCCTACCCCCCACTAGAATTGCCTTATGTCTGTCCATGTATGTTTGAATTTCCCCGCTCTTTCAGACCCCACAACCTTCCCAGGAAGGCTGCTCCATGCATCCACCACTCTCTCCGTGAAAAAAAAAATCCTTACATTGCCACTGAGCCATCCCCCCTGTATCTTTAAATTGTACCCACTTGTTCTTGCACATCTCTTTTTCTGAAATATGCTACCCTCCTGGACATTGTTGATTCCCTTGAGGTACTTGAAATTTTCTATCATGTCCCCCCGTCCCTCCTTTCATCAAGGGTATGCATTTTAAGCACTCTTAGCCTCTCTTCATATGGTTTCTGATGAAGACCCTGCACCATTTTAGTTGCCCTCCTCTGGACTGCCTCCATCCTGTCTATGTCCTTGAGGAGATGGGGTCTCCAAAACTGCATGCCATACTCCAGATGGGTTCTCACCAACTGTCTGTACAGAGGGATAACCACTTTCATTTTTCTACTTGTGTTGCCACTCCCTATGCGTTGCCTTTCCCTATGCATCACAGTATCCCCCCAGCTCTCCTTACTGACCTCTCACATTACTTGCTCACCTTTAGGTCATCTGATATGACTACCCCAGGTCCCTTTCCATTATTGTTGTTGTTAGTACCTCCCCTGCCATTGTGTACTCTTCTCCTGGGTTTTTGTTTCCCAGGTGCGTTACTTTTCACTTTTTTGCATTGAATCTAAGTTGGTGCATGTCTGGCCATTCCTTCAACCTTGCCAAGTCCCTTCTTATCCTTTCCACCCCCCTTGTGTATCAGCTCTTTTACAAATCTTTGTGTCATCTGCAAAGAGGCATACCTTTCCTTACAGACCCTCTGCAATGTCATCTATAAAGACATTAAAGAGGATTGGACCTAGTACTGAACCCTGAGGTACTCCACTAGTAACCACCTTTCTTCGGAGTGAGTTCCATTTACTATTACCTTCTGTGTCCTGTTGTGCAGCCAGTTTGCTACCCAGGCTACTACCCTGGGACCCACTCCCAGGCTGGCTAACTTGATTATTAAACTTTTGTGTGGGACTGTGTCAAATGAGTTGCTAAAGTCTAGGTAGGCCATATCCACAGACCCTCCCTGGACTATTACTTTGGTCACTCAGTCAAATAAATTGATTAGATTCATCTGACATGACCTTCCTGCTGTGAATCCATGCCGCCTTGGGTCCTGTGCCCCGCAAGCCTCTAGGTACTCAACAATTCTTTCTTTCAGAAGTGATTCCATCACTTTCCCTGCCACTGAGGTCAAACTAACAGGTCTGTAGTTTCCTGCTTGTGCTTTACTCCCATTTTTGTGAAAGAGAATCACATTCACCCTCCTTCAGTCCTCAGATACCACCCCATCCTCCCATGATTTGTTAAAAAGGGTGGTCAGTGGTGTCACTAGGTCCCCCATCAGTTCTTTTAGGATTCTGGGGTGAATCCCATCAGACCCGATTGCTTTGTCCACCTTGAGTTTTAAGAGTTCTTTCAGGAGTCTTTCTTCTGTAAATGGACTGGTGTCAACCCCCCTGCCCAGAGTGCTTCTATTGTTTGGTTTAGGTAACTCATCTCCTTCTTCTTTTGTGAATACTGAGCAAAAGTATTCATTCAGTATATCTGTCATTTCACTGTCTCCCTCTGCCCACCTCCCCTCTACTTTATTAGTCTTCACTATCCCTCCCTTAACCTTTCTATGCTCCCTAATGTACCTATAAAAAGTTTTATCCCCATTCTTAACTGAGTTGGCTATCTTTTCCTCTGTTTGGGCCTTTGCTATTCTGACTGCCTTCCCCACTTCTTTCTGCTTTAACTGATATAGTTCCCTGTCATGCTTCTTCTGTGATGCTTTATACTTTTTGAATGTTACCTTTTTCTCCCTAACCTTCCCTGCCACCTCTTTTGAGAATCCTAGTGTTTTTTTTACTCCACTTTGTTTTCTTTATTTGTTTCACATAAAGGCTTGTTGCCTCCATAATGGCAGTTTTGATTTTTCTCCATTGTTCTTCCACCCCTCCTTTCTGGCCATTTGCTAGTGCATTCCTTAGGTATTCACCCATTTTGCCAAATTCAGCCCTTCTAAAGTCCAATATCTTGTTTTTGTATGGCTTGTCTCCATGGTTGTGCTTACTGTGAATCACACTGTGTGGTGGTCGCTTGTTCCCAGATGGCTACTCACTTCTAAATCTGTGATCCTCTCTCCATTTGAGAGTAGCAAAGCTAAGCAAATCAACTTTATTTACATAGCGCCTTTCATAATCAAGGCGCTGTGCATTATATAATTACAATAAAAACAACTTACATATTAAAACGATCAATTAATACTTAATTAGGGAAGGCTAGTGAAAATAAATCAGTTTTTAGCATTGATTTAAAGCTACTGACTGTCAGACATTCTCTCAACCAATGAGGTAGAGAATTCCACAGGGTCGGTGCTGCAAATGAAAAAGCTTGGGCTCCAGACATCTTCAAATGAACCCTGGGAATGTCTAGCAATCCCTTGTTGGTATTGTGGAGAGAGCGATTGTGGGAGTAATGCACCAGGAGATCTTTCAGGTAGTTGGGTCCCTGTTCATGTAAGGCTTTAAAGGTAAGCAGGCCTACCTTATAGGTGATCTGCCACTGAACTGGTAGCCAATGCAGTTTGCACAGCATGGGCATAATATGACTGATCCTGGAGGTAACAATCAGTAGTCTGACCACAACATTCTGCACTAGCTGTAAGTGGCGGATATGAACACCAGACAGCCCTAGGTAGAGGGCATTGTAGTAGTCAAGACAGGTAGTAATGAAGGTGTGGATCAATGTCAGAAGGTCACCCATAGGAATCAGGTGTTTCACCTGGGCGATATTCCTCGGATGATAAAATGAGGATTTGACCACCACTGACAACTGAGATTTCAGGGTCAAGCTGTCATCAAAAATAACACCCAGATTACACACCCGATCTGAGATAATGAGCTGGATACCATCAAGCCAAAGACCCGACATGCACCCAGCTCCAAGATCCGCCCCAGGGTGACCTGGATCCACCACCAACACCTCAGTCTTATCTGGATTCAATCTCAACCAACTCAAGCTCATCCAGTCTTTGA
This sequence comes from Neoceratodus forsteri, assembly GCA_016271365.2. Classification (NCBI taxonomy): domain Eukaryota; kingdom Metazoa; phylum Chordata; order Ceratodontiformes; family Ceratodontidae; genus Neoceratodus; species Neoceratodus forsteri. The sequence goes on along the minus strand of CM057451.1, from coordinate 1,054,742,483 downwards.
TCTCAGAGAGACAACTATTTAACACTGGAATCACATCATCCTGTCCAGACATAAAGGACATATACAGCTGAGTATCATCTGCATAGCAGTGACAACTCTAGCAGTATCATCTGATGATTTCTCCTAATGGCAACAGTATACACTGCAAATAACATGGGGGCCAATATGGAACCCTGTGGCACACTGCAGGTCAGGAGGAGGTAGTCAAAAGAATAAATTTCTGTGACTACCCTCTGAAACTTGCCTGTGAGGAAAGATCGAAACCTCTCAAGGACTGTACCTAACAGACCACAGAGAGACCACAGTGTTTCCAAAAGCACCTCATGGTCAACAGTGTCAAAAGCTGCAGACAGATCGAGAAGGACCAAGATGGTACAAGTCTTTCGATCTCTAGCCATTAGGAAGTCATTTAATACCCGAACAAGTGCAGTCTCTATGGTATGTCTCTTCCTGAAACCAGACTAGAGAGCTTCATAGATATTGTGGGTTGCCAAATAATCATCTAGCTGCAGTGCAACCACCTTCTCAATAACCTTCCCCACAAATGGAAGGTTTGAGACAGGAAAGACACCCTTATCCAAGGATCTCCAGTCAATTTCAGTTTGGATCGGGCAAATTACATCTATACAACACACTAAAAGGGGAGTAGAGCCTGGAACCAAACTACAACAGGTTGGAAGCAAAGTCTGGATAATCTTCCAGGTCAAATATTGCTCCCTTCTGAGTTGGTTCCAACACTGGCTGTCTAAGGCATGCCCCCTGTAGGGCATAGAGAATGACCCTGTTCTTGAATGTGGCTGCAGTACATGTCATCCAGTTAACATCTGGTATATTCAGGTCCACCATCAACAATATCTCCCCTTCTTCAGCCATTCTGAGAATGTCTTCTATCATTTTCTTATCCATTTCCTCCCCTGAGATGGGGGGTCTGTGTACAACCCCTGTACGGATTGTGATGCCAATCCCTGTCTCCAAGGTGACCCACAGTGCCTCTTGTCCTCCCCCCTTTACCTTTCAGTTATGTAGCTTTGATCTCTTCCCTTATGTAGAGAGCTACTCCACTTCCTCTTTTACCCTCCCTGTCCCTTCTGTAGATTGTGTTCCCTGGTATGTTGACATCCCAGTCATGGTTCCCCATGTACCATGTTTCCGTGATTGCCACAATATCCAAGTGTTCCTCTTCCATCAGGGCTACCAGCTCAGGAAGTTTGTTTCCCAGACTATGGGCACTGGTACTCATTGCCCTCCATTTTATGATGGCATTATCCTTTTCTCATCCATCCCTGCCCTTATTGCCTTTGTCTATTTTTTCATTTACCCCATCCTGCCCTCTGACAAGATCTGTACCTTGGTGTTAACCTTACTACCTTCCATGTTTTGTATGGGGAGGCTTAAAATTTCCTGCTTCCTAGCAGCACCTCCTTTCTTGGCTAGTTTAAAAGCTTGCCAAGGAAGCATTTAAACCTATCACCTTGGAACTTGGTTTCATTCCTGGACAATTGCAGACCATTGTGCCAGTATAGACCTACATCTCTCCAGGTGGATCCACAGTCCCCAATGAAGCCAAAGCCAGGCACTCTGCAGCAGGTTTGCAACCATTCATTGAACTGCATGGTGTGCAGTACCCTAGCCTCACCCATGCCATAGACTGGCAGCACCCTCTGAGAAGGTTACCATGCTTGCTACCTGTCTGAGGCCCCTCCCCAACTTCAGAAACTCATCCTGCACTGCACTGATCTCATGCCCAGCTAGGTCATTTGTCCCAACGTGGAGAATCATATCTAGTTCCCTCTACCGTGATGCTGCTCCTGCAATCCTGAGGATTCGCTTCTTGCTCCTCCAAACCATGGCACCAGGCAAGCACCTTACCTCCTTCTCCCTTCCCTTCCCCAGTTCTACCCCTCTAACAATTGAGTCCCCTACCAGAACCTGTTTCCTTCCCCTGTGGTGTTCCTTGCCACCCTTTTGTGGGTCTGACATGTGGATGTCCCCAGTATTCTTCTTGGTCTCCACTGAGGGTGTTATCATAGAGGAACCTTGCTCTGTCACAATGGCATATGAATTGTGTAGAGGTACAACTACAGGGATGTGCCTCTATTCCACCACCCTCACCCTCACAGAGCCAACTGTGGTCCAACTGCTCCTCATCATACTCAGTAACCTCTGAGGCAGTGATTGTGGCACTGGTGCTCTTTGGATGGGGGAGGCTTCCCTAGTCCTTTCCAGTTCAGCCTGGGGATGGGCAACCTCATCCCTCAGAGCTGACAGTTGCCTGCAGATAGGGCAGCAGTGCAGTTTCAGACTGTCTCCCAGAAAACTGCTGCAGCACAGCCAGTGCATTGCACCACTCCCCACATGTCCCTCTCCCTTATAATATATATCTAATATATATATATATATATATATATATATATATATATATATGTATATTACTTTTTGAGGGTGTACTTACCCTTTATGCACTGTGCTGGGTTATTAAGGATATGACAGAGTTCTGCCCCTGACCTGTTGAGGAAGTGATGTCAGAACCTTGGCTATAAAGGAAATGCCATGTCTGAGGTGAGTGGGTGAAGGGAGGGTGGGTGGGGTTCCATAGCCTCAGGTGACTGTCAGAAACAATCAGCTACTCCACTGCCCCACCACCCTGGTGAGTACTGCCCTTCTTTACAGTAATTCAACCCACACCACAATTTACTAGACCACAGCACCTACACAAACCACTGTACTGAACTCAGTGATAAAAATGAACTCAATCCTCAGCCAGCAGGACAGTTCTAAAATGTTGCAAAAATATCCTTACAAATCCTAGGTCTCAATAACAGTAATCAAGCACAGTAAAACAGCTAATTCAGTTGTATTTCACTCCCTCTGGTTATAAAATGACTACACTTTAATGGAATCCTGAAAGTCTCTTCTTAGTTCCAATAAGCAAAAATGAAACTTTCAGTAGAAAGCGTAGCTCACCTTCCTAACAAATCCAAAACAATGTTATGTCTTACCAGGTTTCCAGTTTCTAAAATGAGGATTGTTTTGTTCTCTGCAGTATAGCAAAGTCTCACAGCCTCAAAGAGAAACAACCAAGTCTGTCTGACTGTCTTCTCACTGTGTGGTTTGCCTGAGTCAGCTCAGTGATGAAAACTCCACCCAGAAACAATTGATAGACTAGTGACACCTGTGATGTAAGCAGGCCTTCTTATGTAGACACTCTGCAATGTCTGAGTATAATACACAAACACTTCACTGAAACCAATAATAAAAATGAACTCAATCCTCAGCCAGCAGGACAATTCTAAAAATGTGCAAAAATATCCTTACAAATCCTAGGTCTCAACAACAGCAATCAAGCACAGTAAAAAGCAAATTCAGTTGTATTTCACTCCCTTTGGTTAAAAAATTATTAAAGTTTAATGGAATCCTGCAAGTCTCTTCTTAATTCCAAAATGCAAAAATGAAACTTTCTGTAGAAAGCGTAGCTCACCTTCCTAACAAGTCCCAAAAAATGTTATGACTTGCCAGGTTCCCAAGTCCTAAAATGAGAATTATTTTGTTCTCTGCAGTATAGCAAAGTTTTGCAGACTCAAAGAAAAATAACCAAGTCTGTCTGACTTATGGTGGATGTATTGGGGGAAGGTAACCATCATTCTGTAGAGATATGGGTTTTCCTTTTTAATAGTTCTGTTACAGGTACTGTGTTGCAAATGTGGTGAAGAGATAACTGCCCTGTGGTGTTAATTTATGTTTCTTGTATTAATTTACAAATGGGTTTTGTTGTGAGATCTCTGGGCCTTACACAGATAGTTACCACTGCTACCCATAAGCATGGTAACTCTCTTGATTTTGTTTTCCTCCTGAGATCGAAGCCTTGGATTTTGGTGTGGAACCAGTCAGATTGTCCGATCACTACACTGTGGGGTTCAATTTTAGTGCCTACCCTCGAAGGCCTTCCCCTGTGGAGATGGTCAAGTATTGCCCTTTATGAGATGTCAGCTCTGAAAGCCTAATGGCGGTACGTGACCTATCGTCTGTTCTGGTAGCAAACAACGACCCAGAGGACCTAGTGGTGGCCTATTATAAGGTCATTTAAGTGGCCCTGGATGTCATTGCTCCTGTCCACATTCATCCTCTCTCCCTTTGCCCTCAGTCCCCATGGTTTGATGGGACCTTGAGAGAGATGCCATGACTAGGACGAAGGTTAGAGCATTGCTAGCAGAGATCTGCCCTTGATGCAGACCGCCTTAGGTTGATGGACCATTATCAAGTCTATCAATCTACAATCACCTGTAAGAAGGCACAGTTTCTGTCTGGGGAGATTGCAGCCACTCAGAACTGACCAGCTCAGCTTTTCTGAACTGTGCACACACTGTACAACCCAGCCTTTCTACAAGTTCGGAAAGCATGTTCGCAAATAGAGTGCAATGAGCTTGCTCGGTTCTTTCCGGCTAAGGTGGCTGACATCAGGGCAGCTCTCCAACCAGTATGATCTATGAGCACTGCTGGTGACCAGCTCTTGGCCACTAGCCTCCAGCTTTCCTGGAGTACCACTGACCACCCAGAGTTCAAGGATATCATTAGGATTGTCCAGGGTGCGAGCCCTATGTACTGTAGTTTGGATCCAGGACCAACGTCCCTGATTTTGGGATATATTGATTCTGTTGGTCTGGTCCTTGCATGGATAGTTTGGTTCTCCTTGGAAACAGGTGAGTTTCCAGCTCCTTGAAGGAGGCGGTGGTAACACCACTCCTGAAGAAAGCTTCTTTGGACCCGAACTGCCATGCAAACTACAAACCATTCTCTAACCTTCCCTTTTTAGGGAAGGTGATTGAGAAGGTAGTGGCCATACAGCTGGAGAGTCACTTGACCATCCATGATATCTATGAGCCCCTCCAATCCAGTTTTCAAAAGAGGCATAGTACAGAGACAGTGCTGGTTTGGGTGCTCAATGATCTCCTGATGACTAGAGATCAGGGGAACCACTCCTTCTTGGTTCTTCTTGATCTCTTATCAGTGTTTGACACTGTGGACTATGGGGTTCTGCTCAGTCATCTGAGGTTCATCTGTGGCCTGTCAGGTACAGTCCTCAGGTGGTTTATATCTTTTCTCACTGGGAGAACTCATAGGGTGGTGTCAGGGATTAACTCTTTGGACCCAATCCCTCTGTCATGTGGGGTTCCACAGGGATCAGTGTTGTCCCCCATGTTGTTCAAAGTTTACATGCTGCCCCTCGGAGACATTGTAAGGAGGTACAGGCTGAGGTTTCCCTGCTATGCTGATGATAACAATCCTACCTTTCTTTTGCACCCGACCAGAATAGAGCTCTCGCAGTCTTTAATAACTGCCCATTGGAGATCCAGGAGTGGATGGATTCAAGCTGGTTGAAGATCAACTCAGGAAAGACTAAAGTGCTGGTTGTGGACCCATGACACCAAATAGGGGGATCGGGGGTAGGTTCACCCTCAGGGCTTTTTCTTGGGGGTTTATCAATCCTGGCCTCTAAACAGCTGGGTGTAATCTTTGATGAAGGGTTGACCCAGCATTCACAGGTATGGCTGTCATCAAGACCTCCTTTTACCATCTGAGGAATATAGCCAGGATTAAGCGCCTTGTTCCGTCTGGTGACCTTACCACATTGATTCATGCCTTTCTGTCCTCACACTTGGATTACTGCAACTCCCTGTACCTAGGGCTACCTGGTGTGAAAATCCACTGTTTGCAGCTAGTGCAGAATGCAGCTGCCCTGCTTTTGACAGGAACATCTCCGTCCTGCCATATTTCCCCAGTGCTGTGTGGTCTGCACTGGCTGCCTGTACAATGGCAGATCATCTTTAAAGTCAGTCTTCTGACTTATAAAGCCCTACTCAGACAGAGCCTGGACAACCTGAAAGAGCTTCTGGTACCCTACCGCCAGAGGCAATCACTCTGCTCAGCTGGCAAGGGGTTGCTAGAGATTCCAGGAATTTGCCTAAAATCTTCTGGGGCCCTGGCATTTATGCATGTGGCCCCTTCTCTCTCTGGAACTCTTTACCCTGCCAGTTACATGAGTGCACGACCATGGAGGGATTTAAATGAGCTTTGAAAACACATCTTTGGCACCAAGCATTTGGTGACTGATTGGTGGTATTTATTTTAATTTTGGTTGTCTATAGTATCAATCAAGCTGCTGCAATATGTGCAATATGTGGTATGTTTTCAAATTTAATCGGCACCATTGTTTTGCAAAGGTGCCATTAAAATAAAGTTTTACTATTATTATTATTATAATCTTCCAATAACTTGTATAATTGCCCCTTAATGTTTGTTCTGATGTTCTTGTTTGAAATTTGCCACCAAATAAAATATTTATATACAAAAAAAGTTAAAATTTGTTTATAAATTTTCCTTTGTTTGTTTATTGCATAAAGTTCTGCTTCCCCTATTGTATCTTTTTCCCTTATTTTAGCTGATAGCAAGGTTTTTTGTTTTTTGACAATCTGAGTCAAACCACAAGTCAGTTTTTCTAATGCCTCCTTTCACTAGTACCTCTTTATAAAGATTATTTTTTATTATGTCAAATACATTAATTACCTAACTTCATATCTCATGAGGCAGGAGATCTTGTAAAAGTACATTATTTACCACACTTATGTTCTGCTCCGCTTGTATTATTGTCTGTGATTCTAGTTCTATATCCCATTTGAGTCTTTTATTATATCTAAGTTCTCTCAGGCACAGAAAACAATCATAAAACTAATACAAAAAAGAATGCTAGTCACCCACCTATCTGCCATATGCTGCCCTATCCAGGGATTCTACATCCTTGGTCACAACACTATGTCTAATACTGTAAGTAAGTACATTTTATTTATAAAAAGCACCTTTCCAGCAATCAAGGTGCTTGTACATCAGTCATAAACATATACTATACATTAAAACATAAAATTGTTATACAATCTATTAAAATTTATATCAGTATATTACAAATTCTTAATACTCTCTATATTAAAATCTATCTAACAGCTAAAAATCTTCAGGAAATGCTGGTCTAAAAAGATGGGCTTTAAGATCTGATTTAAAACTCTGGGTGGTCAGGAACTCTGTTACCCAATGAGGTAGAGACTTCCAAAGGGTAGGTGTGACAAATGCACGTGGAGGGATTGTGGGATAACAAATGGACCAAACATGGAACTTCAGGTCCAACACACAATCTCTTTATGATGTTTATTCAAAATAGAGATGATACCCTTCAGCAATGTCATATCCCTTCTTTAGTACATCAGTTTGCAGCAACAGACTCTGTATGTCATTTCTCTGCACTTAGCCAGCACCTACTAACTCATTGATCGCTGATCTAACTTCTTTGTTGAGATTTAGCCTCCCCTATATGGGCCTTTTTTGATTGGGTGGTGGGGGCTTAAATTAAAAAAAAAAGCTGAAGACAAAGAATCTCAGTGAAGAAGCACTGAAACAAGGGTTACCCCAAAGGGTATTAACAATAAGACAAGTTTCAAAGAAACATAACATCACACTTACTTCCATAATGCAAAGCATCATAGGATATATGCAAATCACCATGAAATTTCAGACTTGCTCAGTTTACAGCTATTTACATGCATTTTAAATAGCACAACTAACTTAATTTTCATCATACAGTCCCCGAGTAACTTTTTACCTTTATTAAAAACACCTAGTGCCATGGTATTGCCAACATTAACAGGTTTTATACACAGAAAGTATATACATTAAAGTATTTCATGACATACTGCCATTGCATACTAAATACAACAATGAGGAACACAGCCTGTTGTTTTATATCAGCTCGGACATCACCACAATAACCTCCTTGTACGAGGACCTGAGAGACAAAAGGAAAATATGACATTATAGCATAGTCAAGAATGGGGAGGGGGGCATAGGTGACCAACCTTCTGGACTAGAACTTGTAAAGGATAGATTAGGCTAAGAAACAGAAGAACTATTGCAACAGAGTTAAGAAAGGTTGATCCTCAAGTGTGGCAGGATCTCCCTGTCACATATTCCCCATCTTAAGAGGGAAGCAGTTATCTCAGAATGCTTATCACCTTCTTATCCCAGAAAGGGATGGAGCTTCCACCCATCCATCTTCAGATGGCTCTGTCTCAAGGTCCCTATTAACAATACACATTTCATCATAAACACAGTGGATATCATCATATTTTACTCTGAGGCATTAACACATTTTTCAACAGAGACTAAACAGTAAAAGACTCTGTGCTATCTCCTTTAAGGGAAAGTCCATCATATTTCTTAACCAAAAATCTGGACGGCTGTAAAGTCAGGTACCATAGAAAGACTTTCTCTGGGGTGAGTAATTACCTGCTCCAAACCCACCAGACATGTCAGTTTTAAACATGGGGCAACCAATCCTAGGTTCAGCTCCTCTACATAAACCCACTCTATCTCTTGATTCATTCATTTCACTTGCTACTGATACAGACACCTGAGGGTAGACACTTTAAGTGTTACCCCAACACAGGTTCTAATCCTTTTTAAATATTTGTACTTATTTCAGCTTATTGTTACCATCTGGTACCTTCTGTCCTTGGTAGGAGGATTCTCCCTATTCCAAGGGTGCCATTTCTTCTCCAAAATGACCCCTTCCCTTTGGGTCACTCTTCCCATTCCCCATGAACCAGTACCTCTGCTGAAGGAATGTCTTCTGTTCCCAGCAGGAACCTCCAGTAAACTGCGCATTGGACAGATTCTATTATAGTCCGCCACCTGTCTGTACATACCAGGCCAGTAATAAGAAGGAGTTAGCTGAGCCAAGACACTACTATCACTCATATGCCCACAGGGACTGGAGTGAGCAGCCTCCATCACCTGTTGTCTGTGGGCCTCATGCACCACTACCTGGGCATCCACATTTTTGTATGGGGGTTTGGACCTCATGTGATACAGAACATCCTTCTTCAGTTCATACCACCAACATTGTTTTGCCCCCACAACACCATTAATCTGCATACCCTCTTTGACCTAAGCATACTGTAACAGTTTGGCAACATTAGCATCTTTAGACTGCAGTATACCCCAGTCAATACTGTTAATAGATTTAGCTGTATCAATATAAGAAACATAGAAACATAGAGGTTGATGGCAGATAAGTCCCTTCAGCCTCATAGGCTTCTTCTTGGATGCTTACTTGAAGTCTTCAACCCCAGCACAATATCACTAGGTGCAGTCTTACAAGGGGTCTCACATTCTAGTTCCAGAAATGCATCTCCAACCTCCAATGGGTAACATTATGGGAATACAGGCAAGAAAGGAATACCCTGCTCAGTCAGGGGGACCTCCTCCAGCTGAGCACACAAAAAATCCTCCTCTATTTCTTTATCCAAACTCTCTGGCAGGGACCTCTCAAGAACCTGGCACTGGTGTTCCGACTCTCTGCATAGTTGGTCTGCCTCAACCCCACAGTAGTGCCTCATCCCTTTGCATCTCTTCTTCATCTTCAGGCTTGGCCTTCCTCCAAGCTCCCAGATCCAGTCCAGGCAGCAACTTCCCTACTTCTGTCAGCCATGGTTCTGGTGGGAACTCCACGGACATTCTTCTCTGTGTTCTCTTCTGGCAACTCCTGGTGCATCAGTCCACCTGAGACATTTGGGTAATATCCACCATAAAATATCCCTCTTAAGACAGTCCAGACATTTCCAGCAAGTTATCCCACTTTGGACACCAAGTCTGTGGAGGGATTGTGGAATAATAGATGGACCAGACACTGAACTTCAGGTTCAACACACAGTCTCTGTGTGATGTTTATTCAAAATATAGGAGATAACCTTCAGCAATGTCACATCCCTTCTTCAGTACATCGGTTTGCAGCAACAGCCTTTGTATGTCCCTCCTCTGTACGTAGCCAGCACCTACCGACTCACTGATCTCTGATCTAACTTATCTTTTGAGATTTAGCCTCCCCTATGTGGACTTTGTTTGCTTGTGTGGTGGGGGCTCAAATATAAAGAAAAAAAAAAGCTAAAGACAAAGAATCTCAGTGAAAAGCACTGAAACAAGAGTTACCACAAAGGGCATTGACAATAAGCCTAGTTTCATAGAAACACAATATCACGCATACTTCCATAATTACTTCCATAATGCAAAGCCTCACGGGATATATGAAAATCACCAAGACATTTCAGATTTGTTCAGTTAGCAGCAATTGACATGCATCTTAAATAGCACAATTAACTTAATTTTTATCATACAGTCCCTTAGTAACTTTTTACCTTTATCAAAAGCAACTAGTGCCATGGTATTTTCAACATTTGCAGGTTTTATACACACAATATATATATATATATATATATATATATCAATTATTTTGTGACATAGTGACATTGCACACTAAATCCAACAAAAAGGAACACAGTCTGTTGTTTTACATCTGTTCGGAGGTCACCACAGTAACCTCCCTGTACAAGGACCTGAGAGGCAAAATGAAAATTAAAGAGGACACTATAGCACAGTCAAGAAATGGGAGAAGGATCCCATAGGTGGTCAACCTTATGGACTAGAAATTGCAAAGGATAGATTAGGCTAAGAAACAGAAGAACTGTTACAACAGATTTAAGACAGGTTCATCCTCAAGCGTGGCAGGATCTCCCTGTCGCAATGCAAAAATCCAAGCCTCAAATGTCTTCAATCACACTCTGAGACTGTCTAGCAATCCCTCATTGGTGGAGTGAGGAGGATGGGAGGGGTTGTAGGGATGCAGAAGGTCTTGCAAGTAGCAAGGTCCTTGTTTGTGAAAGGCTTTATAGGTCAGAAGACCAATCCTGAAAGTGATCCACCACTGAACTGGCAGCCAGTGCTGTTCTCAGAGCACAGACAGAATGTAATTGTCCCTAGAGGTGCCAGTCAACAGCCTGGCATCCACATTCTGCACTAGCTGCAAGCGAAATATATCAGCCCCTGGTATCCCTAGGTAAAGGACATTGCAGTAATCAAGGGGGGAAGTTACAAAGGTGTGAACCAATGTTGGAAGATCATCAGGAGGAACCAGATGTTTCACACAACGATAATCTTCATATGGTAAAATGAGGTCCTGACAATGGCAGACACCTCAGATTTCAGAGTCAAACTGTCATCAGGAATAACACCCAGGTGACGTACCTGGTCTGAGGTTATCAGTTGAGCACCTCTTAACCAAAGCCTGGAGGGTCATCCAGCAGACAGACCTGCCTCCCGATGACTTGGGTCCACAACCAACACCTCCGTTTTAGTTGGATTTAAGTGCAACCAACTGGCACTCATCCAATCCTGGATCTCGGACAGGCAGCTATTAAACACCAAGAGGACATCATCTTACTTGGGTACAAAAGACATGTACAGTTGAGTATCATCTGCATAGCAGTGAAAACTCAGACCGTACCATCTAATGATGTCTCCTAACTGCAGCATCTACACTGCAAACAACATGGGTAACAAAATGTAGCCCTGTGGTACCATGCAGGATAGGAAAAGAGGGTTAAAGGAATAAATACCAGTGACCACACGCTGTGTCCTACCCTCAAGGAAAGATTAAAACTATCTGAGAACCATCCTAGACAGTTCACAGAAGAACTGCAGATGCTCCAAAGGTACACCATGGTCTACAATGTTAAATGCTGCCAAGAGATTAAGGAGGGCCAAGATGGAACGAGAACTCTGATCTCTCGCTATTAGGAAAATATTTAACACATGATTAAGGGCCATCTAGGTGCTATGCCTTTTCCTAAATCTGACTGAAGAGTATCATAGACATTGTGGGTGGATAGCTGAGCTGTAAACCTGAGGACCTGGGTTTGAATCCCACAGCCCCCACTTGCATACTGTGTGATCCAAAGCAAGTCACTTAACTTCCCCATGCTCCCAGGTCGCACCTGTAAACAAGCTTTCAGCTTAGTGTGTCTCTCCTGGTAAAAATAAATAAATAAATAAATAAATAAAGTAGCGAATACCTCATTATTCAGGAGTATTCAAGAATTAATATTTGCTAAATGCCCACCCCTATGGTGTATAAATATTAGAAATAAAAAAATAAATGACCATCCAGCTGCAGCATGACCACCTTCTCAATAATATTGTCTACAAAAGGCAGGTTAGACACAGGTCTGTAGTTGGTCAGACAGTTCGGGTCAAGGGAAGGCTTTTTCAGGAGAGGCCTTACAACCACTTCTTTTGCGGGGTCTGGGAAGACCGCCCCTTTCCAATGACCTCTAGACTATCTCGTCTAGGACTGGGATAATTTCATCAATGCGCCCCACAAGGAGATGCATTGGGCCTGGGTCCAAACTACAGCTGGTTGGCCAAAGGAATCTGGATGAACCTCACTATGTCCATAATATCCAGTCAGTCAAAATCAGACCAAACAAACCGGGCAGTTGCCACCTCCTGCTAACCTCCGCAATACCCAGTAGAGGGGAGCTATGCAGATCCCAGACCTGATGTTGGCAACCTTATCCATGAAAAACTGAGCAAACTCATTACATTTTTCATGTCAAAAAGCTCTTCCAGGCTGAAGACAGATTGGAATGCACAATCGGGCCACAGCCCAGAAGAGCTGAGCTGGTCAGTTTTGCACAGTGGCAATCTATCTGGACAGGAATTCTGCCTTCTTAAGGGTGATTTTCGATTAATAGACAGAATAATGGTCTATCAATCTAAGCCTGTAGACCTCCAGGCCCAATTTCTGTGCTAACCTTTGACCCACTCTCCTCAATTCCCTCAAGGTCCCATCAAACCACGGGGACCTTGGATGAAGAGTGAGTGATCGAACATGAAAAGGAGCAAAATAATTCAGGGCCTCCATAACCGCACTGTTATAGGCAAGTACCAGATTACTTGGATCCATTCATTTTCTCAGTAAACTTGAAAGGTCCAGCACCACCATCATGCCTTCTGGGGTCACTCCCCTTAAAGGGCAGTACAAGACCATCTCCATAGGGGCTGGCACAAAACTGAACCTTATGGAATGATGGTCAGACCACCTATACAGGAAGCATGACACAGAGTTAATACATAGAAAAACATTTCTTTTTTTATTTTTAAGAATTTTTGCACAGTTAAACAGCTTAATTTAAGTGCCTCTAATTTATCAAACTGAGATGAAAACTGCCTCTAATTTGTCAAATTGAAATGAAAACTAGCAACTCCTAGTAATAGATTTTACAGTACCTATGTCCGCATAATGTACATAGGTCTTTTTCCCTTTTTTAATATATGCAGGCTTTCATGATTGGGGCTGGCAGTATAGCCTAAAGGTTATATTAATGAGCTGTGATTTAGCTTGTTACATCCAGCAGACCTAGGTTTGATTCCCACAACCACCACTTGCATACTGTGTGACTCTAAGCAAGTCAATTAACCTCCCTAATGCTCCTGGGATGTCCCCGAAATCAAGCATTTTGCTTAGTGGGCTTTATTCAATTCCAATGAATGATCAAGTATGTCTAGGTGTGTATGACAGGGTAGGCCAAATGGACTCTTGTCTTTATTTGTCCTCAACTATCTATGTATCTGAGTAGTTATAAATCAGCATAAAAATGTTATTGAGTATTGACTTTGAAAAAGTACAAGAAGTGTTGTGCAATGATGTACGTTGTTCTGTTTGGTCTTTGACTATGTGATGGGGAGCATTGTTTACAAATTCATTTAAAACCTGTGCACCATTTCAAGTGAGTGGGCATCATGGTGCCATCCCTATTAATTTTATCATAGGGAGGGGTTTGTTTGTTGTTAAAATTCAGAAGCCTCTAGCCCTGGCACTCTTGCACCTGTTTGTTAGGAAATGTTTTTCATCTATATTTCAGTACTACATCACTTTCAGCCTCAACTCTCTACAAGCAGTAGTGGAAATGGGGTGGTGGAACCCACAGGAACTCAGTTGTAGCATTGCAGTTACAAATGAAGTTCAAAGCTGATTCCATTGTATCAATTGGCAGTGGACTGGTCTGGCATGCATGCAACCCACAACGTAGGTTTGTGCTCACCAACCTAGGATGTGGGGCAGAGGCAAGCAATGAGGAATACAGAGCATCCTTTAGATGATCTCCTCCCAGAAGTGTGGGTTGCAATGTACTGCTGCAATATCAGCTACTAATGGTGACATGGTAGTGCTTCTTAGGCAGTGCGCTGCCCACATGCTACTGAAAGCCGCATTGGCGCTGTTGTGTGTATGACAGCATGTGAGAGGTAGGTGGACTTCAGGAAAGTCAACAATATCCATCTGTGTGGTCAACGTGATGGTATTCCAGACACCCAACCCGATTTTAAACTGCTTTCACCCCCTCTTAATTAACAGACTGAAGATTCTGAAAGCCCCTTCTCCCTGAAGGTAACAGGGACCCCTTTCTCTGGTACTACCATGCCATAAATTTCAGGAAAGGGAAGAACTGGAGGAGCTTGGAGGTGAATCTTTGTGGGAGTGCTACAACTCTGAGCATTTCGGCTTATCCTGCAACTAGTTCTGTGGCTTTGCTCAGCTGCTTTTGTGGCTTCCTCATCTTACTGTATCCTGTTTTTGACCTACCTCTTCCACAGGGCATTACTTTCTCTTTGCCTGCTCTGCTGCTGCTCCCCTATATTTTTGTGCTGCACCTTTTCTTGGTTGGCTGCTTCATGTTTCTTTCTCTTTTACCTCTGCTGCTGTGGCCATGCTCAGTTTTTGTGTTTTCTGTTTTTTCTGCTTATTGGGCCCTTGCATCTGAATGTATGCTGACATGCAGCATAAAGGAGGGGCTAAAGGAAGTAAAGGGAGGTAGAGGATGAGCATTTCATTAAGAACAGACAGTAAAATGAACATTGGCAAACTGTATTATTGCACTGAAGTACTAATGCTTAACAGATTGCAATAGATAGCAAATTAATATGATATTTTTAGGAGTGGGTACAATAATAACAATTACCCTCACCCAGTAGCTCAGTTCTCATACCCTACAATACAATGATTATTAAATAACTTAACTAGCTTGTAAAGGATTAAAGTGTAAAATGCACCCCATATATACAAAAATTAATAAAATGGGTTTGGAATTTCTTGCTTTTTTATTGATAAACAATATTCCTGATTCAAGTCAATGTGGTGTGCTAAACACCAGTTTAGGACTAATTTCCCAAGATGGGTAAAGTGCAGTGACATAAATAAAATAAAATAAACATGTAAACGCCTCCTCCCACTGGTTTTCCTGTATTTTTCTCCAGTCTCATACAAGGACTAAGAAACTAGTCCATGGTCTCCACTCCATGAACTCAACTTGGAGAGGCAGTATAGTGCAGTGGTTTAAGGCTCTGAGTTGTTAATCTGGTGACATCCAACAGACCAGACCTGGGTTTGAATCCCACAGCTTCCATTTACATACTGTGTGACCCTGAGTAAGTTATTTAACTTCCCTGTGCTCCAAGGTCACGCCTGTAAAAAATCTTTCAGCTTAGTGTGCTACTCCTGGTTAAACAACTAAAAAAAAAACTCACTAGCATGCATTATACCCATAGCCAAACAACATTATTATACTGAAAAAAACATATTTATAAAATATGTACAAAATCACACATGCCCCCATAATGCAAAGCATCATGGGCTGCATATGCAGATCACCACAGAATATTATGCTGGTCCATCTTTAAGCAGAAATGCATGGTACCAAAAGTCCTCTCACACAGTTTGCAAAGGGTGTCAACAGAAGACACAGGGCTGACCAAAAACTTACGTTCTTGGTCAGCCCTGTGTCTTCTGTTGGCACCCTTTGCACACTGTGTGAGAGGCCTTTCTGCACTATGCATTTCTGCTTAAAGTTGAACCAGCATAATATTCTGTGATGATTTGCATATGTAGCCCATGATGCTTTGCATTATGGGGGCATGTGTGATTTTGTATTTCTTTGAAACTTAGCTTCCCGGCCAATGCCCTTTAGGGTAACCATTGCCTCAGTGCATGCTCGCTGAGGTTCTTTGATTTTAAATTATAATTATAAAATGTTGCATATCCTTCCAACTCTCCTGAGGTCCTCCATAAGACAACAAGTGTTTCTCTTGTTCTCATCTGGAACATAAAAAGCCCTGCAAAGCAACATTTTTTGAACATGTCTTCCACTAGTGCTGCTCCATGTAAAGCCTATCTGACACAATATTTTTCTTGACTTTTGCTTAAATAACAATTTTTGATCAAAATCCACAGAGCCATTGAATAAAATCCTCCATGGAGGTGGCAATAAATTGTAAAAATATGATGGCGTGTGTTTTGAGGGTATGAGGTCAGAGAATACTTCCTGCACTGTAGTCAAGCATCATCTAGAGGTGCATAGCTGTGGGATTATCTGATTCTTTTAGTTTAACAAAAAAAAAAAGAAAGGAAAAACATTTTATTGGACATGGTAAGTAGGTAGTTTCCTACCCGGTCCCATGCAAAAGATTAATACAACAAGTTAGCTAGCCTGGAAGTGGGTCCCAGGGTGGTAGCCTGGGTAAACAAGTTCTAGCCAGAGCCGACAGTGCTGTGAAGTGGTGCCAAATGACCAAAAGTGTTTTCTTGTTGGTTCCATATAGTGCTGTTTAGTCACAATCATCAAAAAAACAGCATGCTGGTAACTCAGTCCTCCTAAATTTATTTAGTCAGAGTACGTGGTGGTGGTGGTGTGTGTGTGTGTGTGTGTGTGTGTGTGTGTGTGCATGTGTGCCCACGTGTGTGCTGGAAGATTGTAAAAGGTGAGGGTGCCCAAGATAAAAAGGGCACTTGTTGCATTATAAAGGGCACTTTTTCCAAACTAGGTTTTTTATGTACAGTAAATGCATATTTATCATGACAATAGTAATTTTAAAAATACCTTTATACCATATCAGAATATTTAATGTGTAATATTAAAGGTTCAGCTCATGTATAATGTTCCAACTTGTTTTCCAAAGTTAAAAAAGTGAGCCACGCATACATTATCCTATTAGACAGCAATAAAACTGCATGATGTTGTTTAAGTCTCCATGAATGTAAGGATTCTAAATTAGAACACAGATGCATTGCACCAACAATGTAAGTTCTTGACAAGATCATACTGTTCTAAAGTGGTCAATGCCAGCAGTGCGTGACTCAGAAACACTCACTGAATTTACCAAAAAGCCAGTTAAGATTAAGCAGTAATAAAATGAGAACTGGTATTTTGAAAAATATCTACTTCAAAAACACATGCTTGCTGATTCAAGGCTGTTCTACTTTGAGATATTAACAGCCCTGTCTAAAGTGTTCACTATTTGTGTGACTGGCAATATAGCCTAGTGGTTAGAGTAATGAGTTGTAAATGACCTTTATACATCCAGCATTCAGACATGGGTTTGATTCCCACAACCTCCATTTCCATACTGTGTCACTCTGATTAAGTCACTTAATCTCCTCAGTGTTCCTGTGTTGTCCCTAGATACCTGTGCCTAGCTGTCCTTACCTGGTTACCAAAAGAAAAATATATATTTATTAAATTACACTTATAAACTGTAAACAAAAAAAGTCTAGTACATAGATTCCAGATTCATGCAATAATCAAGGAATACACCAGCCAAGTCTGCGGCTGTCAATATAGCCTTAGAGGTTAGAGTACAGAGCTTGGTACATCTAGCACACATATCTTAGTTTGATTTACACAACCTCCACTTGCATACTGTTACTCTAAGCAAGTCACTTAGCCTCCTCAGTGCTCCCGGGTAGCCCCAGAAAACAGGCACCTGTGCCTAGTGTGCCATACCCGGTAATGAAAGAATAATAAAATAAAGTAATTACATGTGTATATTATCTTTAAAGGGGATCATTTTAAATATTATAGATTGGTGTACACAGCTTGCAGCCTCAAATCAGGACCATACATAATTACTGCTGCTTTAACCAACAAACTCAAAAAAGAAACCCACCCTGAGAAATGCAGGACTTTTAGAAGGGACTCCATTACAAATAAGCTTGAATCAGTGAACTGACAGGGCTGTGAAAAGTTACCAAAGGACCAGTTATTTTCTTACGGTGTGTGTGTGTGTGTGTGTGTGTGCTTACATGCAACCTGTCCTGCCCATAGAAATTTGTAGCTTACAGTTCTAGATGCAAAGCCTGTAATCTGACACTGTAGTCTAACTTTTGCTATGAGGACATTCCACAAGATAATGAGTTAACCCCTAGGTTGCTGAAAGAAATAGAATGCCTGTATTAGACTGAGCTGGGCAGATGATAGAAACGGCAGTTTAAAAAGTTATTTTTGTTAATATCCTGAGAAGTTCTCAGGTACAGTTCAGTAGCATCCCCCTCCCTTCAGATGCCTTTAACATAGATCAAAAAATAGCAACAATCAGAGGGGAAGTGCACTATTTTTCAACTGTGGAGGGATACATGCAAAAGTCTAAAATGGAATTTCTAAGATCAGCCATTTTTAGAGCTATAGTCTGATCCATCACAGAAGGGTTATAGGCTCTGCCCACAGCCCTAAACATTGGCTGGACAATAGGACACAGAGAGTAATAGTAAATGGAGTCCACTCCAAAGAAAGAGGGGTTACTAGTGGGGTACCACAGGGTTCAGTACTGGGACTAGTCCCTTTTAATGTCTTTATAAGTAACATTACAGAGAGACTGGAAGGAAAAGTATGCCTCTTTGCAGACAGCACAACGATCTGCTACAGGGTTGATATACAAGGGGGCTGAAAGGATGAGAAGGGACTTGGCAAGGTTGGAGGGAATGTTCAAAAGTATGGCAGCTTAAATTCAATGCAAAGAAATGCGAAGTAATACACCTGGGAAGCAAACAAGAAGGGGAAGAGTATACAATGGGGGGGGGTGGGTACTAACAACAAAAATGGAAAGGGACTTGGGGGCAGTCATATCAGATGACCTAAATGTAAGCAAGCAATGTGAGAAGGCAATAAGGAGGGCTGGGGGATACTGGGATGTATAGGGAGAGTCATCACCAGCAGAAAACTGAAGTTGTTATCCCTCAGTACAGACAATTAGTGAGAGCCCATCTGGAGTACTATATGCAGTTCTGGGGTCCCCATCTCTGCAATGAAATAGATAGGATGGAGGCTGTACAGAGGAGGGAAACTAAAATGGTGCAGTGACTGCACCCGAAGTCATATGAAGAGAGACTAAAGGAGCTTAATATGTATAAGCTGGAGTGAAAGGAGGGAAAAGGGGGCATGATTGAAACTTTCAAGTACTGAAAGAGAATCAACAGAGTCCAAGAGGGTAGCATCTTTCAGAAAAAGAGATGCGCAAGAACAGGGAGGCACAATTTGAAGACAGAGGGGGTACTGCTCAGGGGCAACGTGAGGAAATATTTTTTCATGCAGAAGGTGGTGGACACATGGAATGGCCTTCCTGAGGAGGTTGCAGGGTCAAAAACTGTGGGGGAATTAAAAAATGCATGAGACAGGCATATGACAATTATGGAGGGGGTTAGGAAGAAGTAGGCTGTTGGTAAACTATGATCTGCAGTGTATCCAATAGGCAGGTCAATGGGCAGACTGGGTGGACCAAGTGCTCCTTATTTGCCATCAAAGTCTATGTTTCCATGTTTCTATGTAGTTAGGTAGATAAATTGTTACTCATATTTCACATATGAACAGGAAACACATTTAAACAGTGCTCATTTCAAATTATGTCCTTTACATAGATTATAAAAAGTAAGTTGCAATAAATAACATTACAAAGCATAAAATAATAAAATGCAGATAATACAAAATTATAATAAATAATACAAACAAACTGCAAATGGTAAGTATAATTAAAATATAAACCACTTAAAACACAAGACTTCAACCAGTATCACAATTGGGACTGCATATCGAGTTCTGATTAGCCTGGCTAAACATCCATTTATGAATGTAACTCTCAGGATCTTTCCTACCTATGATGTTAGATTAGAAAATAAGTTACTCCATAGACTGGGGTCATTACGAAAAAGTGGGATCTTGCTATTTCCAAATTACATTTTACTGGAAATGTTTTTTAGCCCAGATGATGTTCTCAGTCATGATTTCATATTTCTACATTTGAGATATTCTAAAATGTAACCAGGTAACAGTTCTTTAGAGCACTTATATATAAGCATAATAATATGATAGCTTTTCTGATCACTATTTTTTTCCAATTGTTTAACCAGGAGTGGCACACTAAGCTGAAAGCTTGTTTACAGGTGCAACCTGGGAGCACAGGGAAGTTAAGTGGCTTGCTCAGAGTCACACAGTATGCACGTGGAGGCTGTGGGATTCAAACCCAGATCTCCAGATTTTCAGCTCAGAGCCTTAAACCACTGCACTATAATATCGCTACACTCAGTTGCATCCAGCAAACAGTTCTATATAAATCACAGCTATGAGTTGTTCAAGGGGCATCGAGTATGAAATGAGCAAATTTGTTAAATATTATGTCCAATGTTGCCAGATCATTGCTCGAGGCCCCAACAAAAAAATGTCTTCATAATCAAAGAGGGACCTAATCATTGTGTTCTCCACATGTTTTCTGACTTCCCTGTCCATGCAGTTTTTATACTTATATAATGCTCCTAAACATTTCCCTAAATGCTTTACCAAATAGTCAAAATAAAATGTGCACTTCCTTTCATCTAGCCATACTCCCAAGTGTATGTACCACTGCACTTGATGAATATCTTATTTATCAAGAGTTACAATGTGCAGGGAATGAACAATAGTGTCTACCACTTTGTCCCTGTGGGAAAAAAAAACATAACAAGTGTTCTTAGCATTTAATACCAGTCGTAATTGATAAGAAAAGCATTGCAAGTGATCAAATGCAGATTGTTATGCAGACTTGACTTGTGATACTGTAGAACCCTCAGCATAAATCACTGTATCATCCACATAGAGATGATATTTAGTATGTAAAGACAACTGAGTGAATTTGTTCATGTAGATATTAAATAACATAAGACCAAGATGGAACCTTTGGGGACTCCAGACAGTATGAGGCTAGATCTGATTTAACATCGTTTAAAGCCATCAATTGGTGGTGACTACTCAGATAAGAGTCAAACCAGTCCATAGTTACTGTGTGTAGCCCTGCTGATTGCAATATGGACAGGAGGATGCTATGATTCTGAGTATCTAAAACCCTGGATAAATCCACAAAAATAGCTCCAATGCACAACCTCCTTTTGCGTGCACTCTGGATGTCAGCTGTCACCCTAACCAGGGCAGAGATGGTACTATGGCAAGGTTGGAACTCTTAATGGAAGGTATTTAAGGCATTTTTTTGTTTCTAGAAAGTTCAATAATTGTTTACAAATCACTTTTTCAAACACCTTCAAAGACATTGATAAAACTGAAATTGGGTGATAATTCTCTATTTTGTTTTTGCAACCAGTTTTGAAAATAGGAATTACTCGGGCAAATTTCAACCCGGAGGGACTTCAACTGTGGCTAGAGATAAACTGAAAATGTCAGCCAGGTGAGGAGCAATTATAGGGCTAGCATATTTAAACAATTAAACTGGGATGCCATTGAGGCCACTTGACTTTCTAGGGTACAGTTTTAACATTTTTTCTTGAACCTCGTTCCCCAGAGATTTCCTGAAATTTTAATTCTCTAAGATTGGTCAGATCAGGATGATTATAAACCAAGATCAAAGTGGGAACCTGCTCTAATGCTGCTGTACCCATCCTAATAAAATAGTTATTACATTTATTAGCTGTCAATTCATTTAAAGGGAAATGTTGCTATCATTATCAAAATATTTAAGCAGTTATATGGTATCATTCCCTTGTAGCCTTTACATAATTTTCCAAAATTGCCGAGGATTAAATTTCACATTCTTTAAGAGCTCTCGTCTATAGAATTAATGTTTTGACTTCTGGATCTCATAAGTGTAAGTATTTCTAGGTTGCTTAAATCTATTCCAGTTGCACAAACAATTAGAGATTGTGTCCTTTTTCCACAATTAATTCCTAATGTTGTGCAGTTTATGAAGATAGGAATTGTACAGGGGGCATTTGTAGACTTAAATTTTCCTATGTAGTAATGGTGTATGTTTTTTGCAGGTATCCATGAATTCCTGATAGAAAAAGAACCATGATTCATTTTTCATTAATCAAGCTTAATCTGTGCCAGTCTTCTCCTTGTAGATCGAGCATAGAGCATATATATCAGATTTACCATAAGAGCAGTATTCAGTAGTTTTCCCAACTCTTTTTTTTTGTTTCCTTAAGCAGAAGATAGTCTGGTAATTACAAACAGTGTCTGGTAATACACCAGCTAGGGTTACAATATCAGGATGGGTAGGCAGCATTACATCTAAAATAGCTGAAGATTTGGGGTATTTCAAATTTATTCTAGTAACATCAGTAATATGCTGAGTCATACTTAAGTCAAAAGTCTGTAATTTTTAAATTTCAAGCAATACTCTATTATATCTTACTGAGTTTAATGTTGCACATTTTATAAGCATAATAAGTCACTCCTGGGTGCAGGTTGGTATATAACAACTGCACTTCCAGGTGCTGAATACATTTGGTACAAGCGGCTTGTGCCTTACTTTGCACTGGGATCAGCAGCTGTCAAATTCCATGCAATACTCCATCATGTCTTACTACTTATGTGCATTATATAAAGTTTAAAATGT
The DNA here is from genome assembly GCA_016271365.2 of Neoceratodus forsteri. Classification (NCBI taxonomy): domain Eukaryota; kingdom Metazoa; phylum Chordata; order Ceratodontiformes; family Ceratodontidae; genus Neoceratodus; species Neoceratodus forsteri. The sequence goes on along the minus strand of CM057451.1, from coordinate 1,054,719,902 downwards.
AAGATGTTTAGGGAAAACATACCAAAGGAGTCTTCCTAGAGGTTTGACTTTCTTCATGAAAGGTGTTGGATTTCCTAAGGGATTTTCTTCCATATATAACTCTTCTCCCAAGTGGTAAGAGTTTGAAGAAGTGTCCCCTTGCCTTTATTGCTGAGGTGTAAAAATATAGAGTACTGATAAACTAGTTCCTGCTTGGTTATAGGGATATTATAACACTGTTTTTTTTTTATGCACTGTGCAAACATGCCAGTTAACTATTGCAGTGAAATAGGGCCATTGTGCTAGTCAGCATTTCTTATTCCACTGTTTAATGTTTAAGCAGCTGGATGAATCTTGCACTTTTGCAAACACATTTCCTCAATCATATATGCAAGAAAATAACTGAGTCAATGTTTTGCTGAATTTAGAAGTAATGAACTATATAACATTTTATGCTTCTGTAATATTATATGGGCAACTGAAGTACTTAAATTGACTTTTGATGTAATAGGATTCCATGTGATGACAAGCACAAAAACTTGTTTGGGCTGAGTGTGCTTAACCACAGGGCTTAAAAACTGTTACATTTCTTTTAAGTAAATGTGATACAGAAATAAGTGTGACTCACCAAGAAAATAATATGGTTATTGCTTATTAAACAGCCATGTTCCACTTCTTTGATCAGCTACTTATTGGTTGTTATACAATGGGGTCTTAGAATACTGCATCCTGATTGGCTGGTGGGCATGATTTACAACAAATAAATCATACTATCAACCCATGGGAAGAAGTGTCAGCAAGCCACATCTAGAATGCAGAGTGTGAACTGAGTCAACCCCCCAAAAAAAACTGTCACATTGTATAATCACAATATGCCTCTTGAGGGTGTGGGTGATGCCAAAATTTATCCACTTCCAGTATGGTTTACTCACTCAGCTATGCCTCATGTGCAAACCACACCAGACATGGGTAAATCCTGCCATCACCCACACCCTCTGGTGGTATATTACTTAAACCTTCTTCCATCTCCCTGCAGCATGACATGTTTATTTATTTAGATTTTGATAATTAGGTGGATTCATTGGGACAATGCCCATTCACAGGGTTGACCCAAACCTGCACATAAGCAATACATAAGTTGATATAGCAACACATAAGTGAAAAATTGCATTGCATTTTATGTAGAATGGTTATCTTTATACTGGTAAAGAAGGCACTGTTTATAAAAAAAAATTTCAAGCACCGGAAGTATTTGACTTTCTCACATGGAAGGTGTTCCAGTACTTGGGAACTGTTCCATTGTCTCCATAGACTTCTAGTGTCCACAGCATAAAAGACGTTTGGATTTCAGGAACAACTGATGGACATTACTGCAATGCCACTTTAACTTCTATTTTTAGGGCAGCAGTAGGAATGGACCTGCAGACCACTTGTTATGAGAAAAGGACTCCTGTATTTTTTGTGATTCAACAACATGTTGGAGTGTCCACACAGTCATGTCCACATCTGTAAACACTCCACTTGCTATCTCTATATGCAGTTGAATTGCACTATTTGAAATCCTGTTACTGCCCCCCCCACCACTACCATGCATGCGTGGTTAGCTGTGCCTTTTTTTAATATATTTATTGTTTCCCCCAACCCTAGCTTCCCCCTCAGCACCCACCACCCCACTCCTCCACCAGAAATGTAACAGTGGCAATGGGGGGTGCCTAATCCCCCAGAGTGCCAGAATCCTTGTAATGTCCCGATCTACCGCACTCCCATCCACTAGCATGCATGCATGGTTATGTTAGCCTTTTTTTGGTACATATATTTTTGTTTTCCTCTCCCCACTTGACCCACTCTCTCAGCACCCACCACCCACTCCTCCCAGAAATATAACAGGGGTACAGGTGGGTGCCCAATTGCCCAGTGCAGGAATCCATGAACTGCCCTGATCTACTGATCCCCCCTGTCCACTACCATGCATGCAAGGTTATTTTTGCCTCTTTTAATATATATATTCTTTCCTCACCCACCCAACCTTCCCTGTCAGCATCCACCCCAATCCCCCCAGAAATGTAACAGTGGCAGTGGGGGGGAGGGTGCCCAATCCCCCTGTGCAGGAATCCTCATTTGTTTTTGTTTTTAAGGGGAACCATAGGAATACCGATGTGGGTGGGTAGGAAGCAGAAATCCAGTACAAGGGCTTATGGGCAGACTAGATGGGCCATGCAGTCCTTATCTGCCAACAGTTTATATGTTTCTATGTTTCTATTTTTAGCCTGTAAACAAAATGTCGAACAACATCTTTTGTGGCCATTGTAGTCCCACCCACCTGACCCTCCCACTCAGCACCCACCAATCTGCCTCCCCCAAGCCCTAACTTACCCATTGAGGATCCAATGCTGTAATCCTCTGTAGACCACAGACATGTCTTCACTTGTCAATGCTGGACCATGAACTGCGGAAATCAGATATGCTGTTCAATGTATTTTAATGGAGTTTTGAACATAGTAGCATAACTCAGCAATTTTTCAATATTTTGGCCCCAAATTTTCAACATTCCTTTTTGGGGACACCACCTCAAGAACAATGCCAATGACATTAGGTAAATCTGTCCAGAAAGTTGAGTTTGCAGTCCCTGCATGAAATCACCTTTTGGGCAGGAGTTGAAAAACTTATCTGCCCTTGTTTATGAGGTAGGATTATAAGAAGACTATGTTAAAAATATGGTGTACAAATACTAAAAAAAACAAAGTTATGAGCCTAAGCTGAATTTTGAAATTGCAGCCTCATAACTGTGATCATTTTAAAATATTTTGACCATATTTTTAACATAGCTATATCTTTACAGTACCACATGAATCTAACAGCTGTCATTACTCAAATCCTGGCCAAAATCTTTTTTTCACACGCCAAAAGGTGATTTCTTGGTCCCTGCTCAAAATCACAATTCAGGCAGGAGTTTAAAATTTTCTCTGCCTTTGTTCATGAGGTTGGCTCATAAGAAGGCTATGTTGAAAATGCGGTGCATAAATACTAAAATACATCATTATTAGCCTAAGTTGAATTTTGAGAATGTAGACTCGTAACTTTGGAAATTTTCAATATTTTTACACCAGATGTTCAACATAGCCATTTCTTTGTAATACCTCATGAATGTCATATCTGTCATTTTTCATCTCTGGCCCAAAAGATGTTTTTGCATCCCCAAAGCTAATTTCACAGTCCTTACACAAAATCTCCTTTCAGGCAGTATTTTGTGTACAAATACTACAAAACAACACAGTTATGAGCCTATGTTACATTTTTCTAACACAGGCTCATAACTTTCTTATATTTCAATATTTTTACTCCAAATTATTTTCATGCAGCCCTATCAGCTCTGGCCAGAGTTTTTTTACATAAGGTATTCCTTCAGGAGTGAGAACTGAACCCAATCAATTAAGTACGCTGTGGGCAGAAGGGGTAAATAATTCTTACTTCAAGTAATTTATATCAGTTTCTAAACAACACATTTTGCTCTTGCTCTTGATATTTTTAAGTACAGTGTGTTTAAAAAAACTCCAATGTAAGATACTGTAACTTGTTGAAATGGACACCCTCCTTCAGAATCTTAGTAAAGTTTTAATGCAGCAGTACTAGTTAGCCAGCACAAAGAAATTTCATCATACTTTTTTTTTTTTTTAGCAGTAATGCATTTCTGATAATCTTAGATTTTTAATTTGGGCATTTTAAATTCAGTTTAAGACCATGTCTAATTACAACTTTTGTCATTTGTGTGGGTCTACAATAAAGATGGTTGCCACCTGCAATATTCAATATCTTCTCCCCAAAGATCACTCAGTAACTCTCCCCACTGTGTTTATAATGCAGATATGTGAGGGTATTGCCAGTGCATGTTTCTGATTTCAGTATACAACACCACATTGATCTGCTTACATCTATGGTGGTGAACGAGAGAAAGGACCAATAATTTTTTAAAACATCACAAATGTTCTATCTTGCCTCAGACATTAAATAAAGCAAAAAGAAAATCAGGTATGTTGGTATTTTGGTTTCTCCCTATTGGCAACCAATTGATTAAATTTTTTCTTAACTAGGAATGCTGCTTTAAATCACAAATGCCCACAGATTCATGGATCTGTTCAGTAATGTGCAAAGGTACATGCATTATTTCTATTTTGTATAACAATACCTACAATCTAACCAAATAAAATCAGTACTTTTTGAGTCACTGGGAGTTCCAGTTCAATCAGTGTGGTATAAATCTCCTTTGTATGTTAAAGTGGCTTCATTTCTCAAATTAGCAGACTTCTTTTTGGCCAAGGCTTAGTAAGACAACATAGGTCAGTATATACTGTAACAAAAATTTCATAATAGGGTAACTGTAAACATAATGAAACATAAAAGGGTTTGCTATTTCAGGGCGACCCATGTTGTCATGGGCATCCCTGCCTGGAATTGGGGGGAAGGGTAGGTCTAGGGAAAGGAGGAGAGAGAGAGAGAGAGAGAGAGGAGGAGTGAACAAGGATGAGCTAGGAAAGGAGGGGCCAGGGTGTCAGTCAACAGAGTGGGTGCAGAGGACTGGCAAGGGAGATAAGGGGAGTGGCCACTAGAGGGAAAAAGCAGGAGCCAGGCATTGCCATGTCACTTTTTGCTGGACTTTCTGAGATTCAGCACATTGACTGGCATAGGTTTGATTTGAAGGTTAAGCTAAGGTAAGGTAGGATAGCAAAAGGCGAAAGTTGGGGCCTGAGGGGTGAGAGGTTGAGGATTCCCTCTCTGCTGGACAGGGGTTGGGGGGGTTGGTTAGAAGCACTGTGAATATAATGGCAGAGTATGTCATGGGCATGAGCACTAGGCTATGTTAAGCTGATAAGTAGAGACTGTGGGAGGCATGTGGTGACCTACATAGGGGACTATATTGGATTTGGTCCCTCTTGGACAGTTCATGGAATGAAGGGCTCACTGCTCCGGTTGCAGCGGTGGATCAGGTTTGGCCATGTGGTTTCACTGGGAGTTGGGGTTGGGGGCTTTGCAAGCCAGAAACCAGGCCTTCCAGTGCTAATCCCAGGCCAAGTGGGGATGGCTTAAAAAATCTTCATCAAGCAGGAAAATTCAGCTCAGAAAGCCCATTTTAGCTGAGGGATAAATTATCAGACCCAGGAGGGGTCACAGAGCCACGATCCTCAGGTAAGCTGGGCTGGAAGGGTGGCAGGGGGTGTCAGACACCTATTGGGGGGCCCAATCAGGCCATGTTAGGCAAAACATTGCAGCAGAACTGCTATGTCAGGTAGGGATCCAGCTCCAGTAAGCGCGATCCTCAGCCCCCCAGGAGTACGGCCCTGCTATGTCGGGCACTTAGCAGTGTTTTTTTTTTTTTTGTATTTTACCTCTTTTTTTTCTTGTCTTCCTTGTCTTCCATCATAAATCCACCCTAGTCATGGCACCCCACAGCTTCCACCACCTAATTAGCCCCTTGATCTTCCCGGTCACTCCTGGCTTACCCTCCAGGAGGGAGGGCACAGCGCCTCCACTGGAATCGGCGCTGTTGATTGTAGCTAGTTGGGGAGTTTGTGGCCCAGTGGCTAGTTGAAGCCAGGAGCAGGTCTTCATAGAGGCATCCGATGAGGGGATGTTTTTTGTTTCCCTTTATTAGCTGGAGCAAAGATGTGCAATGACGCCAGCGTCTGTCTAACCCAAGCCCTTCCCTTCTCAACCATGTGTCAGTGCACAGAGCGATGCACCCAGCTTCTGCTAGGTGCCACCCTTGCACCGAACACAAAGACCCACACCCCCCAGAAAAGGAGAGCAGTCCATAGGACACTCCATCCTTCTCCCCGGCCAGCCCTCTGATGACCCAAGCTTGTTCCTGAGCCTGGGTCACTGGTGTCACAAGCAGAATCCCAACTGCTGTTCCAAAGAGCCTTAGCAGTGTTTTCTTTGCTTGGGGCTCCCTGCAGTCTCAGGGGAAAGTGTTGAGGTTAGCGGGGGGGAGATACAGTGGGCTGCTCCTGGTCTCAGTGGCAGACTAGTTTTAGGCCAAGAGGCCTGTAGCAATTTTCTCTGGTTCCATCGGGGGCCTGAGCAGGCTCCCAAGCAGTGGCAGGAGGTGAGGATAAGGGTTTGGCTAGTGGGGGATTCAACCAAGCCATATACTGATCAAACTGCAGCAGATTTTGCAAGATAGGTATGGTGCCCCCCCAGCAAGCATGATCATCAGCCACAAGATAATGGTGCTGGGATGACAGGTCACAGAGAAGTGGGCTTGTAGGGGGGCTCCCTGTGCTTTCGGGGGAAAGGGTTGCGATTGGCCGTGTGGAGGTACAGTGGACTGGTCCTGGCATGAGCAGCAGGCTGGATTTGGCCCTGGTGACTTTGGGGAACTGAGCAGGTCAGGCAAGGAAAAGGGTTTTGAATGGAGAGGTCAATGGCATCTCCTCAGGAGGGGGGAACAGAGGGAGGGAGGGAGGGAGGAAGATTGGAGGAGAGGTTGGTGGCATGTGAGCTGGAAGTCCATCTCAGATCCAGAACAGTGTTTGTGACACACAATGGAGTGGTAGGCAAGGCCACTTGAGGAGCAAGGGGAGTGATGCCATGAGGCTGCTGCCATTTCACACTGGGCTGACAACACCATTTTAGGTGCGTCGATGGGATTAGGTGTGAGGTGGCATGGCTTATCAGTGGCTACAGCACACTCAAACAGCACAGCATGGTTCACCACAAGGCAGCTGCAGGAGTAATTTCTCCCTCATCTGATAAGGATGCTAGTCACGTTGTAGGACAAGTTGCAGCTGATATAATAAGACATTCCCCTGGTGATGAAAGACAAAAAAAAAAATAAGAGTTTCCAGTCAGAAGACTCAGGCAATTAATCAAGTAGGGAGAGAGGGGAGGTTTTTGAAAAGCTAAATACATATTGGAGAACAAAGGTACTGCTCTTCTCCTTAAGGGGGTTAGGTTTATGGGGTATGCTGGAATACTGTCTCATGGTGGTGAGGACACAATAAAATATCTCAGGGTTAATCGTGTCATAATCATACTGGAGCACCCCAGTACTCCTATTTGATGCAACTCTAGGATCCCTGGTTAGCCACCCAGTTTTCTTTTCCCTTTGGGGGGAGATTAGGTATTGGCCTGGTAGTTTTCCACTTTAATAAGGCAGCCAGGTGGCCAAGTACAGATAGCCAGCACCGATGGTAGTGGCCTGGCACCACAGGGCACAGGCTACAGAAGGCAGGGTGAGGAAAGCGGGGGCTTCAAACAAACAAAAAAAACCCAGAGAGAACAATTTGTTTTTTGTTTTTGAACAGTGGCAGATGGCACCGAAGAAGGATGCAGTGAAGAAGGAGATGGCTATGGAGAAGCTGACCAAACAGGTGGTGACATTGATGGGATAGGTGCAGGTCATGCTGGAGACGACCCACAAGGTGGAGGAAAAGAAGCTCAGGGAAGTGAAGTGGAAGGAGCTGGAGGAACAATGAGAGAAGGGGAAAGCAGAGAAAAAGCAGAAGAAGGTGATGGGGAGGAGGTGATGATGGAGATGGGTAAGGACAAGGTTGATCTGACAACAGATGGGAGTTTGAAAGAGTATCTAGTGGGGTTGATAGTTGGGGGGTCTAAGGGGCTTGAGAAGATGGAGGAAGCACTAGCAGAGTTGAAAGGAAAATGTGCACAAAGTCAAGGGGCAGGATTAACGAGTGAGGAAGGTACGGGGGGGGGGCAAGGGAACAGGTTTCCAGTGATGACATTAGGTGATCGTGTTCTGCAGGCTATAAAAGGAAAGATCTGAAAAAGAGAATATGTAGATATGTTTGCATTAGTGGACAAAAAGGCAGCAAAGAACAACATGGAAAGGGAGACTGTGGGTAGATCGGAGATGGCGGTGGTTCTGGCTCTGGTGGGTAACACCACGGAAGACAAAGGATTCAAGGAGAAGACTTTCAACAATTGGTTTGCAGAGTTCACAAATTACAGTGTCATTTTTGTTACAGAAGCATTCAGAATTAGCAGTCCTATTGCTAACCTAGTCAGCCATGATTAGGGACGCCTACAAAAGCAAAAGGGGGCTATGGGTGTCTAATATACTTTTTATGATCTGCTGCAGCTCAGAATCCACACCCTGCATTAATAATGTTGGTCTTCCCCTGGGTTTAGTTGGCAGCACAATAACTAACGTAGAGTCTAGGACAATTTTTAATTTTGCCAGATAATCGGTTTTAAATTTTCATAGTGTGTTCTCATTTATTTGACTACCATATTTAGCATGATATTGCCTGACAGCATTCATGGCACTGTTAGTAGCTGCATATTTGCCAAATTCAAACCTGTCTTCAGGAGAGTAGGAGGCATACTCAGTTTTCCTGCATTTTGGAGGTGGTGTTGCATTCTTTAGTTTCCTTACAACACTGTCAGCAGTTTTAAGAGATACACCTGCATAGTCACTTAGAGAATTGGCTGTCATTTCCTCCAGAACAGAGCAGTCGTGCTTTACTGCTCTTCCTTGCTGCAGCCACTGAACCAAAGACATTGCTACCGATTCAGACAGTTCTGATTTTCAGCAAAAATCAAAACTGCATCATAACTAAATGAATCTACTTAATGTACTGTAGTTGCTGTTGACTACTAATTGACAACTGCTCATGGATGTTTGAACTTCAGCAAACTGTATGACATCACTGAGAGTGAAACTGACATTGACAGGAACTAGAATGAACTTTCACTAATGTCTTTAATGGGCGGCACAAGCTCACTCTGAAGCGTGAAGTTACATTCACATTTACATGTCGGCACAGGCAAAACTGCGAACATTTGTTTTCATTTGAATTAACAATTCTACAGTATGATGAGCGGTTCCACCAGTGCATGGCCAAACATGAGGATGTTCATTGGGAAGCCACGCATGCAGACCTTTGGGTCCGTACACTCATAGGAAATTATTCAGGGTTGTTTGAAGGGACAAAACACCTTAGTGGGGGCTGGGGTTAGGACATGTTGGGGTTTCAACAAGGCCATGTGCAGTTGGGTAAACTGTAAATTTAGATGTGTTTTCTCAAAATGCTTTGGACCACATCATTTCCAGCTGCAGAAGCATAGGGGAGTGTATGGGGTTTCAACAATATGGAGGGCAGCAATTTCATGGGAGCAGGTGGGGAGCATGGGGTTACAACGGAAGGGGGTGTTCGGGCCAGGGTATAGCAACTAATGGGTGGGGCTTGAGGAGAAGGGATTACAGGAGGGCATGAACCCTGATTAGGATCAGGATTTTGTGGGACTAAACAGAGGATGGCCAGGACGATGCATCGAAAAGAAGGCTCAAGGTGGGCTTCATGAGAAGTTTTAACCTACAGTATGTGGGACCGAGGGTAGCAATGCGAGTGAAGAACTTGGGGTCCATGAAAGGGAAAGAGGGTTAGTAATGCAGAAAATCAGCAAGGAAATAGTGGCAGGGAGGGTAGAGGGGCCCTTCAAAAAGTCACTGTGGCCAGAACTAAGGGTTTCACCTTTGGGCCTGGTACTCAAGAAAAAAACCGGGAGAATACAGGCTCATTCATCCTTCATTCTATCCTGAGGGAAGTTTGGTGAATGATGGCATTTCAGAAGGAGACAAAGCAGCTTTATATGCCACACTGGACCATGCAATTGCTCTGATCAAGGTAGTGGATGGGGGTTGGTTATCAAAGATAGACATTGAGTCTGCATTTTGATTGCTACCGGTGAGAGAAGAGGAGGATTAGGATTTGTCAGGGTTTCAATTTAGAGGTAGATATTACTTTGACAAGGCCATGCCAATGGGCTGTTCAGTTGCAAGCACAGCCTTTGAGACTTTGGCTGCAGTGGGTATTTGGGGAACGATAGGGATATAAGAGGGTTGTACATTATTAGGATGATTTTTCTTGGTAGGCGAAGGAGAAGCTGGGACAGGGGAGATATTAAGGCAGTTTCAGGGAATGTGCCAAACACTGGGAGTGTCTTTAGCAGAGGAGAAGATGAAAGGCCCAATGAGGAAACTGGAATTTTTGGGGATAGAGGCTGACACGGAAGGAGGGGTTTTCTGGCTTCCACCAGGCAAAGTGGACAGATTGAAGTGTTTGTTGGGTTTTGTCATGGGCAGGAGGTGGGTACAACTGTTGGTATTACAACATCTACTAGGCCACCTCAATTTTGTATGCAGAGTGGTGGCTGTGGAAAGATTTTTTACCTGGCGGCTCACCAGGGTTACTGACCATGTGAAGCTTCCCCACCATTGGGTGGACATCAAGAAAGGGGTGAGGCAGGACCTGGGGGTTTGGGAACAGTTCTTGGAGGTCTATAATGGGGTTACATTCTGGCAGGAAGATTGGGTACACAATGCAGACATAGAGTTGTACACAGATGCGGCAGGGCCTGGGGGATGTGGGCATACTTCAAAGGAGAATGGATGTCTGGGGGTTGGCCAAGTACATGGGAAGAAGAAGGCCTACTCAAGGAGCGATTTCGCAAGAAGAAAATCATTTTTGGTGAGATAAGCTAGGGGGGATGGTAGAGATCTTAAACCACCAGAGAAGGTCCACTGACAGGGTTTCATGGGTAATGCGGCAACTAGAGTTAGAGGGGTTAAGGCTCAACCTGTCATTTAAGAAAAAGCACATTGCAGGTATTGATAATGAGATAGCTGATAAGCTTTCCCATTTCCAGCTATACAGGTTCTGGGTAGCATCCCTACATGCTGTGGACAGGAAGACCATGGTCTCCCCCCCCGCAAATTATGGGAGATTGGATGGACAGAGCCAGCATGCTGCACCATTGTACCTGGTCTGGGAACATGCTGAGTACATATGACAGGGCAAGGAAGGCATTCCAGAATTTCCATCAACAGATGGAGTGGAAAACAAGGGGTAGAGTTTGTGAATATCAAGTCATCATGTTTATGGTAACACAATGGGATGAGGGCATAGTGTATTCAACCGTGGGCACATGCTTGGTGATCATAGGTGCAGTCTATGAGGCCAGGGGTTGGGGGGCCCCTGCCAGATCCCTGGCAGTTTGCAGAATGCTCCAGAGCTGGCAGAGGTTGAAAAGGAAGACACAAGACACCAGATGGCCAATCAATGGTAAGCTTTTCAGCAGACTGTTTGGCAGTCTGAATAGCATTTGCAGGTCAGCATATGAGGAGCAGTTATTTAGAGCCATATTTTTTGTTATGCAGCAAGGGGCATTCAGCATTAGTTAAATGGTGTGGGGGAAATAGAGTCAGACATGAGGGTCTGTGAGGGAGTATATACAATGGAAAATGGAGGTGGCAGTCATCAAACTTAGTTGGTCAAAAACAGATCAGGCTGGAGTATGGTATGTGTCAGATTTCCCAGCAGTGCCAACCATTTGGTGTGCATTGTCAGGGGTGGATCTTTTCTTTGTCAATGGAGATGGAGTGGCAGTGGCAGCATACCAGGTGTCAGAAATAGTAAAGAAAGGTATAGCTTTCATAAGGGAGGATCCCAGCAGGTTCTCATCACATTCTTTTCACATTGGGGCTGTATCAGAGACAGCCAAAGGAGGAGCCTTGGTGGAGGGCATCAAAGAGTAGGGGTGATGGAAGTCAGACAGCTATAAGTCATATGTGAGAGAATAGGTTGTTTATGGCACTCTGCTCTTTTGTATCAGGTGAGAGGTGCTGGAGAATGGTCTGCATCATGGGGCACTCCTTTATTTTCTGGGTTGAAAAGAGAGTGACCAGCAGGCCAGGTGGTAGGCAGTTGAAGAGGTCAGCAGACTCCATCAGTCTGCACTAGAAAGGCATCCGGGGCATGCATTTGTAGCAGCTGCTGCCCTTGTTAGAGGAATAGAGGATCAGAGTCCCAAACCAGATCTTTTCATTTTACACTTAGGGGGAAATGATTTAGAGGAAAAGCCTTAGGTGGATTTTTTTGAGAAATAAATAATTTGACAGGGGTGACATGAATGAAACCTTTAAATACATGAAAGGAATAAACAAGATGGGTACAGAGGGGCTGTTCAAAGTAAGGAAGGGGAGGGCCACCAGGGGCCATGATATAAGACTGGAGCAAGGAAGGTTCAGGGGGGAGATGAAGAGACACTTTTTTACAGAGAGGGTGGTGGCTAGGTGGAATGTGTTACCTGCTGAAGTGGTATGCAGTAGAACAGTAGACTGCTTCAAACGAGGATGGGACAGGACAAGGGGGAGGGTTAATGAAGGGGAAGGGTGGAAGGAAGGGGCAGCTGCAGAATAAGGGGTGCTAGCTGCACATTCAAGCAGACTTGATAGACCTCTAGGCCTTTATCTGCTGGCAAATTTCGTATGTTCGTAAATACAAAATGCCATAAGGATTATATGCTCTTGGTGGCTGGGAGTAAAGATCTCATGGTCAGAAATCATCCCCATTTGGGTTTGCAGGCAGGCTAGGGAGGTGAAGGCAAGAGAATGGGCAAGGAAGAGATTGAACGGGAGGATGGTGGCATCTGCCAGGGCTTCTGGGGATATTTATATAAAACATGATATTGCCCATGACAGCAGCAGCAAACAGAATCGAGTGCACTCTACACCAAAGCAAACTCAGATAATTTATGAATTGAAATCCAAATAGCTTATTTATTCCAGCTCTTGAGCTTGAACACCACAGTGCATGCCAGCTAACCACCCAGCACTTCGGCTCCTCGTGATTCTTTCTCAGGGGTGTGGACAGAGTGAGGAGAAGTACACTTTAAAAGCACCACAGTTCATTTGCATTTCTAATTTACATACTAACATCATGCTGATATTGTTCATTTCACATTGTCCATCATAATGCCTTATGAACATAACATAACACCTTACAAATTTTGTCCAATACATAAAAAAGATTGAAAAAAACTGCAAATTATTATTAATACCAGGGAAGAAATATAAGGAAAATCACTTAATATTTTTGATTATGTTTACTGTGTAAAATACCAGGATGCAGCTATAGTGCAAACCTCATTTCCATCCTAATACAAGAAACACTGTCAATAACATTTCTTATCACTTAATAGTACTATAATTACTTGGAAACACTGGGATTGAGTCTCTGGCAAGGAAAGTGTTCCTTAAAAAATAGGTAACCAACCGCATTTTGTTTCCAGCCATTTGGTCTGGATCCAGAGTTCAGAGTGTCCCAATGAAGCTGACCTGTAGAAAAAGATAAAAGCATAGAAAATTATTAATACAAAACTTTCTTTATACTACATTATATACAGTATATTTCTGCAAATTTCCATTATTTGAGAAAAGGTTTTAGGTCCCATCTTTCATTTAAATCATTCAGTTTAACACACCTTAGTGTATTAATCCATTTACTTTCCTTCTTCAACAGAAGGTTGGGTCTGTCTCCCCCAAATTCCTAAGATGGTACCCATTCAATTCCCGTAAATCTTAAGCAGTCTGGTTTAGAATCATGTACCTGACTAAAATAAAGTCCTACCATTGTGTCCTGTTTTTTTATTTAGAATGGAATGTACGTGCTCTTGAATTCTTTGTTTTAAAGGCCTCACAGTTTTGAATTATATTGCCCATGACAGCCAGGGGGACTATAGACGGGATGGAGTAAATTTATCGGAGGTAGGTTTAGCACTGTTCACAAACAGCTTCAATGAAGTAATTGTAGAATGGGAATTGGATAGCATTTTCTTGGAGGGGAAACGCACCAGCCAACGCAAAGCTGGAGGTGCACTAGTGGAAGGAAGGAATTTGAAAGGGTGGGGAGAGACATCAGGGTGGGCAGGAATCTAATGGCAGGCCTGGGCTAGGTCAACATCCAGGTGGGTGGGGGCACCTCCTGAAGAGAACGCAGCAGCATGGAAAGGAACAGAACTGGCATCGAGTGTGACAACTGAGGCCCCAAGAAGAACAGAAAAGGACTGGGGAAGATGGATTAGAGCACTGGGTGACACACTCAGGCTTGAGAAGAAAATTGTGAAAAGAGATTGGGCTGTAGGAGAATGTTGGGAATTGATTATTTATGTTATTATGGTGGAGCGATAAATAAGTTTAATGTTTTACAACATACACAATAAATGTTTCCAATCGAGCATCCATTACATCAGTGTGTGTGTTTATTTCAGATGGGGATGTCCCCTTGACAAAGGGGATGCCATTACAGGGCAATCTAGGTTGTCAGGGGGATCACTGCCTGGAATTGGGGGTAGGGTAGGTCTAGGGAAGGGAGGAGAGAGAGAGAGAGAGAGAGAGAGAGAGAGGAGGATTGAATAAGGGTGAGCTAGGAAAGCAGGGGCCGGGGTGTCAGTCAACAGAATGGGTGCAGAGGAGTGGCATGGGAGAATAGGGAAGCAGCCACTATGGGGAAAAGCAGGGGGCAGGCAGTGCCATGCCACTTATTGCTGGATTTTCTGAGATTCCCACTTCCCTCCCTGTCATAGAGATGGGGAGGAAGGATAGAGGGCAGGGACAATACATGGGTGAGAAGGGTTGCCAGCTGAGGGCAATGGTGTTCAGCCAGTATTGTTCATAGGGTTGCTGGCAGAAGGCAACAGACTGGACACTCTGGAGGGATGCCAGCAGACAGCATCAGCAGTTAAGGAAGGAATTGGAAAGGGGAGGAAGACGCCAGGGTGGGGAGGAAATCTAATGGCAGGCCTAGGCTGGGTCAACATCCATGTGGGTAGGGGCACCTCCTGGAAAGAATACTGCAGGATGGAAAGGAAAAGAGCTGGGCATCGAGTATGACACCTGAACCCCCAAGAGGAACAGAGAAGGACTGGGGAAGATGGCTTTGGGCACCAGGTGACATACTCAGGCTTAAGAAGAAAATTGTGAAAAGAGATTGGGCTGGAGGAGGAAGATGGGAATTAATTGATATTTTTGTTATTATGGTGGAGAGATAAATAAGTTGAATGTTTTACAACAACCACAATAAGTTTTGCCAATCAAGCACCCATTACATCAGTGTGTGAGTGTTTATTTCAGGTGGGGATGCCTCCTTCACAAGTAATTCATGTTTGTAGACCTTGGCCTAGATATTCAGACTGCGCCAGGCTGTGGTGCAAGCCTGGGCACAGCGCAACTTGGATGCGCAGTGGCATTGACTCGGTGACATTCAACGGAGCTGTGCCATGGCACAGCATCGTTGAATATTGCACCCTGGCCACCGGCAGTGTGCATGGTGCAGTGGCACTGCACCAGTGCAAGTGGCCAGAATGGAGCAGGGAGATGTGCTAGCACAAGTTCCATTGCGCTATGTGCAACAACCGTGATATTCAAAAATGCACATGCAAATGGGACCATAATGTATGCAAGGCACAAATGGGGCCATTTGCATGTCATTATGGCCCCATTTGCATGCAGGTGCGCTGATCCCTGGCAACTTGCACCTGGCCCTGCAAGGCAGCAGCCGTCAGGGACCGACGCCCCCTGCACAACACAGCAATGTGCCCCACAGCCTGATTGTGGGCTTAAGTAAACATAATTCATGTCCTATATCCCTGGTGGTCCAGTGGACCGCTGTCAGCCCGGTCGCAGGCTTAAGTAAACATAAATCACATCCTATATCCCTGGTGGTCCAGTGGACTGCTGTCAGCCCAATTGTGGGCATTTGTAATAATTAATTAAAGTCCAATATCCCTGGTGGTCCAGTGGACCACTCACAGCCCGATTGCGGGCATTTGTAATAATAAATTAAAGTCCAATATCCCTGGTGGTCCAGTGGACCACTCGCAACCTGATCACGGCCATTTGTATTAAAAAAATGAAGTCTAATAGCCCTGATTGTCCAGTGGTACCGCCCTCACACCCGCCCACTGAGTCCCACCTCCTCCCCCTCGGTCAGCGGCGCGGCAGCCACCACCGCCTGCCTCCCGCGCGCCGACTGACACCGTAGGTAGGCCATATGCCCATTGGTTCACAGCATGAGCCAATGGGCGTGCAGTTTGTACTGTACTGTACTACTTAGTCCAGATATGTGAATGGGTCCATTCACATATCTGGAATGTGTAGTACAGTATGGGCAGCACGCCCACTGGCTCACGCTATGGACCAATGGCCGTACAGCACTACCTATGGTGTCAGTCGGCGGGTGGCGGGGTGGCAGGCAGGTGGGGTGCTGCCGCCTGCCACTGACCTAGGGGGAGTGGAGCAGTGGGGCTCAGAGAGTGGATGGGGAGGGGGGTACCACTGGACCACCAGGGATATTGGACTTCATTTTTTTAATACAAATGCCTGCAATCAGGCTGCGAGCAGTCCACTGGACCACTAGGGATGTTGTACTTTAATTTATTATTACAAATGCCCATGATCGGGCTGCAAGCAGTCCACTGGACCACCAGGGATATTGGACTTTTGTTTATTATTACAAATGCCCGCAATCAGGCAGACAGCAGTCCACTGGACCACCAGGGATATAGGACGTGATTTCTGTTTACTGAAGCCCATGATTGGGCTGACAGCAGTCCACTGGACCACCAGGGAGATAGGACATTATTATTTTAAACAGATGCCATGATCGGGCATGGTGGGCACCACCACGGAGGTGTAGCCGGATCTCGGCTGGTCACCCACAGGTGGCAGCTGCTTTATTGCACCCTGTAATATGGCAGCTCACCTGTGGGTGGCCAGCCATTGTTCTTTTTCTTTGGGCTCACCTGTGTGCAGCTCAAGTAGGGGTTGTGCATGCATGGACTCTGCACATCCTGGGCTGAATATCGAGATGTGTGGAGTGTGCATGGGCATGCCCCCCCTTACCTGCGCAGCATACATTACTGATGCACTCCTGTGCACTGGGATTTGTGCCAGGCACAATTCTCATTTGAATATCATGTCAAGACATCACTGGGTGTGCATGAGACAATACCACGTTGCGCCTATGCAACCTTTGAATATCTGGGCCCTTGTGTCACCTAAAACTGTTTTGATGGAGCATTTAAAAAATCTAAATTCTTGCCTCATCCCCCAAATAACAACAATCTTTATTTTGATTCTCATATAGTTCGGTATCCTATTCACCAAGTCATTCTTATGCTTTAGAATAGTAGCACACCTTATTAGGGTGTTTCATATGTTTAGCCATAATACTTGCTTTGGAAGCTGAACAACTGTATCTGCTCTGAACTCATTGAAATTTGGTTCATTTGAACTATCTGAAAGAGCATAAATTGTATTTGTATACTGTAATTCCTAATCATTACCCTTCCTAAATCAATTTTCTCTACTTTAAGGCAATAATTTTACGAAGATGTAAAAACAGAGATTTACAGAGAGGCAAACAGGTACTATAGATAGCTAGATAGCTAGTTACTGTAGATGTATAGATAGATAGATAGATAGATAGATAGATAGATAGATAGATAGATAGATAGATAGATAGATAGATAGATAGACAGGCACACAAACGGAGACATATGTGATTAAGATCTGTTTTTACTGAGTTTTATTTTAATAAACTTCAAGAATGTCATGTTTTCCCATTCCTTATAATTTGACAAGCCCAACTGTTGGATATCAGTGCTTTATGGCAAAATATTATGAACTGTAGTGTTTAAAAAGACAATTTAAAAGGTTTCTCTGTGGTGTACACTAGAATATGTAAAAAGTCTTTCATAGTCTAGTGACAACCCTCAGGCAGCATCCTAATTAGATCATCAATAACCTGGAGCAGCTGCTCATAGAGAATTCAGCTGTTCCTAGATGGAGAAGTCAATTTACTTTATAGCACAAATTGTCAGAAAATGGCTTAAACCAAGGACTATTGCAAATACAAGCTACCAAGTACAGTACCTGCCAAAATGTTTTTTTATGTGTTCTAGGCTTGGTTTTTATATCACAACAATATGTATTGTCCAGTAAATACTTTTTCTATTTATGATATAACAATGAAACACATCCCTTTTTTAATGTTTTACGACAGTGCTCTTCCTCCTATATGTACACTTAAGACAAAGGAGTTACCCAGTCAGCATATTATTATGAATTAATGTTGATATACAAAACAGTCTGTTACATTCTATAGAAAACTACATCCTGTAAAATTGTATGTTGGTAAAATAAAGTCTATTCAATTTTTGAACACGGGCAATAAGATCTTCAGAATTAAACAATATTAATGAAGACTGAGCCAAAGTATACCATTTGTATCTATCATAAATCTGTTTGCACAGTGTCTGTACATTAACTGAGGCATAATATATGATCATTGTCATTAATAACCAACTGGAGTGCAATTGTCAAAGTTAATAATCCACACTTTATGGCTGAATAATTTAAGAAGTGGATTATCAAGTTTCTGTGTCAATCAATGAATTAAAATACTTGTTTTTTCTTCATTCACTGTGGCAGCTAGACAGCTTATATTGAGCAGTTCCATCCTGTCACTTGTATATTTTGGCCTCCCTGTGTACACAGCTGCCTGTGACATGGTGATAAAGAGAGTACAGCTGATCTGTTATAAGGCATGTCACTTTATTCTTGTTGCAGATACCTGCACCCATACTTGCATCCTCTATACCCTAACTAACTGACTTCCACTACCCAATAGAATAAAGCTACAGCCCTGTCCAACAGCCAATAAAGCAATCCTGGGTCTTACTTCTCTCCTGCCTTAATTAATTGCTTCCACACTGTATCCAACTGCTACAACAAATAGAATAATAGGTTACAGTGAATTGCAAGGCTATAATTCCATCAAGAGGTTCTGGGGACATAGATAACCTCGAAAGTGAAGCTCGAGAGATTTCTATGTCCTCAGAACCATGAGATGGAATTTAAGCCGAGTAATTCACTTTAACCTATTTTTTATTTTTTGTAATATATGGATCCAACTGGGGAAATGGGCAGTGTTTTAAATTCTGTGAAACGGGCTGGCCGCCTGCCGCATTGATGATGCGCTTCACTCTCGACCGACCACCCACAGTACTGAAGTCCTACTTCACATACATCAAAGTTTTTCATTTGAATTTGGTAGTAAGTCCTACCTTTTACTGTTTTCATAGTTCGGTGAATGGAGGATTTAACAGGTAATCCACTCTAAATGTAAAAAAAGAAAAAAAAAATGAAGAAATGAATTGGCCACCACCCACATTTCTTTCGCTAAGCAAGAGTAGATGTCCGCCATGCTTTTGAAGTTGCTTTGCCCGCCTACAGAGAAAGTCCACCAATGAGACTGCACACTATTACATTGGGTGCACAGGATGGAATGTGGCATCATGGCAACCGCGTTTGTATGGCAGGCAGAGTGGCGCATGCGCTGTGGGATTTCAGTGATAATACTATAGTTGAGAGCTGAAACGATAGTATTATCAGTAGTGAAGAATGGTATTATCAGCAGTGAACGATAGAATTATCACTTGAGGAAGGGTAGTATTAAAACTCGTTTGCTCCCGGTGGACATTTTGGGTCCATTCCAGCAATGGATGGTTCTGACGACATATGGCGTCTCTGGGAATGAATGAGTTTTTAAGGGAAAGGGAGCAGTGTGTTACAGGGATTTTTTTGTATGACTTTCAATTCTATTATTTTACTTATCCATATATTATAATAGATGAATGGCAAGTACTGAACCCCCTTCTGGCATACTCAGCTGGGCAAGCAGTGCTTTGCTGTTAGGGCTACAAATTGGCTAAATGAACTTCCTGGTACCCTGTTGAATTTCCCTAAGTTTAATCAGTTTAAGAGATCTCTACGGTCCACCCTTGCGGTCCAGTTCAGTTGTAACCATCACTTTTCAAACTCAATTTTCCTTTGTACTTTAAAGTGATATTATTGCACAATGTCTGCCTTTATTTGCACAGTTTTGGTATGCTGTTTTTCTGCTGCCTAGTTTAATATATGCCTGATTCAACTACAGTTATATGGAACTGCTTACAGTACTTGTATTGTCTTATTTCAGTTCCTGTACAATTCTGACATGGAACCTTTATAAATGAGCACTTCTGCTCAAGGGTATTTGATGTACACAATACATAAATAAATAAATAAATAAATAAATAATAATGAAATGATGTCTCATTTTAATTTAGAAAAATAATTTTTCAATAAAATACTTGTAACAGGGAGGGTGAGTTTTTATCGATGTGTGGGAAGTTTTTTGACATGGAGGAATATCATGTTTTGGCATCCTAATATTCACATTCAGTTTAGGGCTTGGGCACCCATAGGATTAGCCATCTAGTATATAAGAAAAAAGGGTATGCCACCCTAACAGCAACATTTCTATGGTGATATGCGTCAATATCGACTACAGCGCCATGTCACCATAGACGTGCCACTGGAAGAGGGCAACCACTTCCCCTGACTTGCACCCCCTCCATAAACTAACTCCGACTTGGAGTTAGAATCCATTAGTTCAGGGGTTGTGGGGGGCCCACCCGGTATAAAAAATTATCTTGAACAGTGTGGCTCCATGCTGACTGCAACTTGCGGTTGACATGGAGCCCGTCGCTGTAATGCCAGTTGCAATCTTTTTTGTTGCACTGACATATACAGCCCAGCAAAATGATCCAGACTATGTGCTTAATTTTCTTTAAGACACTAGATCAGCACACAGTGTGCTGATCCATGACTGTGGAAAACTCCACGTGTTTGTCTGGGCTACGTACCCTATTCCAGAAAAATGGGGGTCCCTGGGCCAAAGTCCCAAGAGTTGCCGCATCCACAGGGTCATGTCAAACCATTGGTACACCTTAGAGGTTTGGTGGAGGGTCCCATCAAGCCCCCCTCAGTGCAACTCTAGTGCTGCTACAAAGGTTGGGGGAAGAATATGCCTGCTTCAACAGGACTGGGGGCAGAGAGAACAGTGTGGGTGACATAGTGGGTGACAGGGGCATGGCAGAAGTAGCAGGGTTCAAAGATGGCTCCAGGCAGAGGTGCCACTGCCACTGAGTCAGAGCAACTAGGCCTGGGTACAAGGATGTAGGCATGGACAGATCTCGACCGGGACCCCAGGTGTCAACAGCTCTGGCACCTGCTCTGCAGGTGTTACAGTTCCAAACAGTGTAAGCAGTTGGCTCCATGTAATGGACTGTTTAGAAGGGGGAATGTCATGGTGCACAGGAAACATTCCCATATGCTGACTGCACCCCATAACCTGCATGCAGTGCTACCCGCTACATGCTGGGAATTGTGTAATCTCTGGGACAGGTACCAGGGCTGTTGCCACCTGGGGTCAGGGTCAGGGTCCATTCATGCTTTCCTCAGTGTACCTGTGCAGAGAAGCTCTGTCCCTGTGGCAAAGACACCCTTGCCAGGTGCCACCTCTGAACCCTGCCACTGTCGCTGTGCCACCATCATGCACTATGGCACTCACACTGCTCCCTCTGCCCCTGATCCCAACCTTGCAGGCCCCACTCACCTTTCTCTGTGCCAGCAGCACAGGTCTCTTAGACCAGCTTATGGCTGGTTTAACCCCAGCCCTCCTCATGCATCCATGGTGGGGCTTCTAAGATCCAGAATAAGGGTATGTGGCGCATTCTCCCCCTTGCAACCTGATCCGATGGTACTTTTGGTGCAGTAGTGGTGCATGGCTGTATCGGCATAAGACATCCTGATTTTGACACAGCCTTAGTTTGAAAGTTGGGATTGCCACAAAATTTGGTGCAAGGTGTCACTTGTGTCAAATCCTTTTGGTGCAGGTACCTTGCACCAAATTTCAAGCTTTGAAAATCAAGCCCTATGAATTCCATAGCTATATATCATTATCCAGGTTTAGGAGACATATGGTTCAAACCTCTCAAAGTTCACTCTCATGGTTTATCAAGTCCCACAAACCCCTTCATTTAGTTAAAGCTTTGTAATTCAATTTGAGTGTCATGTATTCTATATTTACACCTTGTCTTCCTAAAGATGTGCCAAATGACCCCCAAAAGTCCATAAAAAGCAGTGGCAAAATGATATATTTTCTTAGAGACAAAAAGCTAATCTATCAAGTGCCTATGGTGACAATAATAGAACTGTGTATTTTGAAGAAGATCTGATATCCACGTGTTCTGTAGTCAGTTGTGGAGCATTTTTGATAATACATGAAATAATAGTTAAATTTGCTTGGTAGGTGTGGGGACCACTATGCATTTATGTATGTTTGTTTATTTATTTATTTTATAACTGGGTAAGTACATTAGAAACATAGAAACATAGAAGTTGATGGCAGATAAGGAATGCAAGGCCCATCCAGTCTGCCCATTTCTTTTTCTACCTTATAAATGTGCCATCGGCCTTTGTTCTGTCAATGGCCTATCTATTCATACTCATCTTTATTACTCCCTTATGCCTATCCCATGCCTGTTTGCCCTGCACTGTATTCCTATCCACCACTTCTTGAGGTAGGCCGTTCCATGCATCCACCACCCTTTCTGTGAAAAAGAACTTCCTCACATTACCCCTTAATTAGTCTCCCTCTAATCTCATGCTGTGTCCTCTTGTCTGGCTATTTTTCTTATATTGAAACATGTTAGACTCTTTCACCTTGTTAATGCCCCTAAGATGTTTGAATGTTTCGATTATATCACCTCTCTCCCTCCTTTGCTCTAGGGTATACATACTGAGCTCCGTTAATCTGTCCTCATATGTTTTCTGATGCAGTCCCTGCACCATTTTGGTTGCCCTTCCCTGGACTGCCTCAATTTGGTTAATGTCCTTGTGAAGGTGTGGACTCCAGCACTACACCCAGTACTCCAGATGGGGCCTAACCAGTGTCTTGTAAAGAGGGATTATTACCTCCCTCTTACAACTTGTGATACCCCTACTAATACACCCTAACATCCCCCTAGCCTTACCTACTGCTTTAGTGGTCTGCATGGATGATTTCAGGTCATCGGTGATGATGATGCCCAAGTCTTTTTCTTCCCTTGTAACTGCCAGCAACTCCCCTCCCAGCCTATAGGTGGCTCATGGTTTCTGTTCCCTATATGCATGGTCTTGCACTTCTTTGCATTAAACCCCAGTTGCCACTCTTCTGACCATTTTGCTAGTTTATTCAGACCTCTTCTCATTCTGCCCACCCCATCTGGATCACCAACTCTGCTGCAGATCTTGGTGTCATCTGCAAACAGACAAACCTTACCCTCCAGTCCATCTGCAATGTCTCCGATGAAGATATTGAAGTGGACTGGCCCCAGGACTGATCCCTGAGGTACCCCACTTGTGACTTGCATCTCTTCTGACTGAATACCATTTACCACCACTCTCTGTTTTCTGCCCATCAACCAGTTTGCCACCCAGTTGACCAACTTCTGACCCACCCCGAGCCTACCCAGCTTGTTAATCAATCTTCTGTGGGGAACAGTATCAAAGGCTTTGCTGAAGTCAAGGTAGGTGACATCAGCTGCTCCCCCTTGGTCCACCACTCTGGTTACCCAGTCAAAGAAATCTATACGATTAGTTTGACAGGACCTTCCTTTTGTAAACCTATGCTGTTTTGGATCTTATGCTCCTATGGATTCCAGGTGTTGCACTGTCCTTTCCTTAAGGAGTGCCTCCATAATCTTGCCCACTACTGAAGTAAAACTGACTGGTCTATAGTTCCTTGCCTCCTCCCTGCTACCACTCTTGTGGAGCTGGATCACATGAGCCCTTCTCCAGTCTTCTGGGACCTTTCCTGTGCTCAAAGACTCACTAAACAGTTCTGATAATGGCTCAGTTAGTTACACCCTTAGCTTCTTTAATACCCAGGAATGCATGCCATCAGGTCCCATTGCCTTGTCTAGCCTGAGCTTATCGAGCTCTTGTGGGAACCTTTCTTTTGTCAAGGGACTAGTGCTCACCTCCTTCCCCCCTGTGACCATGGTGTTGAGCTTTGGGCCCTGCCCTACCTTCTCTTCAGTAAATAATGAGCAGAGGTATCTATTTAGGATAGATGCTTTTATATGGTCCTCCTCCTCACATGCCCCCTTATCTCCTTTGATCTTAGCAATACCCCCTCTGGACTTTCTCCTTTCACTAATGTATCCATAGAAAGTCTTGTAACCGTCTTTTACTGTTTGTGCTAGTGTTTCCTCAGTTTGGGCCTTTGCCTGCCTTACTTCCTTCCATGCTTCCCTTAGGGAAATTCGGTATGCCTGCCTATCTCCATCCTGCTGTGTTCCCTTATATTTCCTGAAGGCCGGCCTTTTGGCTCTAACCTTTTCTGCTACTGTTTTTGAGAACCAAAGAGGTTTCCTTTTTTCTTTTGCACTTCCTTTTCTCTATAACACAATGGGATGTTGCTTCAAGTATTGTATCCTTAATGCTTGCCCACTTTGCCTGTACCCCTTCACCTGTATTTATTTTTTCCAGGGCTAGCTTAACTCTGTTGGCCACCTTATCAAAGTCAGCTCCTCTGAATTCCCATATGTTTGGCTTGGAATGGGATGATTTAGCAGTGTCAGTGGCTCAGTAGGTAGCACACTCGCCTCTGAGGCTAGGCGATCAGAGGGCTGTGGGTTCAGTTCCCACATCTGGCACTTGGGTTTATATCCCAGTACTGACACTGTAGTGCAGCATGAGAAGGATGTTGCACTTCTGAGGTGCTGTCTTTCAGATGAGACGTTAAACCAATGTCCCATCTGCCTGGATTGGTGGTAGTTCAGGTGGATGTTAAAGATCCCATGGCACTTATCGAAAAGAGTAGGGGAATTTTATTTAGAAAGTTGGGCTTCATTACAAAAATAAACAACATCCTTTACAATATATGAACAAAACAAACAAATATTAACAAAATATCAACAATCTGGAAATAAGAGAAAACAATTTTGCCACAATAGGCGAAACTTAGAACTGGAAAAGGTGTGGAAATCACGCAGTCTAATATCGCTGAAAGCATGACAAATATTACTGATGACTTCTTTATAGTTATTACTTTTTGTGTAAACTAACATACATCTCGCTTGCCATATGTAATATCTAATGACAACGAAAACAATATACAAGGTATCAATATGATATTTGGTGTTTAAAACAGCATTGGTACAAAACATAATCTGATCATAGGTTAAATGAAGAAATAAAGGTTCACACCAGAGATCGACTAAACTAAACCATAAATCTCTGGAAAAGGGACAGTCAAGAAACAAATGTTGTTGGGATTCAATAACATCGAGGCAGGACTCTCTAGGGCAAAAACGTGCATTTAAAGCCTTATGTTTATGATTTCCTTTAACTCCCAGTTTACTGTAATTACATAGCCATACCATATCCCAAACATAAGGGGAAAGACGCGGATTATTAAGCTGTTGAATAACCCAAGCAACACAAGTAATGGGGCAGCAAGGAAAAATGACCGGATCCAGTGCTTCACCTCTCCAAATCTTCTCGTATATCATTTTCCTGGTTAATGTACAAAAATCTTGAGGGGAGAAACCCCAAGATAAGGCCAGTTTAAAACCTCCTTTCCCATATACTGGAATGGTTAAGGAATGAGAAATCAAATTCTTTTGTTCAGGGTTCCAATGAACTAGACAAGATGAGAACCACAACATAAAATATGGTTTCCAAATAGTGTCCCCCGGTTTAATAGCCTTACTATAATTATAACTGAAAAATAAACTATAGAAAAATCCGATGGGATGGATCATGCCAACCCCACCCTCTCGTATGGGCCTATACGTTATGTTCCGTTTGATTGGGTTGAGCCGAGACCCCCACAACCCCTGAAAAAACACCCCATATAATTTAGAAAAAAGCGCAAGAGGAGGTGGAAAAACATAACTAAGATACAAAAAAATTGGAATCACCAAGTTTTTAAGTAGAACTACTCTTTTTTTTTTTGCCAATCAAAGCAGATTTCCAACTTGCAATCAAGCCTTCGGCCTTTTTAAGGGCAATGAGCCAGTTATAAGAAGGCATGTCACCTGGCCCAAAAAAAAAACCCAAATACTTAAAAGAATCAATTATAATAGGAATTCCAGCATAAGTACCATTTGATGGCAGAGAGGTGTGACCTAATGGTACACCCATACTTTTATCAAAATTAACTTTAGAACCAGAAACAGATGAAAAAGTTTGAAGGACCTTAACCAAGGCTTCTTCCTTGGAATTTTTATCCACCACCATGACTAAATCGTCAGCATAAGCTAACAGTTTAATAGTAGGAAAGGAGGAATTCCCCTTCAAGCCAATTTGAGGGCAAAGTAGTATAGCTCGAATCAATGTATCAATGTAAAAATCATAAAGAATGGGGCTTAAAGGGCATCCCTGCCTAACCCCATGAGCAAGCAAAACCGAATTCCCTAACCAACCATTTACATTAGGGATAATGATGGCGCCCTTGTATAATGTCTGAATCCAGAAAAGAAACGTAACTGGAAATCCAAAAGCCTTTAAGACAGAGAACAAAAAATCATGAAGCACTCTGTCAAAGGCTTTTTCTTGATCTATACCCAAAACCCACCCGGACACAAGTTTCCTATCTCCCAGCACAGATAATTCCCGTAGTAATATTAAGTTATCTTGCTGATGCCTGCCAGGAATACCACAAGTCTGAAAGGGACTTAAATAAATTGCAACTTTGAGCAATCTAAGTAAAAGAATTTTAGCTAATATTTTATAATCAACATTTAATAAACTAATTGGTCTCCAATTATGTAAATCAGTAGCATCCCCCTTTTTAAAAATCAAAATTAGGAAGGCCTCCTTCATTGTTTTAGTCAAAACACCAGAAGTCAAAACCTCATTATATAACAGAGTTAATGTCGGAGCCAATTCGGCCAAAAAAGTTTTGAAAAATCTTGCCGTGAGGCCATCAGAACCAGGAGCAGACTGTAAACATAGTTTATCAATAGCCTGTATAACTTCAGACTCAGTAATGTCAGCCTGTAGCATCTCTTGATCAGAACTAGAAAGTTGAGGGAGGTGTAGAGAGTCCAAAAAAAATTTGGCTGACTCACATTCTGGCTTACAACCCAGCATGTTGAAAACATGTTGTTCAACAATTTGTACTAAGGATTCGGGGGATGTAACCAATTTACCAGAAGGAGACCTCAGACATTGAATTAATTTAGAATTAACTCAATTTCTACATGCTTTAAAGGGATCTAAGCCTTTTTTATCCAATTTAGTCCCAAATCTGGCTTCTTGTCCTAGTGTACTAGCCCTATCATACTGCAATTTCTTCATCTGAGCACAGATAACTGAAATTTGACTGCTGTAGTCAAGTCGAGTAGTATCAGCTAGTGAAATTAAATGCTGCAACTGCTGCCTAAGAGATAGATATTTCAAATATTTCTTATATTGCGAAGCAGCAGCCTTAATCTGAAAAATTTGTTTCCAACGGGATTTTGAGTCTTCCCACCAGTCAGCGACAGTGTCATATAAGTCCATAACAGATAACCTGGCTGCCCATTCTTTATCACATAATTTCAAAAGGGAGGGATCCTCCAAAAGGGAATCATTAAAAC
Source organism: Neoceratodus forsteri (assembly GCA_016271365.2). Taxonomy (NCBI): domain Eukaryota; kingdom Metazoa; phylum Chordata; order Ceratodontiformes; family Ceratodontidae; genus Neoceratodus; species Neoceratodus forsteri. The sequence continues at coordinate 1,054,692,608 of CM057451.1, read as the reverse complement.
GCCAACATTTTTTTTTTACAGCGTGGTGCAGATTCCCAAGAAAATGATGCACACAGGGCAGCATGATCTGAGAACTCTACCCCTACAGTGGAACAAGAAAGGATACGTAAAATTTTGGACAAAAAAATAAAATCTATACGAGTCCGCAAGGGCCCCTTAAAAAATGTAAAACCACCCTTAGCATGGCAATGCCTGTAGGCATCATTAAGCTGGGCTGTGGTTACGATATCCTTTAAAGCCACAGAATCACAAAACATTTTGGGAGTTTTTAAACCCCGGTCCTCTTGTTGCAAGCCACAATTAAAATCACCTACCCAAAGGAGTAATCTGGAAGTGTGAAGAAAAGGTCTAATTAAATTGAAAAGAGAGACCCGTTGGGCTTTGGATTGTGGAGCATAAACCACAACAAGGTGAAAGCGCTCCAAAAAATAGGTAAAATCTAGCAGTAATGCTCTCCCTGGCAAAATATCTAACAATCTAGAAACATGAAAATTAGGATTAGAAAATAAAATACCGATGCCATCACAAGTGTCAGGGCCAGAGGACCAAAAGGAAGGCCCGTTAGTCCAGGCCTTAGAGGCCTGTTGTAGCTCGTTATGGGATTTAAGTCTGGTATCCACCAGACAAACAATATCACAATTAAGGTCTTTAACAGTCAAAAAAATACCCCCTAATCTCTTTTGACCTTTAATACTATTAACATTAAGGGAGCAAATTGACAAGAAGGCCATTTTTAAGTGCCAGTAGGAGATTTACTCCTTTGGCTTTGTCTAGTTTGCTTGGCTATAGGATCTAATTCCTTGCTACTTTCAGTATCAGGACAGGACCGGATGGAGGAGGTGTCTGTATCATCCCCTCCAGAGTCCTTATCAGAAAGATCGGCAGCTAGAATGGCAAATTTATTGGTAGAATGCCAGGTACGAGCTACTACATCTTTACCACAACTGGCCACAGCCTGACCTTTCCTAGTCCTTTTATGGGTCACGGGAGTAAACCCAGAGGAATCTACATCAGAAACTGGTTGTAAAGGGGGAGGGGGGCATCACAGTATCTGGCCTATTACTTACAGCAGGTTTTAAGGGGGTATCCGAGACAATGGGAAGAACCCCTTCAGCAGGGGTAACTTTGTCAGAGGACAATCCAGCATTTTCAAGGTCCAACATTAAAGGGTCTTTTTGTACTACCGCAGTAGTATCTTTTCCCAAGTCATGAGCAGCAGCTTTTTTGGATTGCATTTGTTGTGCAATAGTAATTAAGCCATCATGAGAAGGACAGTCAAGTCTATTATGAGATGCCCATGGACAACGGCCATAAGCATGGCCAGTGCCATCACATAAATTACATTTAAAGGGATTGGAACAGCTACTAGAAGAATGGCCAAACTCAAAGCAATGGCTACACTTCATACTGTCACAAGCCGAACTTAGGTGTGTACGGGAACCACACTTAAAACATGATTTAGGCTGACCAGCGTAAAAAATAAAACCTTTGTCCTTACCCAAATAAAAAAAACTAGGTAAATGTTTAGGCCCAGTATTAGATGAAAATAATTTGACTCTGACTCTCCAGCTACCATCCCAAATTTGCTCACTATCTAGCATAGGAGTGGGTCTATTAAGCACCTCACATCTTTTATTTAGCCAGAATAGGATATCCCACGTTAACCCCTTCATTTTAAAAATAACTGTAATATTCCTAACAGCCGGTTTAGTTAACGGGATAGCCTGAAAAGGTGACCAGAGGGGAGAAGTCTGAAATGTAGCATACTGTGCCCAAAATTTATCCAGACCAGAAACCTGTTTAAAACTAATGTCAAAATTGGAATTGCCAATATTAATTAAGGCAAATATTTCTGAAGCAGAAAATTTCATGGACCCTTTAAGCAATTTTTCTGCAATATATACTCGATCCGGGGGTTCCTCTAGCCCACCTTTATAAAGTAATCGCACTGCATTGCACCTAGGGGCTGGTTCACCTTTAGAATTAAATAAATCAGTTAATTTGAACCCAGCAGGTTTATCTAAATGAGTCTGTCCATGGTTTTGTAGAACTGGATTAGATTTAGAACTTAAAACAACAGTATCACCTGGGAGTAGAGCAGAGGATACATCCCTATGCATCTTATTAGTATCACTAATAATGTGAGGCAACAGAGGATTAACAGAAAACTTTCCAACATTGACAGCAGTACATACAGTAGTTGGATTAACGTTCAAAGAATCACAGTTTGAATTAATACCCCGGGGTTCGTTGGAGCTCAAAGAAACACCAGGTGTAGCAGTAGAAGATGCTTTCTGCAGCATTTTCAAATATGTGGGGTCTTGGGAGTCGGGAGTCCAAACACCCCCTTCCCCTTTCTCCCAACCAGCATTTTCAAGGGCATTATCCAGAGACCAAAACAATTTACGAAGAGGTTTAGGCAAAGTTTTACGGGAAGATTTAGCACTTTTAGCAGATACCCCACCTCGTTTGCTCCAACCAGGAGCTTTATCAGCAGAAAAGAAAAATACCTCTGTGTCCTTAGTCTGTTGCAATGAAGTTGTAGCTTGGTTGAATAACGTGGCTTCCACGCAGAGTTCTGGGATATTAGTACACTGTTGCCCTTGTTCAGAATGCGGTAGTACTGTTTCAGGTTGTAGGCACACCGAAACGCAAGTCGGAAAATTGCCAGCCTCTGTAGATTCAAACGCTAATGCGGAAGTGAACTCTGAGTCCGTCGCCTTTTAGGCGTCAGCAGGGGGCTTTCCTACTGCAGCGTCTCCAAGTGAAGCCGGTTCCTGGGACGTCCTCTTACATGCCGCAATTTTAGTATCCAACTGCTGTATTCTTAACAGCAGCGCCGCTCGTTTATCCTCCAGAGCAAAGCGAGAAGATGGCTCTACAGACAAACCGGTAACCTCATGCTTGTATTCTGACCGCAAGCTGTCAGCTAAAGCAGCATCTATAATGGTGCTAGTACTGATGTCAGCAATAGCTAGTTCCTCCACTAAGGCCTCTCAAGCTTCAAGCACAGGAGAGGAGGCCCACTCCCCTGTACTTCCTATGTCCATCTCCTCCAGGGATTCATGCACACTGGCCATCTTGCAGCCAGTAGCAGAGGCTCCACCTACACAGAGTAGGGGAATTTCCCCGGTGTCCTGGCCAAATTTCCATCATTCACTAAAAATATCACTAACAGCTTAATCTGGTTCAAGGTCAGTTGGCATTCATCTGTATCCCCCTCCCCCGGGCTGTGCCTGAAAATAGGCAGGATTTGTCTAGTGCACTTACCCGGTCAAAAAAAACAAAAAAACAACTAAACTTGTTGTAGGGGCCAAACTGAACCATTCCATGTGATGGTCACTGGCCCCCAGGTGAACTTCTACCTGGAGATCTGTGATCCTTTCCCCTTTAGTCAGTACTGGATCTAGGATAGCCCTATCTCTTGTGGGTTGTTGTACCAGTTGTTGGAGGCCCTCCCCCTGCAAGGAATCCACCATGTGCCATGTGTCTAGTTCTGGCAGATATTCCTGCTGGTATTGACCAATCTGTATCCAGCATGTTGAAGTCTCCCATTATCAGAACCTCCCCTTTAGCTGTCATGTTTTGTATATCTTCTAACAGTAATGTGTCTATGTCCTCCCCCGGTCTGGGGGCCTGTAGACAACCCCATAGCTTATGTCTGTCCCATTTCCTGTTTCCAGGGTGACCCACAGTTCTTCTGGCTCCTTATGTGTATTCTGAATTTCTGTAGCTTTGAGATTTTCATTGACATACAGGGCCACTCCACCCCCCTTTTTTGCACCTCAGTCTCTTCTGAAAAGTACATAGCCAGGTACTGAAGTCTCTCAAGTGTGGTTACTGGTAAACCACGTCTCACTAATTGCCACTATGTCCAGTTTAGCCTCTGTCATTATTGCCTGCAGGTCTGGGATGTTGTTTCCCAGACTGCAAGCATCTGTGTACATGATTTTCCATTGGCCATATTTCGGTGTGTTAGTTGTTGGGTGAGGTTTGGCATTTCCACTGTGCATTGTATGGGGAGCTGGACCTTTTTCCTTATTTGGTGATGCAAATGAACTGCAAACATGCTGAACTCCTGTTTGACCACTAGCTGAGGGGGGAGGGGTGTTCTTCCCATTCGCAATATGGGGTACTGCACCCCTCTCCCTATTTGCTAGTTGAAATATTCTGCAAAGACGTCAAGCTTCTGCCCCAATGTACTGACTCCCTCCTTAGTCAGATGCAGTCCATCAAATTTAAAGAACTTTTGCTCCCAAAACTTTTGCCAGTTCCCTACAAAATTGCATCCTTTTTTCCTGGACCAGCCCTTGAATCACATGTTTAGCTCCCCTATCTCCTCTTCTCTGACCTACCGTCCTTCTGCCCCCCTGTCCCAGACTGGCAGGATATCAGAGAAGGAGATGCCAGATGAAATGGATGCTAGTTTGTCACCTAGCCTGGTCAGGTGCTTCTTGGTCTCCACAACTGACCGGCTGGCGAGACGATTAGTTCCTATGTGTAAAAGGATGTCAATGTTTTCTCCTGCTTCCTGAACAATTTTAGTAATGCGGTCAGTGTCTCTCCATGCTGATGTACCTGGGAGACATCTGACCATTACCCCTGGCTGGAGAAATGTATCAGCTCCCCAAATCATGGATTGTCCTATGATCAGAAGTTTTTTTGATTTTCTTTTTGCTTTTTTTGTTTTGGCTCCTGTTTTGGGTGGGTTTTGTTGTGCTAGCTCCTGTGTTACAGTGTCCTGCTCTGCAGTGTCCTCTGCCCCTTTGTTTGATTTCAGAGATACAGGCAGATACCTGTTTGTAGTTTTTATATGGTTTGTGGAGGTAATATGTTGGAGAGCACCGAGTGATAGGGAACCCGATTTGCCCCTCCTAACCACCTGCCAACCTCCAAGACCAACTACCCTCTGTGGTCAAGTTCCCAGGGACCATTTTCAGGTATGACCCCGGCCATATAGATGGCACATAGCACACGAAGATCTAACAGCATCACTGTACAACAGCAACAGCAACAGAGAGTATAATAATACAGCAGCAACAGAAGAATAGTAAGAACAGTAAGAATTGAAAATGTACATTATGTTACAGGAAGCACTGTACTGCTTAGTTCACATATAATAGTTCGAAGTGGTGAACAACAACATACAAAGGCATTAGAAGAAACATATACACTGTGCTCTAGATGACAGTGATTTCATAAAGTGCTTTTTAAAAGTAGGGGGTGAGAATGTTATCCCTGCTTAGAGAACATGGGGGGTATACTTGCCCTAGAATACCTCTAAGCCATAAATTGTTACTTGGTAGGATATTTTACAATAACAATATATTGGGTAAGGAAATGCACTGTACTGTGAATAGGGTATGGAAACAATTTTTAAGATATTTGGCACCTTTAAAATGGTAATAACTCAAAGATTACAGCTTAGTGAGATAGGGCACAATTGGATAGAAAAGGATGGAATAGGATATTTAAGCTATGATATAATAGGATAGGACTGGACAGGACAGGAGGAAAGGATAGAAAACTGATCTAAATGATCAGGAAACAAAAATATGTTGTATGACCACAAAAGGGTAAAATGGATAATTACCTTTGTGAAATTAGGCAATACCATTCTTCCATAAATACAATGTATTTGACACAATACTTTAGTAAGGTATTTATGTTATTTTGTTCCAATACAGTTTTCTGTCCATTGAATCTTCTGTCTTGTGCTAGAATGTGCCAATGTTCTGTTTGTAAATTATAATTTATATATTTTTTTTTTTTTGCTTGGGTATACTGTACATATCACCACATGTCTTAAACAACCAAGGCATTAAAAGGATTTAGGGGTTTTGATGCCTCTTATTATTTTGATGTCAAAGCACATTTTCTGGACCTGGAAGGACACTACTTCTTTATTCAACTGCGAGCTATGTGAGAAATTCTATATTGCACTTGATATCTGCAACAAACGTGCACTTTTGCTTAATTCTGTGGGAGGTGAAACTAACTACCCTTGGTAATTGTTTTTTATTCACATATTTATTTAGTGTTTAACCAAGAAGGGGCTTGCAAACTCTGTTTATCTTGTTAGTAACTTCAGAAGGATTTAAATACTGCATTTGGGTAGATCCTTGGAGGTAGCTAGATTGTCTACTAGGATTTTCTGACAGTTAAACTATTTTTAAATAAATTACAGGTGACTGAGGAGTTGAAAAAGAAGCTTGCAAACTCTGCTTATCTTGGAAGTAACTTCATAAGTGTTGAATACTGCATTTTGGTTGTCCCTTGGGGGTAGCTGGATTGACTACTAGGATTTTGGGACAGAAACTATTTTTAAATAGTTTACTGGTACGTAGGAGTTTGTGATAGTTAAACTATTTTTAAAAGAGTTACTGTGGTTAAGGAGTGGTCATAGAAAAACCTGCAGTGTGAAACAGGAAAAGACAGTCTTTCAAGCAACAAAGGGAGGTGGATCTAGGTTTATGTTTGTTTGTTACAATTCTTAACATTTTCAGTGCTGGAAGAGTTTAAAGCACAGCTGACTTATTTTGGGGCTGACAGCTTTCAGAGCACAAACCACCAGGCCTGTTTTGGAGCTGGGGAGGTTTACCTGTGTCTGACTTGGATGTGTGGATTTTTCTCTGTTTGATTAGCAGGGTATTTTCTCTGTCAAATTGTTGTGTAGGGCATCTTGCTGACAGGAAGGCACTCATCGCAGTGGTGGGTCAGAGCTCTTAGCTGATTGTTTGTGAGGGCACAGTTTAGGCCCAACCCTTCCCACTCCTCACCCCACCCACCCCTGGAAATAATTCCTTTATACCTGGGGTTCTGACATTATTTCCTCAAGAGTGCAAGGTGCATATCACTGTCATATCCTCTATAGCACACTGCACTGACAATATAAGCATACACATTGTATAATATAAATATATATATATTTCCATATTACAAACCAATCACACACACACACACACAAAAAATGTGGGGAGTAGTGCAATGTAATGGCTGTGGGGCAGCAGTCTTCCGGGAGTCTTTCTGGAGGCTGAGATGTTGCCCTATTTGCAGACAACTCTCTGCCCTGAGGGAGGAAGTTGCCCATCTTCAGGCCACACTTGACAGTAGTAAGGGGACCTTCCCCCAGGCCACACTGCATGGTAGGAAGGGAACCTCCCCATCCAGGGAGCACCAGAGCCACCACCACTACCTCAGAGGTTGTGAAGAAAGCACAGCAGTTGGACGACAGTGGGCTCAGGGAGGGTGAGGATGGTGGAACAGAGGCACACCCAGTCAGTTGTTCCACACCACAATCCATACACCATTCTGGGGGAGCATAGCTCCCCTATGGATGCACCTGCAGAGGAGGCTGAGGACAACTTTCACAAGGGAGGCCCACAGGAAGGAGGCAGAGGACACCACAAGGAAAGGAAGCAGCTCCTGGTGGGGTACTCAATTATTAGGGGGATAGAACTGGGGGGAGCAGGGAAAACTGAAGTAAGGTGCCTGCCTGGTGCCATGGCTTGGAGAGACAGGAAGCACATCCTCAGGATCACGAGAACAGCTGCACGGGAGTCTGAGCTGGACGTCATTGTCCACCTAGGGACAAATGACTTGGCTAATCCTGAAATTAGAGCAGTGCAGAAGGACTTTGTAGAATTGGGGAGGGGCCTAAGACAAGTAGCACACACAATATCCTTCTCTGATTTTCTGCCTGTCAATGGCATGAGTGAGGCGAGGGTACTTTGCACCATGCAGTTTAATGAATGGTTTAAAAAATGGTGTGGAGCACAGGGGTTTGGCTTCATTGGGGACTGGGGTTCCACCTGGAGGGACACCAGCCTATACTGGCAGGATGGTCTGCATCTGTCCAGGAAGAGAACAAGTCTTTTGAGCAATTGGTTTAAATGCTTCATTGGAAAGCTTTTAAACTAGTCAAGGGGGGAGGCACTGATAAGCAGCAGGAAAATCCCAGCCTCTCCCTACAAAACAGGGTACTAAATGAGAAAAAGACCGAGGTAGACAGGTCAGAGGGGGATGCTGCAAAAGAAGGTAAAGCCATCAAAAAATGGAGAGCAATGAGTACCAATGCCCGTAGTCTGAGTAACAAGATTTCTGAATTAGTGGCCTTGATGGAGGAGGAACATCTGGATATTGTGGCAGTCACAGAAACATGGTATACACAAAACCATGACTGGGACATAAACATACCAGGATACACTATCTACAGGAGAGACAGGGAGGGTAAAAGAGGTGGAGGAGTAGCTCTTTACATAAGGGAAGGAATCAAAGCAACTGAACAAAATGGAAAACAGGGAGGAGAAGAAGCACTGTGGGTAAATTTGGAGACTGCAATGGCACCACAATCCGCACAGGGTTAGATACAGACCTCTTCTCAGGGGAGGAAATGGACAAGGAAATGATAGAAAGAATACTTAGAATGGCAGAAAAAGGGGAGATATTGCTGATGGGTGATCTGAATATGCCAGATGTTAACTGGAATGCAGTTGCAGCAGCCACTTCAAAGAGTGGGGTTATTCTAGATGCCCTACAAGGGGCATGCCTTAGACAACTAGTATTGGAGCCCACTCGAGAGAGAGAGCAATCTTAGACCTTGTTCTCTCAAATGGAGATGAAGAGACGGATCACAGATGTAGAAGTGGGTAGCCATCTGGGAACTAGCGACCATCGAACAGTATGGTTCACAATAAACACAGCAATAGAATCAAGCCATACAAAGGCAAAAGTACTGGACTTTAGGAGGGCTGACTTTGCCAAAATGGCTGAGTGCCTAAGGAATGCACTAGCAAATGGGCAGGAAGGAGGGATGGAAGAACAATGGGGAATAATAAAAACTGCTATCACAGAGGTAACAAGCCTTTGTGTGAAGCAAATTAACAAAATGAAATGATGTAAGAAACCACTGTGGTTCTCAAAGGAAGTGGTGAAGGTTCAAGAGAAAAAGAAAGCATTCAGGAAGTACAAGAAATCACAGAAGGAGCAGGACAGGGAACTATATCAGTTAAAGCAAAGGAAGCAGGAAGGCAGTCAGAACAGCAAAGGCCCAAACTGAGGAAAAGATAGCCAACTCAGTTAAGAAGGGGATAAAACCTTTATAGGTACATCAGGGAGTGAAGGAAGACCAAGGGAGGGCTAGTGAGGCTTAATAAAGAGGAGGGAGGGTGGGCAGAGGTGACTGTGAAAAGGCAGAGATACTAAACAAATATTTTGCTCAGAATTTACAAAGGAAGTGGGGAGGTAACTAAAACAAACAGTAGAAACACTCTGGATACAGAAGTTGATACCAGCCCATTTACAGAAGAAAGGGTTCTGAAAGAACCTTTAAAACTGAAGGACAAAGCAATGGGGCCTGATGGGATTCATCCCAGAATTCTACAAGAACTAAGGGTAGAACTAGTGACACCACTGACTACCCTCTTTAACAAATCATGGGAGGATGGGGTGGTACCCGAGGACTGGAGAAGGGCAGATGTGATTCCCCTTCACAAAAGTGGGATCAAGGCAGAAGCAGAAAATTACAGACCTATTAGTTTAACCTCAGTGGTAGGGAAAATGATGGAATCACTTCTGAAGGAAAGAATTGTTGAGTATCTAGAGGCCAGAGGGGCTCAGGACACAAGGCAGCATGGATTCACAGTGGGAAGGTCATGCCAGACAAATCTGATAGATTTCTTTGACTGGGTGACCAAAGTAGTAGATCAGGGAGGGGCTGTGGACATGGCCTACCTAGACTTTAGCAAGGCATTTGACACAGTCCCACACAAAAGATTAATATACAAGTTAGCCAGCCTGGGAGTGGGTCCCAAGATGACAGCCTGGGTAAAGAATTGGCTGGAGAATAGGACACAGAGAGTAATAGTAAACGGAGTCCACTCTGAAGAAAGGGATTTACTAGTGGGGGCACCGTAGGTTCAGTATTAGATCCCGTCCTCTCAATGTCTTTATAAGCAACATTGCAGAGGGACTGGAAGGAAAAGTATGTCTTTGCAGATGACACAAAGATCTGCAACAGAGTTGATGCACAAGGTGGGGTGGAAAGGATGAGAAGAGACTTGGCAAGGTTAGAGGAATGGTCAAATGTATGGCAGCTTAGATTCAATGCTAAGAAGTGTAAGGTAATGCACCTGGGAAACAAAAACCCAGGGGAAGAGTACACAATGGGGGTTGAGATACTAACAACAACAAAAATGGAAAGGGACCTGGGGGTAGTCATATCAGATGACCTAAAGGTGGACAATCAATGTGAGAGGGCAGCAAGGAGGGCTGGGGGGATACTGGGATGCATTGGGAGAGGCATCACCAGTAGAAAACAGGAAGTTATTATCCCTCTGTACAGACAGTTGGTGAAACCCCGTCTGGAGTGCTGTGTGCAGTTCTGGAGACCCAATCTCCGCAAGGACATAGACAGGATGGAGGCTGTCCAGAGGAGGGCAACTAAAATGGTGCAGGGTCTGCACTGGAAGACATATGAAGAGAGACTTAAGGAGCTGAAAGTATAGCTTCAAGGAAAGGGGGACATGATAGAAACTTTCAAGTATCTCAAGGGAATCAACAAAGTCCAAGTGGTAGCATCTTTCAAAAAAACGAGTGTGCAAGAACAAAGGCACAATTTGAAGATAGAAGGGGCGGCTCAGAGGTAATTTAAGGAAGTATTTTTCACAGAGAGGGTTGTGGATGCATGGAACGGCCTTCCAGAGGAGGTTGTGGAGTCAAAAACAGTGGTGGAATTCAAGCATGCATGGGACAGTCATAAGGCAATTCTAGGGGGTGGGGGTAGGAAGAAGTAGGCTGCTGGTTAACTAGGCTCTGCAGCTTATCCAATAGGTAGAGAAATGGGCAGACTGGGTGGGCCAAGTGGTCCTTATCTGCCGTCAAAATCTATGTTTCTATGTTTCTATGTTTCTATAATGATGTACAAAGTAACCTTACTTGGATAATTTATGTATGACTAATGTGTTGATATGCTGAGTGAAATGCTTTCTATGTATCCCTATATTTACTGAGTTTCCATACTGTCCATACAAAGTGCCAAACCAAGAATCAAGATTGAAATGGACAGTATGTTTAATATACCAGAAAAATAGTTCATATGCAGTTACATACAATTCCACAAATCCATAATTAATTCTGGGCATTTACTGCTTTCCTGGGAAATGGCAAGGCTGCCGGAAGATGGTAAAAGCTGAGGGGGCTGAGAATCAAAAGGGCACTTATGAGGGTACAAAGGGCAATTTTTCTATACTAGTTTTTGCCATACAGAAATAAAAAGTGGAGTGGCTACCATCCCTTTCGCCCCCCTGGTTCCGGCACCTATGGGAAATGGTCAGTGTCTTACTCAGTAAGCCAATGTTTTACTAATACAGCATACAGTATGGTCTTATTTTCAGTACAGAATAAAATTCCACTGACTTACTGCATAGAATAATACACGGAAAAGTATATGTATGTAATTAGGATTTTGTACACATCTAAGGGTGTGGAAAGCAAAATAAATCAGAAAAGTTGACATGCAAGTGGTTCATATAGGTATTCCACGTGAAGGTGTGTAAAATATCCAAGTTCCTCTCCCCTTTGTAGTTTTATTTTTGATATTTTATTTTTCATTTTATGTTATTTGTGATTCAATAAACCTTTGAGCTAAATGCTTATTTGTAAAGGTTCCATGTCAAATATTGTAACATACAGATTTGGATACAGGTTGCTGAGGTGAGCATTTGTCAGTACAACCAAAAATCAATGTCCTATACATGTTCTATTAGCTAAACAAGGCAGGGATACCTGTAATAACTCAATTGGTAATATAAATAACAGAACTCCTACACTAGTGAAGAGAAAGGGAGAGGATTGGGGAGGGCAGAAGACAAAGTCATAAGCGGGCACAGGTGGGCCTGGGGAGGGGAGAGGGTAAGGGGTAGACAACTTGGGCCTGTGCTAGAGTGTTAGGGGTTAGGAGAGGCATCTGCAAGAGGATTCATGGGTGAGCTCCTTCTTGACAGCCTTTTTTTTTTGCAAATAACTATACTTTATTGTATTATCAATAAAACATACATATTATCCCCCATCCCCCTACATCCCTTACATTTGTTACAATAAGTGGATAGAATACACAGGATTAAGTAAGGGGAAAAAGAAAAAAAACAATCGAGAAAAGAAATCAACCAACCCAGCCCCTGAACCCCCACCTCAAGGTCTGGCAGCCCAAACTTAGGGACATAACGAGAGACCCAGAATACCCTAAGGGTCACTATAAAGAACAGAGGAGACATATGCCCTAGTATTGCAATCCCTCAAATTCGCCCAGAGTACAAAACTAAAGAGGAATAATAAATTGAGAAAGAGCTGATAAAAGAAATTAGAGGCATATAATAGAAAAGAGGGATAAAGGAGGCAAAAAGAATAAAAGGAGAAAGCAGTGAGAGGAAGGGATAACCAAGCCCATTGGCCACTTCAGTTACATTCCAGAAGATATGATTAAATAAGGAATTGAGTACTCTGTTTTGAGAGTGTAGGGCCACACTAGATGTTAGTTATACTAATAGTCAAGCTGTCCTTCAGACGTTGGTATAGGTTGCCTCAACATTTGTCAAATTTTCCTCGAATTAAAAAGGAGACCACCATTCTTTCTCTTTAAGGCTTCCAAAAGTGTCCCACCATTCCTTACACGAGGGTATCCCTCCCTACGCCAGTAGACAGAAGTAACAACTTAGCCACTAATGTAATTAAAGCTATCTGGCATTTGTGAACTGTAGATGGGACATGGGAAAAATTGCCAAGGATGCAAATCTCGAGGTTAAAAAACTGCACTACATCGCAGAAAGGAGTCATCCATAAGCGGATTGATTCCCAGAACTTAATTACCTTGGGGCACTCCCAGAGTTTATGCAAGGTGGTAGCCAAGGGGTTGCCACAATCTTGACATTTGGGTGACCTTTGTTTGTATGTGCGTGAAAGTTTGGCTGGGGAGAGGTATAGGTTGTGTAAAATATTAAATTGAAGACCCCGTAGTCTATCTTGTTTTACACAGTTGTATAGATCCCTCCAAACCTTTTCCCAGGTTAATTCTGGCCAATTCAAGGACAGGTTCATTTTCCAGTAGTGTGGGACAGGGGAGACCTTAGCATCCCTTAATGCAAGAATGAACTTGTAAATTTTAGATATCGCTTTGCTAGATAGTGCTAAATTTTTTATTTCCTTTATCAAAGTACCTGCTTTCTCATGCCCCTGTCCATCCTTCAAAAAGGAGCAAACACAGTTTCGTATTTGATATAACCAGAACCTATCCTTGGGGTCTATTCTCAACTTACCCATCAATTCTGACAATGGTGTAGGGTGGCCGCCTGAGACAAAATCAGCAATTCTGAGTTTTTGGGGGAGGTTACCCACACTCCTTCTTAGCGGTTGGTTACCAATCAGTAAGTTCGGGTTGTTGACAAGGGGTTGCATCAAATCTTTTTTGAAAGGGATATTTAGGTACGAGTATAACTGGTGGAGAGCTTTAGTATCCCAACCAAGTGGGGTGGCTTTAAGTTTAGATGGTATTTTGGGCCAGGGAGAAAAAAGCAAAGATTCTAGATCTAAGTTAGCACTTTCAGCCATCAGACAATCGATAGCACCATTTGCTGTAGGTGTCAGAGTTTCTGACGCCCATTGAGCCGACCTTGCCACATGGCTTGCCAGGTAGTAGATATAAAAATCTGGCAGCTGTAAGCCTCCTCCTCCCTACTACGGGTGAGTTTACAATAAGCCCTACGGGGTGGGTTACCATTCCAGATAAAGTCAGTACAATATTTATGGCAGAGATTGAAAAAAGATTTTGGGAGATACACATTAAGGTTAAAGAGGAAATAGGAAATTTTCTGCAAAATCATCATTTTTATCGTATTGACCCTCCCCCAAAAGGATAAGGGAAGTTTGGACCACCTTCCAAGGTCTTCCTTGATCGATTTGATAAGGGGTTTGAAATTCAAGTCATATAACTCCGTTAAATCTTTAGAGATTTTAATACCCAAATATGGAAGGAATTCCATCTGCCAGCTCAAACCCAAGGAGGAACACCAAGTTTGTTGTAAAAGGGGGAGAAAGTGGGTAAACTAGAGTTTTACTTTTGTTTAACTTGTATCCGTAAAATTCGCTAAAATGTGAGATAATAGAGAACAGCTGTGGAAGGGAGGACTGACTATGCCATGTATGGATTAGTAAATCATCTCCGAAAGCAGAAACTTTAAATTCCGCATTCTCAATACGCACCCCATGGATGCCAGTGTCCATCTTGATGGCTCTGATAAGTGGCTCCAAGTATAAATTAAATAAATATGGTGACAGGGGACACCCTTGCCGAGTTCCCCTCTTTAATCGAAAGGGGAGTGAAATCAGGTTATTACAGGAGATTCTCGCGCGGAGGGGCATGTGTACAAAATCTGAATGTAACCCAAAAAGTTATCCAGAATGCCAAATTTAGAAAGCACCTCAAACATAAACTCCCACTCCACCCTATCGAATGCCTTCTCTGCATCTAACACGACCAGAGAGGCTTCTCTGTCCGGGCTCACAGACTCCTGTATTAAATAAAACAACTTTCTAAAGTGATCTGCCGACAAGCGCCCAGCCACAAAGCCAACCTGCTCATGGCTTAATAGCCCTGTCCAAGCTGTTTTCAACCTGTTGGCCAAAATCTTGGCGAATATCTTTATATCAATATTTAATAAAGATATGGGCCTATAGTTCGTCACCAGATCCGGGGGCTTGTCTGGTTTTGGAAGAAGAAGAATCCTCGCCTCAAAAAGGGAGTGGTCCTTGATCCCCTCCTCACACCAGAAGATAAACAGTTGATGTAATAGCGGGACCAGGGTCTCTTTGAAGGTTTTATAGAACAAGGCAGAAAACCCATCCAGGCCTGGTGCCTTGTCGAGTTTCAAGGCATCAATAGATTGTGCGACTTCTTCTAATTTAAGGGGAGCCTCTAAGACCCGACGGAGGTCTTGAGAAAGCTTAGGGAAAGAAATATCGGTGAGAAACTCTTTCATTCTGGAAATCGTCTCTGGCTGCAACGGCTCACTTGAGTATAGGTTCTTATAAAGTTAACAAAATATTTAGAATATCCTCTGGATCAGAGGTTACCTCACCAGTCTGGGGTGGTTTAGTGCAGCCACCCATCTTGCCGCTGCTCGTTGTTTTAGCTGCCAAACCAACATCTTCCCAGCTTTACTACCTTGCCCTATGTAAGACGCCCCTCAAGCTGTAAGCTGGATCTCTCTACTTTCTCTTCATGGTCGCTTGCATCAAGTTCTCAGAGTGAGGCAAGTTCCTGCTCCTAGGAGATAGATCTTTGTTTTTCGCCTATGCGCCCAAGGCTCTAATTCTGTCCAAACAATCCATTGCTGAACGAGCAATGTTTTTCTTACGAATTGTTGCTAGTCTAATAAATTCACCTCTCCAGGTGGCCTTCAGCGCCGCCCACACCCTGTCAACGCTTGTAGTGATCCCCAGTTCACATTAATAGAATGGGACATATAGGATGTGAATCGTTCTAATAAGGAAGGGTCTTTTATTAAATGGTTGTTTAAAGACCATGAGTATGTTCTAGGTGGCAGGGAAAGTGGTCGGCACTGGAGGCCAACCGAGGAGTGATCAGAAATAACTCGACCGGAGATGGTAGCCTCATAGATCAGGGGGAGAATCTGGTGGCTTACTAAAAAGTAATCTATTCGAGAATAGCTTTTATGGACCGGAGAATAGAAGGTGTATTCTCTAGTCTTGGGGTTGATTGCTCGCCAGGGATCAGATAATCCTATTGATGACACGAATTCGAGCAATGTTTTCTGGGCTGAGGATGGAGGGGAACCTTTGGACCATGAACGGTCCAAACAATTTGATTGGACCAAGTTCCAATCCCCACCTAAAATTATTGGTTTGTCAGCTAAGGGAGCAATGAGAACCGTAAGCTGGGTAAAAAAGGTTGGGGATTCCTGGTTAGGACCATAAATTGAGCCTAGCACTAGACTTGTTCTGGCCAATTTACCCACGACAATGATGAACCTACCTTCTGGGTCCGCAATTACTTCAGATGAAAAAAAGGGAACATTGTTGGCCACTAAAACGGCTATACCTCTTTTGCTCATGGAGAACCCCGCCTCAAAAGCTTGGCCCACCCATCTTTTTTTAAGGAAATGAAGCTGGTCAGGGGTCATGTGCGTTTCTTGTAAAAATACTATTGATGGCTTAAAACGTGCCAGATGGTTGAGAATAATGTACTTTTTTTTGTTATCCCTTCCCCCTTTTATATTCCAAGAAATTATGTTCAGATCAAAAACCATGTAATAAATAGTTGAGAACAATTCCTAGATTATAGAGCTGCCAGACCTCCCCCAATAACACCAGCCTACCAAAAAACGGAAAAAAAAGAAGCCACCCTATTATCCAAACCCACCCCCTTATCCCAATCTCTAAAGCTAGCCTAACCCCCGCCCCAGGCCGCCTCCAAGTTGCTGGACCGTGGCACGCTCCGAAAGTGGGGCCTCTCACTCCCAAAAAAAGAAAAGGAATGGTCCATTAACCTCCCGTCTTTGAGGTCTAATATTAGTATGAAAGCCATAGGAAAATAAGTTGTTACATAGCCCAAATAAATTATCTTCACTTAATTCGCTTTATGAGACTACAAGAGGGTATTAGCAAAAATACTGAGATTAGGGCTATAACATTACCACTTTAAAAACAAACATAACAAATTAATCGTGTTAGCCCTAAAATGCATTAACAGTCTAAACATCAGAGACGTCGCACCATTGTTGTATATTGGAACTTCATTTTAACAACCTGTCCCATAAATAATATCTATAGATTCAGCAGGTGTGGGCCTAGCCCTCTAACCCTGCTAGTAGCCAGCAAACTATGATAAAGTAATAATAGGGAAGGGGTCCCATCTGACCCTAAAAAAGGAGGGGTTAGCTAGGTCTGGTTTGAAAGTGGTCTGGCTACCATATGCTTTTAGAGGCTTTGTGATGCAAAAGAGTGTCTGAGAACACTGCTGCGCATAGAGGTGACCATTGTCAGATACGGGATAGCCGCCTTCTGCATCCAAAACTTCACCAAAATAAACCTCCCCAAAAACCCACAACAGAAAATGCAATTGGAGCCCTCCTCTAGACGTAATAAAATGTATCCTTCAGAGATAAACCTGAACGTGTTAGGTTTGTCACTCTTATTATTAGTTATAAACAAAGAAACAAACAATCAGGTATAAGGGGTGGAGGTAAAAAAAATAAGGAAAAAGGGGGGGAGGGGAAGAAACGGAGGGATGGGGGAGAGGGAATAGAGAGGAGATGGGGAGGGGTGAGGACGAGGGGGAGAAGGGGGAGAAACAGGAAAAAGATAAGGGATATATAATCCACTAGTTATTTAAAGTCCATCCTTTAAATATTCGGAGAAAGAACCATGTTGTACGATAACGAAATCACTCCAGACAAACAAATATATGCTGAGAGCTGCATCACAACAGTACATTTCAGGTTTTGTGGAAGAGGTCCGGAAAAGAGTCTTTTAACATCTTCAGAGCTTCATCTGGAGCCTCGAATAGCTTCTTCCCATCCTTGAGAGTAACTTCCAGCTTAGCAGGGTACAATATACGGTGTTTTATTCCCTCCAGCCCAAAAGCTTTGAAGTAATAGGTCTAAAACTGGCCTCGCCATCCTGTTCTTTATTGTTAAGTCAGGCACAACTTGGAGTTTCTTGCCCTCCCAGAGGATTGCAGAGAGTTTTCTTGCCTCCTTTAATATATGGTCTCGGTCGAGATAATGCAGAAGCTTGAAAATTATAGGCCTCGGAGGATCTGTAGGAATAGGTTTGGCTCTTAAGGCCCTGTGCCCCCTTTCAATAATGTACTCCGGGCCATTAGGAGATGGGCCTATTGTTCTTTTCAAGAACTTTTGCAGGAAAGTAATTGTGTTAGAACCTTCCTCCCCTTCTGGCAGCCCGAGTAAAACTAGGTTATTTCTGCGGTTTCTGCCTTCAAGGTCTTCGAGGCGATCTTCCAGCTTTACCAAGGATCTCCTAAGATCGACCATGGCAGGGCCTTGCTTTTCGGTGTTACGTTCTAAGGAGGAAATGCGGGCTTCTGCATCTGTGACCCGGGCGAGCCAACTGGGTTAATGCAGGCTTAAAGTCTGCGACATCTTCTATCAATTTAAAGAGGGCATCTTTGATGGTTGAGAGTTCCCCATATATACGCGATGGTGTTAAATCCTCTGGAGGAGCCGCCGGGGAGGAGCTGCGTCGAGGCCTTTTCACTTCCAGTTCTTGTTTTTGATCATCCATTTCGCCAATGACCGATATTACTTCTCCGATCGCTTCTCCAACTTTTTATGTTACGGTACGTGCGAGCGATAGTTTGAAAAAAGACGAGAAGTCATTAGTTTTATTTAAGTAGCGCGAGAGAGAGAGCCCCTTAGCCCTGCTACGCTTTCAGGCACATCACGTGACTCCTTCTTGACAGCCTTATTGAAAAGTGATACTTTAGATAACTCCAAAATGAAGGTAGGAAAGTTGTTTAGCCATTGTGCCACCAGACAGGCAAAATATCATTAACTCTGGTTCATTCTGCATATGAGGACTAACAGTATGTGTCTTGCCATGCTCCTGGTAGTATACTGGTTATAGACAGAGCATAAGAGCCAAGCCACAGCTGGGGAGGGGAGGGTGCAAGGCTTGCAAGTGCTTTCCTGGCCAGAAAGATATGCTGGTACTTTAACAGTTCATACAGGGGAAGCCAGCCAGGGAGGGACTATAGAGTACAGCAATGTGTGAGTCTGTCAGAGTCCATGGCAAATCGACAGACCTTACTGACCAGTACCCTCACCCTATCCAGGACAGTATTAGTGGCTGCTCCTTAAACAGAGAGACTGTGGTTGAGGAGTGAAAGGACAGACCCTGTTATAGCTAGGCATTTGGCCTTGTGAGTTAGCTTCAGGCGCTGCCTGAAAAGGACCCTTAGTTTTCTGTTGGCAAGGCCAACAATGTTGTCCACATGCTTCGTGATGGTTAGGGATTCTTCCAGTGTAACTCCCAGGTATCTGAAGGATGATACTTGTTCAAGTGGGTCACCCTTTGCATTTAGAATGGTCAGGGGGGAACATTGTTCCTTAGGTGGGTACCAGCAAAAAGCATGATTTTAGTTTTTTTATAATTAAGGACTGGCTTATTCTTCTTGAACCAGTATTCAAGGGACTCAAAGCTGCACTGAAGACCACTAGCGAGGACCATGTACTGAGGACTGCTATTGAAGATGATATAAAACTATATTTTTTATCATACGAGGAAAGGAAATTATACCATACAGGTCTGTTTGCCTATGGAACTGTTGGTTATGGAGAAGAGAACATTGTAGCCTACATTTTAAATATTTATAGAAACACGTCTAATATTAACATAAAATGATGTACTGTACCCACTCTGGTAGTTCCCTTGTATAGGACAAGTCTGGACTAAAAATCCATTTCTTGTATTGTTCCTCAGGTTTGGAAAGCAATTCAGCCTTGCATTAGGCAACTATAAAGAACTGATATGTTCAAAACTTGGTTAAAGCTAATTGTATACAGCACAACTGGCTGTAAATGTTCTTAATGTTGTTGTTTTATATTTCATGTATTGTCAGTATTCCGTTAATGCTTTTAAATCTTTGTCTTGGTCATACCTGTTAAAAAGCCATGTCACCTGGTGTACTTATCTAATAAACCAAATAAAATAAATAAAATAAATAAATATTGAATGGACAGAGTCTGTAATAAAGCAATGTTAGTGTCAGCCTCATTTAATGTAGTGTAATTGACATGAACAGAGGCAATGCAGCACAGTAGATCAGGCAGCTCAGGCAACATTTACTAAAACATTGAAGTCATTCAACTTGAAAAATTTTCATACTTTAGAATGTGAATATGAATGATTGTGGGACTACTGAATGTGATTTTTTTTCAGGCTGAGTAATTATAGAGATGACAAGCAACGTCTGAGGGATTTTTTGATTTTTTTTAAAGAACTTGCTGTTTTGCCAGTGAAATACTACATTACTGTGAGATCTTGTGGATAAATGCCTGTGTTATGGTGTGTAGAGTAATGCTGTTTTGTTGTTATTACAGGCCTAATGACTGGAGTGGCAGTGGTTCTCACTACTGGCATGACATTGTTTATAATGTATCACACTAAAAGAGCACAAGAATTGTGAAATGCTGTTTGTGACTGTGAGCTTTCAGTCATGCAAACTTCAGTAATCACCTCCTATTACACATGAGTGTATATAATGGAGTTTGACAGGCAAGGATTTACAAGGATGATTGACAGTCACCAGCTAATACAAGCCTGTTAACTCAGCCATGTTGTAGTGAGTGAAATTATCCCCCAACAGTAAGGGAATATTTACAGTGGAGCCAACCATGATACAACACAATAACTTGCAGTAAATGACATGCCACAAAACACTGCATGACAAAAGGGCTCAACTGCCTTTGAATTACACTGTTCCCTGGAACATACTGCAGCATATTGTGATATACTGAAGCATTACTACTGTATGTTACATCCTGCCTGGTGACACTCTATATACTGTTACCTCTCATGGTTGCATCAGTTAACTAGCATTATAAAATGTCAGGAAAAAATCTTAATCTCCATTGGCCATGAGACATAACCTGGCCATGCATTATAATTCTAGCACTGCTTGAAGGCATGGTAGAAGCCAAGCACCCGTGCAGTCAACAACAAACAGACCAGTCACAGACACATGAAAACTGACTTTTTCTATCTCTACAACTCACTTCCTCCACATGTGTCTGACCAATCTCTGTCTCTCTCTGCTTTCAAAACTTAATTATGGGACTTGTTATATATCTCAGATACTTGTAAATGCCTGTAATATGTCATGTTGCAAAACTTGTATTTGCTTACAATAAGCTTACAGTCTTCAGTGTAATGGCACACCCATGGTATAATTGTAATCCCTCCCCTTTCTCCTGTCTGCACTTATATGGTCATCTATGAAAATGGATAGAGTTGCTCATAGCCTCACCAGACATTAGTAAGCAAATGACATTAAAAAAATATATATATATATATATATATCATACTAAGAGGTCAACATTAAACAAGCTTTTGTCAATGCCAAATATTTGCTTGCTGATATTAGCATTGAACGTGCAGGAGTTAGACAGATGCAGAATAGGAGGGGCACTGAAGTATTGAACTCACGCCAATCCCACCTTCACACTGCAGAGATGGACAGGCATTGGGGTGTGCCTGTGGGTCTGTGCCTATAATGCTCATGGCATTTCATCTCACCCTATCCTGTAGACACCAACAAGAGTTGAGGTGTGCCTTGGGGTGCTTGGTTTCACAGTCACCCTATTTCATAAGGACATACGCTGAAATGGGTGCAGTACAGGAGAACAGGGTGAAGTCTGGGGCTGAAGAGTGCAAGACACACCTCAATGCCTGTCACTGGCTTCAGGGTGGGGCTGGGATGGCATCAGCATTACAGCTGGTGATTCAAAGTTACACCTCTGATGCCTGTCAGGCTGTACAGGGTGTGATGTTATGGTTAGAAACCCTAATGCCCCGGGCATGTGTTGGTATTTCCACTACAAATTTTCAACATGGCTTTTTGTGATCCCCACCTCATGAAAGCATTTGGGACCTCTTCTCATGAACAGTGGCAGTGTGATTTTGTTAATGTGTTCCGAACTTTGAGTTCCCACAGTGACCATGCCATTCTGCACCAAACGTGCAAAAATACAGATCAGGCAGGATGTGACAAATGACAGCTGTACCATCCATAGGGAGGTGTTAAGAGATGGCAATGTTGAAAATCTGTAGTGAAAATATTAAAAATACTCGAAGTTCTGTGCGTATGTGGAAACTGCACAACACATGCTTGTACTGCAGTCATTTAGTGGAATTATTTCCCCAAATTTTCAACATAGGCATTTTGTGACCTCTGTTTATGAACACTGTCACTATGATTTTCTTAATCTGTCCGAAACATTAATTTCCCACAGTGACCATGCCATTGTGCACCAGATGTGCAAATGCATATTTTGGGCAGGATATGAAAAATGACAACTATACTGTTCATAAGGAGGTGTGGCAAACTGACAATGTTGAAAATCTGGAGTGAAAATATTACCAATTTGCACACTTCCAAGCATACGTGGAAACTGCGTGACACATGCTTGTAACACAGTCATTTTATGGACTTTTGTCACCAAATTTTCAACATAGGCATTTTAGGTTCTCTGCTCATGAACACTGTCACTATGATTTTCTTGATGTGTCCTGAATGCTGATTTCCCACAGCGACCATGATATTCTGTGCTGTAAGTGCAAAAACACATTTCAGCAAGGATGTGAAAAATGACAACTCTACTGCTCATAAGGAGGTGTGGCAAAATGCCAATGTTGAAAATCTGGAATGAAAATATTACAAATTCGCAAAGTTATGAGCATGAATGGAAACTTTTTTTTTAGTTGTTTAGTCAGGAGTAGCATACTAAGCTGAAAGCTTGTTTACAGGTGCGACCTGGGAGCACATGGAAGTTAAGTGACTTGTTCAAGGCACACAGTATGCAAGTGGAAGCTATGGAATTCAAACCCAGGTCTGGTTTGCTGGATGTCACCACATTTGCAGCTCAGAGCCTTAAACCACTGTGCTATACTGCCTAAACTGCACAAAGTATGCTCATAATACAGTGATTTTATGGACTTTCATCACCAAATTTTAAACATAAGCATTTTAGGACCTCTGCTCATGAACAGTACCACTGTGACTTTCTTAATGTGTCCCAAACACTGATTTCCCACAGTGACTGTGCTATTTTGCCCTGGAAGTGTGAAAATACATTTCGGTCAGGATGTGAAAAATGACAGCTGTACTGTTTATAAGGAGGTATGGAAAAATGCCATTGTTGAAACTCTGGAGTGAAAATATTACAAATTTGTGAAGGTACGAGCATGTATGGAAACTGTGCAACACACACTTGTAAAACAATAATTTTTTGGATTATTTCCACCAAATTTGCAACATAGGCTTTTTGAGAGCCCACCTCATGAACACTTGCATTGTCATTTTGTTATTTAGTCTCGAAAGGTGATTCCACACAGTGACTGCAAAATCACCTTTTGGGACCGAATAATGCCATGACAGTGGCAGAATTCATGAGGAAGGGTTCCAGTTACCCCATGTGAAAATTTGGTGGCAAAATTCCCAACCATGCCTGAGCTATGCACCAAAGTTGAAAAAACCCTATTTATGCCATCATACAGCTTACCGGCATTTCTTCTGTTCACAGTCGGCTTTGAAGAGTGCAGATGTGTTCCCAGTCCACCAAAGATCATTGTGCTGGGCTCCAGAGGTAAGTATGGGGTGAGTGGGGTGTGGAGGGGAGGCAGGGTACACAGGGGGTGGGCATGGGTTGGGGGAGGGGGCACCAAACTCAATGAGGGACTGTTTCCTGTTTTACAGGTTTTAAAAAAAACAACAAAAAAAACATTGTGGGATTTTTTTTTTAACAGGGACATTTGGCACACTGGGGTGGGCTCCCAGCATGCCACCTGAGTGTTTTTTTGGGGAGGCTGTAGCTGATGGGGAATTGGGCACCCCCATTGGCACATACTGGGGGGGAAAGCCAAGGGGGATTGGGTATCCTGCTTGGCACACAACAAATTGAGGGAGACATTATGCCAATGGGGAGTGAGCTCCCCCATTGGAAAATTGAACTGGGAAGGGAGGACTGAAGCTGAGGGGGATTGGGCCCCCCATCGGCAAAGAAAGACTGATGGGGGCGCATGATGCTGAGGAGGATTGGGCACCCCCTTGGCACACAATAAATGAGGGAGGGGTTACAGTATGCTGAAGGGGAGTGAGCTTCCCCGTCTGCAAATGAACTGGGTTGGAGACAGCAAGGTACCACCTTGCAATGATGGGTCACTCCCTCATTGCAGCGGCAGATTCATTTCAAGGTGGTGGCACTTTGGCTAAACTAATGTCAGCAGCAGTGTGCCACCACATTGGGGAAAGTGGGCAAGCCTCAAAAGGCACTGGGGTCATTGAACTCCACAGTGCTGCACTTCCAAAACCCTGCTTCTCTCCTAAACTGTGATGAAATGTTTCTTGTGCATGTGCACAAGCAAACATAAAAAGGCAGCTCAGCACTGCAAAACAACCACCTTCAATGATTCACTCCAATCACAGGCACTTTGTCAAGGTGATATTGCCACCATTACATACACCTTATTTATATTATTCAGTTAATTAATTAGTTTCAAGAAAGCCAATAGCTATCAAAGATCACAATTGTTTAAAATAGGTGGCATACCAATCACCACAGCACCATAAAAACAAGTAAACAATCAGTTTAAACATACAAACATAGCAATAACAAGATAACAATAATAAGATAAATTAATAATAAAAGTTGCACACATAAAAAAAAATCCACCAGTGAAAAAGGAGCAAAAAGCAGAAAAGTGGGGACCAAACAAAGGAATAAACATAAAGCAGAATACTAGGGAAAGGGTGAGGGAGGGCCCTGGATGAAGGAAAGAAGGAAACAAAAAAAACCAACACATTGTTGAACAAATCCCCAAAATCCAATGGCCCAGATATTCAAACTGCACCCAAAAAGTGCACAACAGCAGGAGCAAGCTCAAGTCCACTGTGCCCATGTGCAAGAAGCATGATATTCAAAAACTGCACAGGCCAAGATGCGCCTACAGCAGACGACTGAATATCACAACACCTGTGCCATAGCGCAACTAGGGAGGTGAAGCTGAGCATATCTGATGTGCCATAGCTCAACAAGGGATGTTCAGCTGAGCAGTCCAGATGCGCCATAGCGCAACCAGGGACACCCCTCAGCAGCAGGGCAGCAACGCAACAGCACAACTAGGGATGCAGGGGCCCACCACCCATGCCACAGATGGGCAGAGGAACACACAGCAGAACAGACATCGTCCCCCCACACCCCATGCACTGCACAACTGGGGGAGGGCTGTAATAACCACTGGCCCATGGAGACCAGCAACCAACCCACAGCCAGGCCATGGTGCCCCATCACAACCCCTAGCAAGCTGTGACCAGCACACAAGGATGGCCGACCACCCTGTACCACACCATCCCACAAATGCAGAGCAGACCCTGCACCATGATCCCCATACACCCTGCCCAGGAGTAGCACCCAACAGTGCAGGACACCCCATGCATGCCACCACCCTGACTGTGACAATGCAACCCTGTGCACCATGGAGCCAATACAAGGCAGCCCCACCATGGACACCCTGCAGCGGGCGGCAGCAGACAGTGATGCAACAGATGCATACACAGTGCTGCCCTGCACGTCCCCCCGAGGTACAGCTGAGAGACTGACCATGTGTCAGCACATGAGGTACCCCACATGCAACAGGACATGCCCCGGACCCCACCTCCAGCAGTACAGCACCCTTCACACCCTCCCAAGGACGCATCCCGTCCCAGCACTGGCCACAGCAGCCACCACTGACACGTCAGCAGACCGTGCATATCACAGACATGCAAGGGTGTCAGCTGCACAGGCCATGGATGGTCTGACAGGGGTGCCATGCACACAGTGCAGGCCCCATGGACCACTGCACACAGGCATCCAGTGCACAGAGTACAACACACAAACCACAGACAGTGACTGATCCCCCTGCCCACACCATAGGTGGTCCACCTCTGCACACATACACACACACACACGCCCATGCGTGCACCACCCCTGACACCATGCACATCACTGCTGCTGAGCACCTGTAGCCCACTGCAAATCAGAGACCACCACAGTTGTTATAACAAAATGTATGTATTAAAATATAAGAACTATGAAACATATTTACAAATATATACAAGGGTGGGGGGAAAGGGCCACAAACCAGGTGGGGGCGGGCATGGGGCAGGGGTGTACAAATGGGAGAGGAAAGAAGGGGTGTGAGGGTGGGTCCAGGGGTATGGGTGTCAGGGGGTCATGGAGGGCCTATTCCCTGCCCTGCTGTCCACTCCTGTGGCACCTCCGGGCTCTTCTCCTCTGGACCCCATGTTGCTCCAATCTCTCCAATGCTGCCAGGGATGCCTGTGCCAGCTGAAGAATCTCTTATATGGCCTGTTCCAGGGCCATTCAGCATTGTCCACCTAGGACAAGGGAGCAGAGTTAATACATGTGACTGTCCAGTCTCCTGCAGCAAACCCATTGTGCATGGCATACAGCCATGTGCCACACCCCGTGATGGTGTGCGACCACCCACAGTGACCGTGTCCACAAGAGCTGCCTACCCAGGCAGCCACAGCCATGTGGACCACTGAACACACCCACCGCCCATGTCCTGCACAGCACCACCGTGGCCATACAGTGACTTGGCTATGCGGTGTGAAGGCAATGGCACATCCATGTGCCCGGTGCATGCAAGGACCACCATTGATGCACTCTCAGACATACAGTGTCACTGGACAGTGCTGACTATAAAAATTTGCGTGCATGGCAGTGGTGTCAATGGATGGTGGCCATGCCCTGCTGCTCCCCCTGTTACACAGCATTCAATAGTAATCATGGATGTAAGGCACTCACCATCATCAGGCTGGTCCCTGTGCCTCTGCGGACCTTCGCCCCTCCCGGTCTGATGGTCCTCCTGGCGGTGCCTCCTCTCCCTTGCCAGCCTGCACTCTTCTGGGCCTAAGGTACAAACATGGAGAGAGGAACATCAGTACAATCCTGTAGCAAAGTCCCCCGCCCCCATGTGTGTGCAATCCCACACAGCCAGACCCACCCACCCCACATCCTGATAACACCACCATGGCCAACACCGGACGGCCCCCCCCATGTGCTGGACACATGCAACCGTGATACCCGTATGGAAAATAAAAGTGTATGGATGTTGCACCTACCTGACTGTGGCACCGTGCCCCTCCTGGCACGTGTGCCTGCAGGCGGACAAGGAGGTCCGGGTCCCTCCGCCTCAGGTCCCCATATCAGTGGCAGCACTGATCTGCCATCCGCCCCATACCAGTGGCCTCCTCCAGGGCGTCGACCACCTCCTGCCACACCTGACTCCTGGCCCTGTCCAGGGGTGCCTCTACTAATAGTGGGCCAACATGTGGCTCCACAATGGCAACCAGGTTTGCCAGCTCCACCTGGCTCCACTGCACAGCTTGCCTCTGTGCCATCTCTGCTGCTTAGTTAAGTCAAAATGGTGCTCTGCAGTGTGGTTCTGCCACATGCAGATGCTGCACAGTACAGCACTGCCATTCCCTATCGCGCTGTCACCGAACAGCGTGATAGTGGTGCACCCATGCCTGATGCATGGCACCTAGGGGGCAAAGGTCGGGCACAGGGTCAAGGGTCTCTGGCACACGGACAGCCACAGCGCAATTGGAACCCAATGTGTGTAGTGCAATTGGGTGCCTGTGTGCTACCTCTTGTAGCGGTCTACTGCACTGTTGACCCAGTGCCCCAATAGTGCCTCAGTGCCACAGTGCCATATAGGTGAACAGCGCTGTAGTGCCACTGGCACAATGGTGGCCATGCCCTGCATTGCCTCCTGCACACAGCACATCAGCAGTGCAGCAGGTGCCTGCATCATCAGTCCGGGCATGCGCAGTTAGGTGTGTACTGTGCATGTCACAGAACTGTGCCCTTGGATCAGCACATTCAACACAATTGTGCAAAGCACAACAGCGCGGTATTCAGCTGGCATATGCAAATCAGCTAATCAGCGATTCAATGGCACAGTCACTGCATTTGCATCCACTTAAAGATGTGCCTCGCCTCATTTGCATGGGTTGCGCTATAAAAGTGCGACATTGGGCTGCACTGGACATAGTCAGTTACTGCAGTCTATTGGTGAGTTGCAAGCTGTTTGGGAGTGTGGACTGTGGATTTTGGGACATGCATGGACTGCACAGTCACAGGTAACACCTGTCATTCTCACAGGCTGAATCATGACCGAGCGTGTTGTGGAGGAAGAGGAACAGAGTCGTGGGAAGAGGAGGAGGCCAAATTTCAAGAAGGCCAAGATGGATGCCCTGTTCGAGGCCTACCTAGACCAGGATCCGCTTCTCAGCGGATGCCAGGGAACACCACAGGCCTGTGCTGCTGCATGGGAGGAGGTGGCACATGCTGTAAACCTGCATGGCAGCCACCAGCACTCCGTGCAGGAGTGCAAGAAGAAGATGGGCACAGACAGGTGGAGGATTAAGGAGAATGTGGCTGCCATCAGGGCAGCATGGTCTGCAACAGGTGGGGGACAGCAGGAGGTGCTACATCTGACCCCACAGGAGGAGACGGTTGCTGGCAGCATGCAGCGTTGTGCCATTGAGGGTGTTCTGGGTGGTGGATTCCAGATGGGTGGTAGCCCGTCACTGCAAGGTAGGTCATGGTCTGTCTATTGGGGGGGATAGGGTAGGTCACATGCAGTAACATGACTTTGTTTTCCCTTACAGCTCCTGAGCATCTGCATGGGTCAGTGGTAGTGGGATTCTCCACTGAGGCTGGTCAGATGGAGATGGAGGAGGGCCCATCCACCTCCACAGGAATACGCGGCTCAGGGCGACAGTGGGCCCGCCTGGATGTCCAGACTGATGTTGGTGGAGCAGGTGTGGAGGAGGCCCTGCTTGTGTCCCAGCGTGCCAGTGTCCACGGATGCCAGCATGCTGAGACTCGGGCTGGTGCCGGATCCGTCACCCATGATGATGTCACTAATGTCATGGGCAGTGACACGTGTGTGCTACAGGATGGCCACACAGCAGAAAACATCATGGCCATGGCTGTGGGTGGTGCTGCCGTGGAGGCCTGCGTGTCATCACAGTCCCAGCCTGTGCCTGTCAGCACCGGTGGGGCAGCCCTGGTGTGTGTACAGGACAGTGGGACTGTTGCGGCCACTGCGGCAGCACCATTGAGCCCTGGGGAGCGGCCATCGGAGGGGCAGCATCAGCAGTTGGCCAATGGACTTGGGGGTACAGTGTCCGGGGGCGGTGTCAGTGTACCACCTGTGGACATGTCCAGGCCTGGCCCTGGTGTACAGCGCCCACCCTCAAGGGGTGATGAGCATCTGGGCTGCGAACACCCTGAGGGACAGCATGCCGATCAGGCAGATGACCTCTTGGATGAGCACACCCGCATACTGCAAGCATCAGTCAATCAGCAGATGCAGCTTGTGATGGCAGTGGATGCAATGAGTGTGGCTCTGTGCCAGGCAGAGGAGCGTCGCAGCAGAGAAACCCCTCTGCTCCTGGCAGGGATGGACTGGATGCGGGAGGATGTGACCGCTGCCATTGACAGACTGACACAGACAATCACAGCTGCCATGGCCACAGGGGGCACAGTTATTTGCCCATGCGTTGCAGACACCGTGCAGTGCAATGTCCACCCCCCACTCCCAGCATTGTGCGACACCATCCTTGTCGACACTGTGTTCAGCTATGGGCATCCCGAGCATGCCTGGCGCAGGCATGTTTGGTGTGCTGCAGACCCCTGTGCAAGCACGGTCGCGTTCACACAGTGGAACCCCTGGGGGACCATCGGTGCCACTCCATGAGGTCAGTGGTCAGCCTGTTGCTGCTGGCGGGTCTCGGAGGGGCCGCCCAAGCATCCATGGTGGCCGGGGCACTGTGGCGCATGACTGACCTGTCTCCCAGCATGGCTACTGTCTGATGCTTCCCTGTGTGCATTGTGTCATTCAGCGTGCAATGCACGGGTGGGTACCTGGCCCTACACGCACACACACAGTCCATCTTCACACCCTCCCGGCTGCTGTCCGCAGTTGTGTGTGCATAATGATGCCTGCATTGAGCTGTACGCCAATGTGAAATGGTGCCCAGCGTCTGACACACACACAATGACAGACAGTGGGAGTGGTGGTCTGTGGAGGTGTGTGGCTAGGGGTGGTGTTCTGGGTCGGCATGCCTCCTACCATTTGTGCATGTCTGGTGAGTTGTGTGTGTGTGTGTGTGTGTGTGTGTGTGTCTGACCGCGTGCCATGTTAGACCTCACCTATCCCTGGCGGTGTGTGTGGTTCCATGCCTGGTCACTTCCCTTGATGGCATGCACCCCTGGTATGTGTCCATGCGTGTTTGTGTGTTGTGCCTTTGCCACTGGTGGTTACACATGGCCCCATGACTTACCTGGGTTGGCTGAAGTGCTCCTCCATGATGGTGTCCCGGTGCAGCTGTGCCAGCCAGAGCAGTCGGGGGTCCCATCGCCCAAGGGGGGGCTGCCCATCACCATTGTCACCGGCGTCCTCATCGTCCCCATTGCTGTCCCCCTCTTTGACCTGTATGGCTATCCCACATTCATTGGCCATGTTGTGCAGGATGCAACAGGCCAGGAATAGCCCACAGGCCTTTGAGGGGCTGTACTGTAGGGCACCGCTGGAGGTGTCCAGGCAACGGAAACATGCCTTCAGCATACCGAACACCCACTCAATGACATTATGTGTGGTGGCATGTGCCTCATTGTAGTGTTGCTGCGATGGGGTCGCGGGCTGCCGGTATGATGTGAGCAGCCAGGGACGGAGTGGGTATCCACTGTCACCTGTGTGTAGAGGGTGGAGGTTCATTTGGTGATCAGCATCACCCTGCCCCAGGCCATGTAGGCCACTACCCATGTCACCTCTGACCATGCCCCTCCTTAGCCCTAAGTTTGTCTGTGTGGTTTGCATACTCACCCACTAAGTGGCCGGTGGGGATGTCCCCACTCTTGAATCTGTGGAACAGTGCTGACTGGTGCCAGGTGAAGGTATCATGTGCTCCCCCAGGGTGCATGGCACAGACATTGATTATGCACCCCCTGGCATCACACACCACCTGGCAGTTGATGCTAGCATGGCCCTTCTGATTCATATATGTGGCCCACTCGGAGCCAGGTGGTGTGCGGATGGCCACATGGGTGCAGTCTATTGCTCCTAGCATGCCAGGCATACATGCTACCCTGTGGAACTCCTGTATGTTTGCTGTGCACTCCGCCGGTGTGCTGGGGAAATGGATGTACTCTGTAGCATGTGGCAGCAGTGCACTGAGGAATTGGGTGAGGTGGTGTGATGCAGCTGACTGGGTTATGCCTGTGGTGTCCGCCGTTGGCCTCTGGAAGATACCTGTGGTGAGCAAGCACATGCAAGCTGTCACTTTAGTCTCCACTGACAGAGCATGGCTCCATCGTGTGGGTGCCTGCATCACATCACTGCACAGCTCATAGAGCCACCTCAGAATTGCCTGATTCAGGAGGTACCATCCCATGATCTCTGTATCACTGTACAGCTCAAAGCTGGTGCGGGCTCAGTACTGCCTGTTGGGGGGCATACCGCTGACGGGCCCTTCCACGGCCGCGCCCTCCTGCTGCCCACCTTCTCATCCTCCTCATTACTGCCTCCATCTGGATGGTGGCACTGGCCATGTCCCTGGCTTGTGTTCACCCCCCCGGCAGCTGTTTCTGTGTTTCCCCCACTGTCCTGGCTGCTACTTCCCCTGCACCGGGAACACCTAACTGTGGTGGCCTTAGTGCTGTGTGGCACTTCCCTCTTCTGCACTGTGGCTGTGGCTCCCCACACCTTCCCTGTGCCTGTGGGTTCCAGGTGCCCTTTCTCTGTCCTGCCCTGCATGTGTGTGTTGCCTGTGTGGCCGGCTATAGTTCAGCAACAAGTGCCTTCCCTGTAGCATTCTTGTGCTTCTCCCCTTGTTCCTTTTTATTTTGGCTCATTCTGCAACTTCCGCTTGCTCCCCTATTGTGCATGGTGCATGTTGTTGAATATCACACTGTGCCATTTATGCATGGTTCCTCCCCCTTCAGTTGCACGTACATTCATTATCATTGCGCTATTGCTCAGTGTGATTTGGGGGGCGCAACTGCCTCCCGCTGAATATCGCAGAATGGCGCATTTTTGGACTTGCGCTGGTGCAACCCTTTTGAATATCTGGGCCAAGGTATACTTATCAAGCATAATTGTTCTACTGAACAGAATTTTCAGGAAGCCTCCATAGAACTCGCACAGTGCTTCCATCAATGGGGATATAGGAAGGACTGTATAGTAAAAGCAAACAACTTTGTTCATGGTAAAGCTCAGTCTGATGTTTTGAAGACAGGACATAGTAACAATGTGCCTATTACTGCAGACGGTGGGGATAGGAGTAACCAAATTCATTTCATTACTACATTTCCTTCCTGGTCAAATCATATTAGGGGGATTATAGAAAAGAACTGGCCCCTGTTACAAAATGTCCCCACTTTGCAACATTTAAAGAAATCTATAATGATCTATAGAAGGGGGAACAATATAGGGGATGCATTGATACACGGTATGCGTATGAAGTTAAGGGAGGATGAGATGAGTGTCACTCTTCCACTTAAAGAGGGACATTTTTCATGTGACAATTGTAAGTTCTGTAATAGTTTAATTAAAGGTGACAGTGTGTTTCACCCTGTTAATGGTAGGGAATATGAGGTGCAACACTTTATTAGCTGTTATTCAAGTGAATGTGGTGTATGTAGCAGTTTACGCATGAAAGGCTTTTTATATAGGAAAAACATCTAGAAATTTAAAATAAAAACTTATTGGTGAACATCTTTCAGCAATTGATAAGCAAATTGAAACAAATGCACTTGCTCACCATGTTGAGAGGCATGAAAGTGGCCATTGTTTTAAATTTTAGGGGACTGAATGAGTGGACTTGGGCATGCATGGGGGGATGAAGACAACAGATTGCTTAAGGGGGAAGCATATCGGCAATACACTTTGGGAGATTGCCATTCATCTAGTTTAAATGAAAATTTTCAAATGGGGCCTTTTTTGAAATTAATGTATTGTTATATTATAATAATATTTTTGTATAATGTATATATTGTGGCTTCAAAACATGTGTTTATATATATATTTATATTGCATCTAATTATATGGAGTCCTCCCTTAGGATTCTCCTGTTTGTCTTTCTCTATCCTTGTCTTTTGCTTTCTTCCTCCCACCCCCGGCCAGTCCTCGCCCATTCCCTAGTATTCTTTTTATGTTTATTCCTTCCTTTGGTCACCCTTTTCAGCTTTTTTCTCCTATTTTACTGGTGGATTTTTATGTGTCCTCTTTTATTATTAATTTATCTTGTTATTATCTTCTTATTGATATGTTTTGTATATTTCGATTGACTGCTTTTTTTTATGGTGATGTGGAGATTGATTTGCCACCTATTTTAAACAATTGAGATCTTTGATAGATATTGGCTTTTTTGAAACTGATTAACTGAATAATATAAATAAGGTTTACGGTATGTAATGATAGCATTATCACCTTGACAAAGCACTTGTAATTGGTATGAAATATTGGGGGTGATGGTTTTGAATTATTCATCTGTATTTTTTAAACATGATATCTTAGTATAATAAAAGTCAGTTTTCAGGTATCTGTGACTGGACTGTTTGTTGCTGACTACATGGATGCCAAGCTTCTGCTTACCTTCAAATTTTGATTTATGCTGAAAGCACTGTTCTTGGGGTACTAGGAGCCACCTCATTGTTTGTATTTATTTCTAGTACTGTACAATCAAGTGCCACATCTCAGTACCAAGGTAAAAAAAAATCCTCATTATCTACAAAATGAGGAAAAGTTGATCTGCTTTTGGCAGGGGCAGCCAATACATTTTCAAACCGTTGACAGATTGTGCAATCCAATCGGTCTCCAGTCCAGAAGAGCTTTTTCAGAAATTAAGTGTGATGAGCTAGCTCAGTTTTTGGCAGACAAGGTTGCCAGCATCAGGTCCGGAATTGGCCCAACTCTCTCTATGAGGGACTGTGGAGGTCGATAGGAGGTGATGGGCACCAGGTCTGTCTGGATGGATTTCAGCTGACTGTAATTCATGGACATTGCAAAGATTGTTCAGATTTTGCTCGCAACCTGTTATAGTTTGGATCCAGGTCCTACCTCCCTTTCAGTGGGATGTGTAGATGTTATCTGCCCGATCCTAGCTGAAATTGTTTGGAGATTCTTGAAGGTGGGAGCCTTTCCAGATCCCCTAAAGGAGGCGGTCACTCGACCACTCCTTAAAAAATCCTTCTTAGATCATGAAGATCCAGCTACAGTAACTACCGACCTGTCTCTAACCTTCCCTTTGTGGGGAAGGTTATTGAGAAGGTGGTTGCGCTGCAACTGGACAAACATCTTGTAACCTACAATATCTATGAAGCTCTCCAGTCTGGGTTTAGGAAGAGGCATAGCACGGAGACTGCCTTTGTTCTGGTATTTAATGACCTTCTAATGGTGAGAGATCAAAAGGCTCATACCATCTTTTTCCTTCTTGATCTCTCAGCAGCCTTTGACACTGTCGGCCATAAGGTGCTTTTGGAGACCCTGCGGTTCCTTTGTGGACTGTTGGGTACAGTCCTTGAATGGTTTCAATGTTTCCTCATAGGCTGGTCTCAGAGGGTGCTCACTGGAATTTATTCCTCTGATGCCCTCCCCCTGTCCTGCGGGGTGCCACAGGGCTCCATACTGGCACCCATGTTGTTCACAGTGTATATGCTTCCATTGGGAGATATCATTAGGCAATAAGGCTTGAGTTTTCACTGCTATGCAGATGATACTCAGCTGTATATGTCCTTTGTGCCCGGACAGGTTGATGCGATCTCTGTGCTAAATAGTTGCCTCTCCGAGATCAAAGACTGGATGAGCTCAAGTTGGTTGAGATTGACTCTGGATAAGACTGAGGAGTTGGTTGTGAATCCGGGTCACCCAGGGGCAGATTTTGGGGCTGGGCACATGTCGGGCCTATGACTTGATGGTGTCCAACTCATTACCTCAGATTGGGTACTTAACCTGGGCATTATTTTTGATGACGACTTGACCCTGAAGTCTCAGGTCTCAGTTGTGGTTAAATCCTCATTTTACCATCTGAGGAATATCACCCAAGTGAAATACCTGATTCCTCCGGGTGACCTTCCAACATTGGTCCACACCTTCATCACCACCTATCTTGACTACTGCAATGCCCTCTACCTAGGGCTGTCTGGGGTTGATATCCACCATTTGCAGCTGGTGCAGAACACTGCGGCCAAGGTGTTGAATGGTACTTCTAGGACCAGTCACTTTACGCCTGTGCTGCGCGAACTGCACTGGCTGCAAGTTCAGTGGTGGATCACCTATAAGGTAGGCTTACTTATCTTTAAAGCCCTACATGAACAGGGACCCAACTACCCGAAAGATCTCCTGACTCCCTACTCCCCCAATTGCCCTCTCCGATCCACCAATGAGGGTTTGCTAGAGATTCCCAGTGTTCATCTTAAAACATCTGGAGCTCGTGCCTTCTCATTTGCAGCACCAACCCTGTGGAATTCTCTACCTTATCAGTTAAGAGAATGCCTGACCATTAGTAGTTTTAAATCCATGTTAAAAACTTATTTATTTTCTCTGGCCTTCCCTGATTAACTGTTTGTTATTTGATTGTTTTTAATAATTTATAACATTATTTGTTTTAATGTGGTTTTATTGTGTAAAGCGCCTGGATATCAAAAGGTGCTATATAACGTTTTGATTGATTGATTGACTGAAATGATTTAAACAGCAGTCTCTTGTTTTGACTCCATTTTGTGGTGTTGGTGAGTGCAACACTATTGTTTGAAGGATTTGAAGGAGAGAAGGATTAGTTAATTTTACTTGCTGTGGAGAGAGTTAGTGTAGAGGGGATTTTTGTAAGTTTGCTATTGTTTTTTAAACTGCAGGAAAGAAGGGTTAGTTAATTCTACTTGCTGTGGAGAGAGTTAGTGTGGAGAGGATTTTTGTAAGTTTTGCTATTGATTTTTTTTTAATTTAGCTTAAAGTGGAATTTAGCTTAAAGATTTCTGTGGCTGGAGGGATTTAACAGGACATGCCCAAACTGAGCCATCAAACTGCAGGCGAAAAGGATTAGTTAATTCTACTTATTGTAGAAAGAATTGTTTTTTAAACTGCATGAGAGAAGGATTAGCTAATTCTACTTGCTGTGGAGAGAGTTAGTGTGGAGAGGATTTTTTTAAGTTTTGCTATTGTTTTCTATGTTTTTTTGATTTAACTGAAAGTGGAATTTAGCTTAAAGGTTTTTGTGGCTGGAGGGATTGTAAAGGCCCTCCTACCCACTCCTTCCATCAGCCTTTCTTAAATACTGAAAAGCCATTTGGGGTTGGGTTTGAAGGCTGTGACGGAGGAGCTTGGGGAGCTACAAACTGACTTAAGCCTCCGGGCAGGTCAGGCGGAAGGAAACTAGGAACAGTCATATGAGCTAATTCTTAAAGATATATATATATATATATATATATATATATATATATATATATATACATACACACACACACACATATATAAATTCTATGCAAAAAAAACTTCATTAATGCATCAGTTAGGGTTATTCTACAGTGGAAAAAAATGCGGAAATTTGACATTAGGGTTCCCACCCCTTGCACCTCACCCACACCCTGGTCTCACCAACAGGCATCGGGCTGTGCATTGGGGTCATCAGCCCTAACTCTCACCCTATCCCATATGTAAACAAGCTGAGGTGGTGCAGTGTAGGAGAATGGGGTGAGAGTTAGGGCCGATGACCCCAACACACAGCCTGATGCCTGTTGGTGAGGCCAGGGTGGAGGTGGGGTGCAAGGGGTGGGAACCCTAATGTCAAATTTTCTCATTTTTTTCACTGTAGAATAACCCTAAATGATGCATTGATAAAGGTTTTTGCATAGAATTTCCTTACTTTTTAAGAAAGAATAAAAAGTAGAAAGTTGCCCAAGATAATTTCAGAGTGTCTGTTTGAATTAGCACTGGTAATACACACAGTCAGTGGCTGGCCATGAAGGTGAGAGGGGTGGGCTGTGCCAGTCACCAGCTGGGGAAGGTGGGAGGTGCTGGGTGGGTTGGCATGGCTGGGTGGAGGGGTTGGCCACTAGACTACCAGGACATGGCAAATGCTTATTTATTTTTATTTCATTATGATGGGGAAACACTAGACTACCAGGGATATGAATAATAATAATGAAATACAGATGGGGGGGGGGCACTGGACTACCAGGGATATGAAAAAGAAATATACATAAATAAACATGGGGGGCACTAGACTACCTCAGATAAAAAAAAGACATATTAATAAAATATTCATTTTGGGGGCCACTAGACTACCAGGGATACAGGGATCATTATGTACATTATCATTATGGGGAGGAGGCCTCTAGACTACCAGGGATACTGAAAAGTAATTTTTTTTATTCATGTGGAGCAGAACAAAGCCCCCTGAACAAAACCCACCCTTATATAACTTTGTAGAGCACCCCTGGGCTACAAAAATGTGTTTTAAAATCTGTCCATCTCATCCCTCACTCACGATGTACGATCGCGATCAAAGAATCTCACAATCAAAGAATTTGCAGGCTTGCGATCAAAGATTGTTAGCGAGCCACGAATAAAGATTTCTAAAGCTCAGAACTCTACTTTTGACCAATTTGGATGCAACCAAAGGCATGGCTCGATAGAGCGGGTTCCCCTGAGTAAAACCCATCCAAGTTTTACTTCAGAAGTGACCCCTGAGCCAAGATATTTGTGTTTTTCTGATAGGAAATTTCAAAACAAGATGGCAGACTTCATGATCAAAGAATTTTGAAAATCCTCAGGGACAAAGATTCTTGAACTGTGAGGCTGCAAGTTCTTTGATTGCCAGGCGGGACCAGATGGCCAAAACCCCATTCTTTGTTCGCAAAATAGACATATAAATTTTCCCATTGACTTATAATGGGAACTTAAAAGAGGCATAAGGTTTGAATGCCTTAATATATTTTCACCAAATGAAGAGCGGTATGTTCGGCCACCAAAGCTCTTTCAAACAAGCCTTCTCGCAGAGCAGCACACCACACAATGGGCGTGCAGGGCCAAGTCCAAAATCCCAAAAGCTGCTTCCAAAAATGGATAATTTAGCATTTTTCAGTGTTTTCAGGCACAAAGACCGTAAGTCTGACCAAATGCAATTTGGCAGATCAAAAGATCTATGATGCCCACCGTGCGTACCAAATTTCAGGCAAATCCATTGAACAGGTCCAAAGTTATTAACACCCAAACTTTTGGCTTTAGTATGTAGTGACCACTGAACCATTTATAAATATATATATATATATATATATATATATATATATATATATATATTAGGCAAAAACTCCATTTAATGCATCAGTTAGGTTGTTCCACAGTGACAGAAGTGAGTAAATTTGGTGTTGGGGTTGAAAGCCCCTTCAACCCCTCCAGCCCACCTCCCCAACTGGCATCGGGGTGTGCATTGGAGTCATTGGTCCTAACTCTCACCCCATCACATGTGTAAAGGAGCTGAGAAATAGGAGAATGGGGTGAGAGTTAGGACCAGTGACCCCAATGCTCACCCCAATGCCAGTTTGGGGGTGGGCTGGAGGGGTCCAAGGGGGGCTTTCAAACCAAACACCGAATTTCCTCACTCTTGTCACTGTGGAACAACCCTAACTGATGCATTAAATGGATTTTTTTGCCTCTAATTTCCCTTCTTTTTGAGAATGATGATGAGAAATAGTGAATGTAATGTGGTGGCAGGAGTGTGGGGTCCTTGGGCCCCGTGCTCCTGCCACGTGATGTCTTGTGATATAGTAACAGGAACAGCACTGCAAACAGAAGTGCCAACAGTGGCATACATGGTAATGCAAACGTAAATGGTAAAGGAAACGTTCATAGAAATGCAAGCGCAAAGTGACGCCGAAGTGAACAGTGACGCAAACGGACATTGAAGTTCATATGAAAATGCAACTGGTAACATGAACAGTGATGGCAGTGGTAATTTAAATGGAAATGTTAAGTGTCACAGCAAAAAGAATGTGAAAGGCAACAGAAATGGAAATGCAAAAGCAAGCGCACACATAAATGCAAACCGTAACACGCACAAGCACAGTGCCGCAATTGTAAATGCAACTGGTAAAGTTAAGATGAAGAATAATGCCAAAGGAAACAGAAACAGAAATGGGAACAGGAGTGCGTATGGAAAATGGTAACGGTAACAGCAACAACAACAGCAAATAAAACAGAAATGCAAAAGGAAATGCAAGCGCATATGAAAATGGAAACCGTAGTGTGCACGAGCACAGTAACGCAATTGCAAATGCAAATAGTAACAGTAATAGCAAGGAAGATGCAAAACGAAAGAGAAACGGAAATGCAAACGAAAGGGCTGCAGGAAACGCAAATGGCAATGCTCACGGTGAAACAAACAAAAATGCAAACAGAAACAGTAGTGGAAGTGCAAATGGTAACAGTAACGAAAATGCAAGCACAAATGACAACACAAAGGGTAATGCACATGGTGGCGTACATGGGAATAGTAACGCAAATGGGGACATAAACGCAAGTGGAAACAGTAACTGTAACAGTAATGGAAGCGCATGCCCTGTTTTTACCGAACAGGTACATAGAGAAACACAGTGTGTACAAAGAATGCATGCATTGTAATGAGCATCGAAGCTTAAAACGAGCATTGGAAGTACTTAATTGCTAATATCTCAGCAACCGCACGACATAGAAAAAAAATTTAAATTTCACAGAAATCATGATTTTCCTGGCTAGGTTTTTATTATTACATAGCCCAAAGGGCTATACAACTCACAACAGAAAATCTGTATCTCGCATCATTTTCGAGATACGAGCCCCGAAAGGCGTGGCGTATGCCACCATGTTAGTCTATGCGGAAAAATGCCTACTTCAGAGTACTGTAACTTTGCAGCTGTGCAATATTTTTTTCACCAAACCACCAAAAGGCACATCTGTGACATGTTGGCTGCGTTCCCTCCAAATTTCAGCTCAAAAGACCAAACCATTCTTTTGCAGCAGGGTGGCAAAGAACTGCTGTTATTTTGACCATAGTCTGAAAAAGTAGTGTCATGATTTGTGAAAGCTTTCGCAACCATTTGCGAAAGTGTCGTGAGTGCGACACTACTTTGTGACACTACTTTTTCAAGAAATTTGAAAAACATATTTCTAAGGTGTTTAATCCCAAAATAAAGACATGCCTAGCATCCTCAGGGCTTGACTAGGTAAACACAAAAAGAATTGTGTCCCTAGATGGTCCCAATTTTAAATTCCAAACACTTTTCTGATCACCAACTGAAAACAAAATGGTGGATTTGCGACATTACTAGGGTCATTTTCGACATTAAAAAGTGCATTTGCGACACTGTTGAACTTTTTGTTAACTTTTCCCATTGACTTACAATGGGAACTTGTTTTTTGAATAACTTTTGAACCGTTTAATATTGTTTCACGAAATCTTTGAAAGGCACATCAAAGATGTTCCTTGAAGTTTTTGGACCAGTCACGCAAACTGTGTGACCTGTAGGAGTGAGCAAAGAATTCTTCAGAAACCGTAAACGTGCACACAGATCACACTTAATAACTCTTCAGCCATTTATCCAACCAGTATGAAGCTTGGCAGATCCCAAGATGTATAGCTATTGATTATGCTTTCCAAAGTTCGGGCAAATCTGTTGAACATTGGCAAAGTTATTAAGGTGCAAAGTTTGACCTTTTAACCTTAAAAGTGCTACTCAACCTAATCTATGGTAGCACTACTGTGTTATTATTATATATATATATATATATATATATATATATATATACTGTATATATATATATATATATATATATATATATATATATATATATATATATGAATATGGCAAAGAACTCTGTTAATACATCAGTTAGGTTTGCTCCACAGTGACAAAGAGAAGAAATTCAGTGTTAGGGTTAGCGATTCTTGCACCCCACTCCACCCATCCCCACCAACAGGCATGGTGGTGTGCATTGGGGTCATCGCCCCTAACTCTCACCCCATTCCATGTGTAAATAAGCTGAGGTGGTGTAGTATAGGAGAAAGGGGTGAGAGTTAGGCCCAATGACCCCAATGCATACCCCAATGCCTGTTGGTGGGTTGGGGTGGGCATGGGGTGCAAGGTGTGTCAACCCAACACTGAATTTCCTTGCTTTTGTTGCTGTGGAACAATCCCAACTGATGCATTAAATGGATTTTTTTGCCATTATTTTCCCTTCTTTTTGAGAATATGCACTATAAATAGTGAGTGGTATGTGGTGGTGGGAGCTAATAACCCTAACAGTAACTGTAATGCTAACAGTAATGGTAACGGCAACAGTAACAGTAATCCTAATGGGAACATTAATGCTAACAGTAACACCAATGCTAACGATAATGGTAACAGTAATGAGAACAGTAATGGTAACAGAAACGCACATAACAATGGTAATGCAAATGGTAATGAAAATGTAAATGGTAATGGTAATGGAATGGAGAGAGGAAATGGTAACACCAATGTTGACGCAAAAGGAAATAGTAATGCAAATGGTAACACAAACATAAGTGCAATAGCAAACAGTAACG
The DNA here is from genome assembly GCA_016271365.2 of Neoceratodus forsteri. Lineage (NCBI taxonomy): Eukaryota > Metazoa > Chordata > Ceratodontiformes > Ceratodontidae > Neoceratodus > Neoceratodus forsteri. The sequence goes on along the minus strand of CM057451.1, from coordinate 1,054,651,162 downwards.
CAATTGGTAACGTAATCACAAATGCAAGGGCAAACGTGAACACAAACACAGATTGTGATGCAAATGGCAATAAAAATGCAAGCGGTAATGGTAACACAAATAGAAATGCAAATGCAAGCACAAATACAAACAAACAGTAAACACACACAGTAAAGCATAATGAAAATGCTAATGAAAATGGTACTGGAAATGCAAATGGTATCGCTAAAGCAAAAGCAAATGGTAACACTAATGGTGACTCAAAAGGAAACAGCTACGCTAATGGTAACGCAAACATAAGTGCAAACGGTAACACACACGGTGACACAAATGGAAATGATAATGCAAATGGTAATGGAAATGCAAGTGCAAATGTAAACACTAATGGTAACACAAATGGTAAGGGAAATGCAAACTGTAATGGTAACACAAATGGAAACACAAACGCAAATGCAAATGGTAACGTTACCAGCAATGCACAAGGAAACAGTAATGCAAGCGACAACAGAAAAGCAAGCACAAATGCAAACGGCTAACTGTAACGGAAATGAAAATGCAAACAATAACACAAATGGTAACAAAAACACAAACGGTAATGGTAATGCAAATGGAAACACAAATTCAGACAGTAACAGTAATGGCAACGGTGACGCCAAAGGAAACAGTAACACAAACACAAACAAACAAACAAACAATCTCCGCAAGGATATAGACAGGATGGAGGCTGTCCAGAGGAGGGCAACTAAAATGGTGCAGGGCCTGCACCGGAACACATATGAAGAGAGACTTAAGGAGCTGAATATGTATAGCCTCGAGAAAAGGAGAGAGAGGGGGGACATGATAGAAACTTTCAAGTATCTCAAGGGAATCAACAAAGTCCAAGAGGGTAGCATCTTTCAAAAAAAGGTGTGCAAGAACAAGGGGCACAATGTGAAGATAGAAGAGGCGGCTCAGAGTAATTTAAGGAAGCATTTTTTCACAGAGAGGGTTGTGGATGCATGGAATGGCCTTCCGGAGGAGGTTGTGGTGTCAAAAACAGTGGTGGAATTCAAGCATGCATGGGACAGTCATAAGGCAATTCTGGGGTAGGAAGAAGTAGGCTGCTGGTTAACTAGGATCTGCAGCTTATCCAATAGGTAGGAAATGGGCAGACTGGTTGGGCCAAGCGGTCCTTATCTGCCATCAAAATCTATGTTTCTATGTTTCTATGTTTCAAACACAAGCAAAAACACAAATGCAAATGGTAATGCACATGGTGATGCAAACAAAAATGCTAATGAAAATGGTAATGGAAATGCAAACAGTAATGCAAACACAAATGGTAATGATAACAGTAAGGAGAACAGTAATGGAAACGCACATGCAAATAGTAACACAAACAGTAACGCAAACACATGCAGAAACGGTAACGCAAATGCAAGTGGAAACGGTAATGCCAATGGTGACGCAAAAGGAAACAGTTAAGCAAATGGTAATGCAAAGACAAGTGCAAAAGCAAACGGAAAGGGTAACAAAAACGGTAATGGAATCACAAGCTCAAATGTGAAACCAAACACAGATGGTAACGCAAATGTCAATGAAAATGCAAACAGTAATGGTAATGCAAATAGAAATGCAAATGCAAACACAAATACAAATGCATATGGTAACCCACATGGTGACACAAATAGAAAAAATAACGCAAACGGCAATGGAAACTCAAGCACAAATATAAACACAAACACAAAAGTTAATGCAAGTGGTAACAGAAAAGCAACCGGTAATGGTATTACAAATGCAAATGCAAATGGTAACGGCAACGGTGATGCACAGGAAAACAGTAATGCAAGTGACAACGGAAATGCAAGCTCCAATGCAAATGCTAATGGTAATGGAAACGTAAATGGAAAAGGTAACGCAAATGGTAACAAAAACACTAATGGTAACAGTAACGCAAACGTACATGCTTTGTGTGCAAAAGAGGTGCATCCAGAAGCACAGTGAATATAAAGAATGTGGGCATAACAGGGGCCTCAGACAGGAAAATGAGCACTTGGAATACTAAATTGCTTATATCTCAGGAACTGTACGATGTACAAAAAAATTTAAATATCATATTATTTATGACTTTCCAGGCTAGTTTTGCACTTTAGCTCCCTGGTGGGGGACTAAGAATTTTTGCAACGAAAAGTCGGTATCTAGAACCGTTTTCGAGATACGGGAACCAAAAGGCATGGTGGATGCCGTAATGTTATCCTGAGGGGAAAATTGTCAACTTCGCAGTGCTGTAACTTTGCAGCCCTGTAATGTTTTGGCACCAAACTATAAAAAGGTACATTTGTGGGATGTTGGCTTTCTTTCTTGCAAATTTCAGCCCAAAAGACCAAACTGTTGTTTTACAGCAGAGTGGCAAAGATTTCCTATTGTTTTGGGCATAGTGCTGCAAATTACTTTCACAAATCATGACATTTTCACAAAAAAAATCATGAAAGTGTAGCATTTGCAAAAGTACTTTTACAAATATTTTAAAAAACATATTTCTGGGTTGTTTTACCCACCAAAGATAACATGGATAGCATCCTCTGGGCTCGACTAGGTGAACACAACAAGAATTGTGTCCCTAAAGGGTCCCACATTTAAAGAGGACAGGAAATCAATTCTAATTGATAGTTGCTTATAAAGTTCTTATTCTCAGAAATGATATGCATTCCCCTACATTGGCATATTTAACTGTACCTGAATAAAAAGTGATGTGAAAAACTGTATTTTGCATTGTTTTCTTTTTATGGACAGCATTCTGTAACAGTTCTCATCATGGAACCAATATTTTGGAGTTTTCACCACGCCACTGTTTGTGCACAGAACTCTAAATGTAGTTCTGATAGGACAATAGCTGATAATTAGCATTCTGCACACAAACAGTGACATAGTAAAAACTCCAAGTTACTGGTTCCATGAAGAGAACTGTAACAGAATGCTGCCCATAAAAACAAAACAATGCAAAATACAATTTTTCACATCACTTTTTATTCAGGTACAGTTAAATATGGATAATTTTGAAAAATGCATAACATTTCTGAGAATAACAACTTTATAAACAACTGTCAATTAGAAATGATTTCCTGTCCCCTTTAAATGGCAAGCATTTTTCTGACCACCAACTGAAAAGAAAAGGCTGAATCATGAAAGTAAAAGGGAAATTTGTGACAGTAAAAGCTGCATTTGGGACACTTTTGCATAGTTTGTTAACTTTTCCCATAGACTATAATGGGGAACAGTTTTTAAAAATAACTTTTGAATCGTTTAATATTTGTTCATGAAATCTTCAAAAGGCACATCAGGGACCCCAGCTGCATGTTTGCTGATGTTTTTGGATTGATGGCACAAATTGTATGATCTGTAGGTGCGAGCACAGTAGCAAAGATGTGTAATTTAATGTGTTTTTTGGTGCTCTGTAGCACTACATCCATATATCTGACCATAACGCAACTTGCCAAATCCAGAGATCTATGGTATCAGACCGTGCATTCCAAATGTCAGACAAATCCGTCATACGCTTGCAAAGTTATTAAGCTTCCAAATTTCAGATTTAACCTTAAATGGGGTACTCAACCCTAACTATAGTGGCATTACCATGCCACTATATATATATATATATATTATGGTAGCACGGTAGTGCTACCATAGTTAGGGTTGAGGAGCCATTTACATGTTAAACCCAAAAGTTTGCACCTTAATAACTTTGCAACTGTTTGATGGATTTACCTGACATTTGGAATACAGAATCAAGACCCACACGCCTTGGGATCTGCCAAGTTTCGTATTGGTTGGATTTAGGGCTGCGGAGTCATTAAGTATGATCTGTGCGTGCGTTGACGCTTTTTTTGGAATTCTACGGTCGTGCCTAAAGGTCGCACGGTTTGCTTGACTGGTATGAAATCTTCAGGGAATGTGTGGCCAGGGTCCCCAATGTGCCTTTCAAAGATTTTGTGAAAAAATATTAAACGGTTCAAAAGTTATTCAAAAAACAAGTTCCCATTATAAGTCAATGGGAAAAGTTGAAATTTTCGACAGTGTCACAAATGCAGTTTTTACTTTTGCAAATGGCCCTTTTACTGTCGCAAATCTGCCATTTTGTTTTCAGTTGGTGATCAGAAAAATTCTTGGCATTTAAATTTGGGACTCTCTAGCAAGCTAATTCTTTTTGAATTCACCTAGTCGGACTCTGAGGATGCTAGCCATGTCTTTATTTTGGGGTAAAACACCCCAGAAATATGTTTTCCAGATTTCTGGAAAAAGTACTTTTGCAAAGTAGTGTCGCACTCACGAAAGTGTTGGAAATTTTTGCAAAAGCTTTCACAAATTGTGACAGTACTTCTGTAGGCTGTGGGGAAATGACAGCAATTCTTTGGCACCCCACTGCAAAAGAATGGTTTGGAGTTTTGGGCTGAAATTTGAAGGGAATGTAGCCAACATCTCACAGATATGCTGTTCAGTGTTTTGTTGAAAAAATATTACATGGTGGTAAAGTTATGGTACTTAAAAGTTGACACTTTTTCCCATAGGATAACATTACGGCGTACTACGCATTGCAGCAATCGTTTGGCGCCCTACTGCAAAATAACGGTTTGGTCTTTTGGGCTGACATTTTCAGGGAGCATAGCCAACATCCATCAGATGTGCCTTTCAGTGGTTTGGTGAAAAAATATTACAGGGAGTCAAAGTTATGGTACTCCGAATTTCTGTTTTTTTCCCATAGGATAACATTATGGCATTTGCCGCATTTCAGGGCGATATCTCAGAAACGGTGTGAGATACAGACTTTTGTCAAAAAAACTTAAAGGGGGCTAAGTACAAAACTAGCCAGGAAAGTGATAATTCATATGACTTCTACATTTTTTTTCCATGTCGTACGGTTCCTGAGATATAAGCAATTTACTATTCCAAGTCCTCATTTTTCTGTTCAGAGAGTCATTATATTGCATACATTCTTTGTACTCACTGTCTTTCTCTATACAGCTTTTGGGGAAAGCCAGCCTGTGCGCTTACATTACTGTTACCAATACTGTTTCTGCTTGAGGTTCTGTACCTGTTTCACTTACTGTTCACGTTTACGCCACCATGTGCGTTACCCTTTGCGTTTTCATTTGCTGTTGCATTTGCATGCTCCCGCCACATAATGTGGCACCACTCTTCCACCACATAATGCAGCAGGGTGGGCTGGAGGGGTGCAAAGGGGGGGCTTCAACCCTAACATTGAATTTCCTCGCTTTTGTCGCTGTGGTACAACGCTAACTGATGCAGTAAATGGAGTTATTTGACTCTAATTTCCCTTGTCTTTGAAAATAATAATGAGAAATAGTGAATGTAATGCAGTGGCTGCCACATGATGTCATGTCACATAGTAACACTGTGCCCGCAAACAGGAAAATCTTTAGATGCATGATGACGCAAAACGAAACAGAAAGAGAAACAGTACTGTAGACAGAAATGTTAAAAACAACGCAACCACAAATGAAAACGCAAAGGGTAATGCACATGGTGGCGTAGACATGAACGGTAAGTGAAACGGCTACGGAACCACAAGCGGAAATGGTAATGGTAACAGTAATGTAAGCGCACAGGCTGGTTATCCCCAAAAGCTGCATAGAGAAAGACAGTGAGTACAAAGAATGTATGCAAAATAATAACTCTCGGAACAGAAAATATGGACTTGGAATAGTAAATTGCTTATATCTCAGGAACCGTACGACATAGAAATAAAATGTAGAAGTCATATGAATTATCATTTTCTTGGCTAGTTTTGTACTTAGCCCCTGTTAGTGGGCTAAGCATTTTTCTGATGAAAAGTCTGTATCTCTCACCGTTTCCGAGATACGGGCTCTGAAAGGCCCAGTGAACACCGTAATGTTATTCTATGGGAAAAAAACAGAAGCTCGGAGTGCCAGAACTTTGCCTACCTGTAATATTTTTTCACCACATTACTGAAAGGCACATCTGTGGGATGTTGGCTGTGTTCCCTGTAAATTTCAGCCCAAAAGACCAAACCATTATTTTACAGCAGGGCGCCAAACGATTGCTGCAATGTGTCGTACACCATAATGTTATCCTATAGGAAAAAGTGTCAGTTTTGGAGTACTGTAACTTTGCTGCCGTGTAATATTTTTCAAACAAAACACTGAAAGGCACATCTGCGTGATGTTGGCTGCGTTACTTCTGAATCTCAGCCCAAAACTCCAAACCGTTATTTTGCAGAGGGGTGCCAAAGAATTGCTGTCATTTTCCCACAGCCTAGAAAAGTACTGTCGCAATTTGTGAAAGCTTTCAAAAATTCATTCAACAGTGTCACAAGTGCGAATGTACTTTGCGAAAGTACTTTTTCTAGAAATGTGGAAAACATATTTCTGGGGTGTTTTACCCCAAAATAAAGACATGGCTTGCATTCTCAGAGTCCGACTAGGTGAATACAAAAAGAATTAGGTTGTTAGAGGGTCCCAAATTAAATGCCAAGCATTTTTCTGATCACCAACTAAAAACAAAATGGCAGATTTGCGACAGTGAAAGGGGCGTTTGCAAAGGTAAAGACTGCATTTGTGACACTGTCAAACTTTTTGTTAACTTTTCCCGTTGACTTATAATGGGAACTTGTTTTTTGAATAACTTTTGAACCGTTTAATATTTTTTCATGAAATCTTGGAAAGGCACATCGGGGACCCTGGCTGCATGTTCCCTGTAGATTTTGGGCTGGTCGCGCAAACCGTGCTACTTGTAGGCAAGACCGTAGAATTCCAAAAAAGCGTAAACGCACGCAAAGATCACCCTTAATCACTCCGCAGCAGTATATCTGACTGGTGTGAAACTTGGCAGATCCCAAGGTATGGGGTCTTGATCATGTATTCTAGCATTTCAGGCAATCCGTCAAACAGTTGCAAAGTTATTAAGGTGCAAAATTTTGGGTTTAATATAAATGGCTCCTCAACCCTAACTATAGTGACACTGCCCTTGCCACTATAATATATATATAGATATATAAATATAATAGCGGCACAGTAGTGCCACTGTAGTTAGGGTTGAGTACCCCATTTAAGGTTAAATGGTGAAGTTTTGCACCTTAATAACTTTGCCACTGTACATCAGATTTGCCAGACATTTGGCAGACACTGTGCAGTAGCACAGGTCTTAGGTTCTGGCCAGTTTCGTACTGGTTGGATATACGGTTACGGAGTTATTAAGTGACATTCTGGAGCGCATTTATGCTTTTTTTTGCATTCTTTGCTCGTGCCTACTGGTCGCACACTTTGCGTGTCCAGTCCAAAAACTTCAGCAAACATGTGGCTGGGATCCCCAATTTACCTTTTGAAGATTTTGCGAAAAAATATTGAACAGTTCAAAAGTTATTCAAAAAACAAATTTCCCATTATAGTCAAAGGAAAAAGTTAACAAAAGTTCAACAATGTTGCAAATGCAGTTTATCGTGTCACAAATGACCCTTGTAGTGTCATGAGTCTGCCATTTTTTTTTCAGTTACTGATCACAGAAATGCTTGCATTTAAAACTGGGACCCTCTAGGGACACAACTCTTTTTGTGTTTACCTAGTCGAGCCCTGAGGATGCTAGGCATGTCTTTATTTTGGTGTTAAACACCACAGAAATATGTTTTTGAAATTTTTAGGAAAAATAGTGTCACAAAGTAGTGTTGCACCTGTGACACTTTCATGATTTTTTTTGTGAAAGTGTCACAAATCACAACACTACTTTGCAACACTATGGCCAAAATAACAGGAATTGTTTGCCATACTGCTGCAAAAGAATGATTTGGTCTCTTGGACTGAAATTTGAAGGGAAGAAAGCCAACATCCCACAGATGTGCCTTTCAGTGGTTTGGTGAAAAAAATATGCAGGGATACAAAGTTATGGTACTCTGAAGTTGGCACTTTCTCCCATAGACCAACATTGCAGCGTTCGCCTCGCCTTTTGTGGCCCATATCTTGGAAACGGTGTGAGATACAGACTTTTCGTAGAAAAATGCTTAGCCCCCTGTGGGACTAAGTGTGAAGTGCAAACCTGGTCAGGAAAGTCATGAATCATATGAAATTTAAATTTTTTTTTCTACATCGTATGGTTCCTGAGATATAAGCTATTTACTATTCCAAGGGCTCATTTTCTGGTCCAAGGCCCATTATTATGCATTCATTCTTTGTAGTCACTGTGTTTCTCTATGGAGCTGCAGGGGAAAACCACAGTGTATGCTCCACTTACTGTTACACTTAGCATTTCCACTTGCGTTTCTGTACCCGTTTGCGTTACCATCACCCGTGTACGCCACCATGTGCGTTACCTTTTGCGTTTTCATTTGCACTTGCAATTGCGTTACTGTTACCATTTGCATGTCCACCACTGTTTCTGTTTGCATTTCGGTTTGCAACACTGTGCGCATTGCCATTTGCATTTGCGGCTGCCCTTCTCTTTGCATTTGTCTTTCATTTTGCTTCATCATTGCTGTTACCGTTACCATTTGCTTTTTTTCTAATTGCGTTACCGTGACCGTGTGCATTACGGTTTGTGTTTCCATACGCGCTTGGGTTTGCATTTCTATTTTCTTTGGCATTACTGTTTCTGTTACCATTACCATTTGCATTTACAATTGCATTACCCGTGACCATGCGCGTTATGGTTTGCGTTTCCATACGTGCTTGCATTTGCTTTTGCATTTCTGTTTCCTTTGGTGTTATTGTTGCTGTTACTGTTACCATTTGCATTTACAATTGCGGTACCATGACTGTGCGTGTTACCACTTGCATTTCCATATGCCCTTGCATCTCCGTTTGTGTCACTGTTTGCTTTGGCATCACCTTGCGCTTGCGTTTTTATTACCATTTGCATTATTACATTTCCATCACCATGTGCATTACCATTTGCACTTGCATTTCTGTTCCAGTTACCGTTACTATTTGAGTAAAAATCACATGGTGGGAGCACGGGGCCCGAAGGGCCTGTGTTCCCACCACCACATTTCATTCACTATTTATAGTCCTCATTCTCAAAAAAGAAGGGAAATTCATGGCAAGAAAACTCCATTTAATGCTTTAGTTAGGGTTGTTCCACAATGACAAAAGTGAGGAAATTCAATGTTAGGGTTGAAAACTCTCCCTTGGACCCACACCCACCCCTCCCTGCAGCCGGCATCGGGGTGTGCTTTGGGTTCATTGGTCCTAACTCTCACCCCATTCTCCCACAGTTCACCACCTCAGCTTGTTTACACATTTGAGGGGTGAGAGTTAAGTCGATGACTACAATGCACACCCGATGCTGGCTGTGGGTGTGGGGTGGGTGGGTCCAAGGGGGTTTCAACCCTAACATCGAATTTCCTCACTTTTGTCACTGTGAACAACCCTAACTGATGCATTAAACTGAGGTTTTTGCCATAAAATACATATATATATATATATATATATATATATATATATATATATATATATAACTTATGAGTAGAACTGTGTAGGATTGTGGTTTCCAGTTATTACTGTAGCTGGCTGTCTTGGGCTGCATGCAAGGGCATTTGGTATTACAATTTCGTTAGAGGCTGGGCTAGGATTAGTTAATTTACTTGCTGTGGAGAGAGTTAGTGTGGAGAGGATTTTTGTAAGTTTTGCTATTTTTTTTATTTAGCTCAAAGGTTTCTGTGACTGTGTTTTATGAATTAAGCTTGAAGGTTTCTGTGGCTGTGTTTTTTGAATTAAGCTCAACGGAGGGCACAAAGGCCCCACTTAATGCCAGGGGGAGGTGCCTAAAGAGGATCTGTGGCAAAAGTCTAATTTCTGGATTGTATGTGTTTGTGAAACTTGGGAATGCTAGTGGTGGGTTTGTAACTGTGTTCATAAACAACTGCAATCAATATAGAGAGACTGTTTTTCACTGCTGTGTATCGGTAGTGTGAACCAAGGGTAGGATTGTGAGGTGTAATGATTGTGGGGAAGCAGTGTGGATGAACATACTATGGAGGCTGGAAGGGTGTGCAATATGCCACAGGCTAAGGAGGCTAGAGGAAGAGGTTCAGTGGCTTGGCAGGGAGCTAGGGATGTTGAGGGGTGACATGAGGGTTGCATTGGTAGAAGGGCTGACATCTGAGAGTATCAGGGGAACCACAGAGAAGGAACAGTGGGTCAAGGGAGGAGTCAATGGAGGGGGAAAACTAGACAAGAAGCCAGCTGATGAAGGGTGGAGTCTTGTAAGGCCTAGCAAAAGAGGAGCAGCAGTAGGCAGGAAGGAGGAGAAAACACACAATAATGCAAAGAGGGTAGGGAACATGTTTGCTGTACTAGCAACACATGGGGAAGAGGATGCAGGAGGAGATTCAAGTTCAAATTCAAGTTTATTGCAGGAAAACTCCATTGAGCAAGCTCATTCACAAGGAGGACCTGAAACAGACAGGTATACAGACAAGTACACAATACATATGGAGAATAACATAACAGCACTTCATATGCAAAAAAAATTCCATGAGGTACATAATGTTCAGGATAAAAAGTAACACTGTTGGTATAAAGAGTGTGAACCTATGGGGAGGCAAATGGAACAAGAGGAGTAAGGAGTACAGTACAAGTAAAAGGGGGAAGGATTGGGTGGTAACAGAGTTGTGACTACTAAGAAGGGGAATGTAGTTTAGAAACAGCTACAAGTATCTTTTAGTTTATCAATAGCTATCCTTTTGAAGAAGTTATCAGGGACAATACTGGATAATTTTAGTGAGGATTGTAACCGATTCCAAATGGTTGGAAGGGAACATGAGATGATGTGCTTGCCAAAGGAGGTACGAGTCTTGGGTACATCAAGGAGGATAAAGTCTGACTTTCTGAGTGAGTAAACACTGTGGGAGATGTGGACTAGAGAAGTTATGTAGCTCAGAAGTTTATTCAGAAGATGTTTTAGAGTCCAGATACCAGCATGGAGCATAAGTCTAATGGTGAGTGAGGTCTAGCCAACAGTTGTGTACAGATCACATTGGTGAGCTCGGTACGGGGAGTTAGTGATGAAATGCAGGGCATAGTAGTAGAGGATGTCTAGTTTATGGAGGTTGGTAATTGTGGAAGAGTTGTAGATTATGTCACCGTAATCAAGTAAGTGGAGGAATGTGGCTGCCTGGACAAGCCTGGTTCTGATCTCCAGAGGAAAGGAAGACCTTTTGTGAAAGAAAAAAATTAGCCTGACTTTTTGTCTCTTGGACAGGTCATTGAGATGTTTGTTAAAGGAGAGCTTGTTATTGAGCCAGATGTCAAGATATTTGAATTTTGAGATAATTTCCAGCTGTTCTCCTAGGGAGGTGATGATAAAGTCTTTAGGTGAGGCGAGAGTAGTAGTGGAGGAAGTGCATGGGGAGAAAATCATGGCTTTAGTTTTCTTAGCATTTAGGAGCATCTTGGCATTGATTAGATTAGTTTCTAATTGTGCAAAGTCAACTTGGAGAAGGTCCACGACTCCAGACAATGTGGGGCCAGAGGTGTATAGGTCTGTATGATCTGCAAAGAAATGCAGGTTTGACTTGGTTATCTGAAGGACAAGATCATTGATATGTCAGGATGGGACCTAGGATGGAGCCTTGCCAAACTCTCCTAGCAATAGGCAAAGAGGATTAAAACAAACCTCCTGCTTTAACTTTCTGAGTCCTTCTGGATAAGTAGCTGTTGAACCACTGAGTGGTGGAAGGGGAAGAACCTATTTTAATATGGCTATTCACTAGGAAATTGTGATCTACGGTGTTGAAGGCTTTACTGAGATCTAAGAATACTGCTTCCATTGTTTTCTTAGAGTCCATTGCAGAGACCCAATTGTTAGTAACTTTGTCCAAAGCTGTAATGGTGTTGTGGTTAGGGTGAAAGCTGGATTGTGCTGGGTTTAGAAGAGGATGGATTTAAACGTATTTTTTTAGTTGTGTATAGATCAATTTTCCAAAAACTTTTGAAAGAATAGGCAGAATTGAAATGGGCCTATAGTTATTGAGGTCACATGGGTCATCCGACTTGAATAGGGGAAGGATGTGAGCGGATTTCCAGCAAAAGGAACTGTGGTGGTGAAAATAGTGAGGTTACGTATTTGGAGGATTGGGGCAGTAAGGTAGGTGCAACTAAGTTTTAGGAAGAGTGGTTCAAGACCATCTTCTCAGGTACTTTTTTTGGCGTCTACATTAATAAGTGAGTCTTCGACTTCTTTGAAGTTAAGGGAGAGCATCTAAAATGAACAGGCTGAGATAGGCAGCGATGTTTTCGAGCTGTCTTGATTCTTAACATGCACAGCATACAGTGAAAAGTTGAAAGTTGAGCTGGCAGTGACGAATCGGGTATTACATTTTTCAAGCATTTGGTGATTACTTTCCACAACCATACCTTTGCTGTGGATCTTAGATGGTTTCCTCCTACCCCTTGCACAGGGGATAGTACTCACGAAGAGAAGGGAGTGAAGGGAATTACTAGTGGAGAGCTTGAACACAGCATGGCAGGGAGAGGGATAACACTCAGAGAGGTGAGGAGGGAGAATGAGGTTGGCAGTCAAACAGGAGGAGAGGAGGGGGAAGACACAGGGGCAAATGATAAAAGCACCACCTTGTGTGGTTTCAGGAATGAGAACCTGGGTGGGTGGGTGGCAATGGGCACAAGGAAAGAGAAAGGAGGTGTACTGGTGTTGGGGGACTCCATACTCAAGTGGATCAGATGGGGCAGCAAGGGAGAGAGGCACAGTCGGATATGGGTGGAGTCCATAACAGGATTAAAGGCAGACAAGGCAGGACAGGCAATCCTAAGGTGCATAAGGAAGGGTAGGAAGAAACCGCACATTGTGGTACATGTGGGGACAAATGACCTAGTGAGGGAAACAGTGGAAGTAACAAAGGAGAGGTTTGAGGAAGTGGGAAGGTTATGCGAGGAGACTGGGGAGTCTGTGGCTTTCTCAGATGTGTTCACAGTACCCTGTGCAAGCACAGCGAGAAAGAAGAGGATTGGGGAGTTGAATGCATGGTTGGTAGAATGGTGTCAAACTAAGGGGTATGGGGTTGTGGGCAGCTGGGGCAGTATGGAGGGTGATAAAGGGAAGGGGTCAGGATGGAGGGTGGTCTCGCTGAATGTGAGAAGCTTAGGCAACAAATCAACTGAGCTACAGGCACTTTTGGCAGTGTGGAGGGTGGATACTGCAGCTGTCAGAGAAACGTGGGCAACCAAGCACCAGGACTGGGATCTGGCAATCCCAGGGTACAAATTATACAGGAAGGACTGTAAGGGGGTGTGGGGTGGCAGTCTATGTGAGGGATGGTATCAAATGCAAAAGGGACAAGGGGGAGGATAGAAGGAGGAATGGAGAACAGAGGCAATCTGGCTGCAGCTCCTAGACTCCAGGGATAAGAAACTGAGGTTTGGGGTGATATACAGGCAGCCGTCCCAGTCTGAGGATCTTGACAGGGAATTATTGGGTCAAATCAGAAAGGCATGTAGAAAAGGAAAGGTGGTTATTGTGGGGGATTTCAGCTTGCCGGGGGTTGACTGGAGCATTCTAGTTACCTCCAGTGCTAAGGAGCAAGTGCTCCTGGACAATATCCAGGAGGCTCTCCTAATGCAGTTGGTCAGTATACCTGCCAGGATAAAGAACACTTTAGATCTAGTATTTCTGAATGGGGAGGCAGTAAGGGAAATAAGTTTGGATGACCCACTAGCTGACAGCAATCACCAAATAGTGTGGTTTAATATCACAATGTGCAGGGGAGCCAGAGAAATCAGTAACCCGAGTGGTAAACCTCAGGGGGGTGGACTTTGGGAAAATGCAGGAAGTACTGAAAGGAAAACTGGAGGCCATAAGGCAGGAGATGGACGTGGAGCAGAAATGGGATATTGTTAAACTGGGGATTACAGAGGCAATGGAAGCCTGCACCAAGACACAGAATAAGAGGAGCAGAGAAGGAAACCATGCGGGTTGAACAGTGAGGTAGTGGAGGCAGTGAGGGCAAAATGAGAGGTGCACCAGAGATATAGGAGGATGGGGAAGGACAGTGTGTTAGACAGAAAAGGAAGTGCAAAAGAAGAAGGAAACCACTTTGGTTCTCAACTACAGTAGCAGAAAAGGTCAGAGCCAAAGGCTGGCCTTCAGGAAATATAAGGGAAACACAGCGGGATGAAGATAGGGAGGCACCAAACTGCCCTAAGGGAAGCAGGTAAGGCAGTAAGGCAGGCAAAGTCCCAAACTGAGGAAACACTAGCACGAACAGTAAAGAAGGTGACAAGACTTCTATAGATACATTAGTGAAAGGAGAAAGTCAGCGGGGTATTGCTGCTTAATGGAGAAAAGGGAGCATGTGAGGAGGAGGACCCTGTAAAGGCATCTATCCTAAATAGATACTTTTGCTCAGTATTTACTGAAGAGAAGGTAGGCAGGCCCACAGCTCAGCATCATGGAACAGGGGGAGGGAGGTGAGCACTACTCCCTTCACAAAAGAAAGGGGTCCTACAAGAGCTTGCTAAGGCTCAGGTGGATAAGGCAATGGGACCTGATGGCATACATCCCAGGGGTACTTAAGGAGCTAAAGGAGGAACTAGCAGAGCCATTAGCAGAATTGTTTAGTGAGTCTCTGAGCACAGGAGAGTCCCAGAAGACTGGAGAAGGGCTCATGTGATCCCGCCCACAAGAGTGCGGTAGCAGGGAGGAGGCGGGAACTACAGACCAGTCTTACCTCACTGTAGTGGCAAGATTATGGAGGCACTCTTAAGGAAAGGATAGTGCAACACCTGGAATCCATAGGGGCACAGGATACAAGACAGCATGGGTTTACAAAGGAAGGTCCTGTCAAACTAATCTCATAGGATTTCTTTGACTGGGTAACCAGAGTGGTGGACCAAGGGAGCAGTTGATGTCGCCTTACCTTGACTTCAAGCAAAGCTTTTGACACTGTTCCACACAGAAGATTGATAAATAAGCTAGGTAGGCTCGGGTGGTTCGTGAAGTTGGTCAACTGGTGGCAAACTGGTTGACTGGCAGAAAACAGAGAGTGGTGGTAAATGGTATACAGTCAGAAGAGATGCAAGTCACAAGTGGGTACCTCAGGGATCAGTCCTGGGGCCAGTCCTATTCAACATCTTCATTAGTGACCTCGCAGATGGACTAGAGGGTAAGGCTTTGTCTGTTTGCAGATGACACCAAGATCTGCAACAGAGTAGATGATCCAGATGGGGTGGGCAGAATGAGAAGAGATCTGGATAAACTAGCAAATGGTCAGAAGAGTGGCAACTGGGATTTAATGCAAAGAAGTGCAAAATCATGCACATAGGGAAGAGAAACCCCTGAAGCCACTTATAGGCTGGGAGGGAGTTGCTAGCAGTCACAAAGGAAGAAAGAGACTTGGGCATCATCATCACTGATGACCTAAAAATCATCCAAGCAGACCCTAAAGCAGTAGGTAAGGCTAGGGGGGGTGTTAGGGTGTATTATAGGGTATCACAGTCGCAAGAGGGAGGTACAATCCCTCTGTACAAGACATTGGTTAGGCCTCATCTGGAGTACTGCGTGCAGTATTGGAGGCCACACCTTCACAAGGACATTAACTAAATTGAGGCAGTCCAGAGAAGGGCAACCAAAAATGGTGGTGGGGACTGCATCAGAAGACATATGAGGACAGATTAACGGAGCTCAATATGTATACCCTGAGCAAAGGAGGGAGAGAGTGATATGATCGAGACATTTAAACACCTTAGGGCATAAACAAGGTGAAAGTGTCTAATATGTTTAAATATAAGAAAATAGCAGGACAAGAGGACACAGCATGAGATTAGAGGGAGGCCATTAAGGGGAATATGAGGAAATTTTTTCACAGAAAGGGTGGTAGATGCATGGAATAGCTTACCACAAGAAGTGGTGGCTATGAATACAGTGCAGGGCTTCAAACAGGCACATGGATAGGCATATGGAGCAATACAAATGACTATGAATAGATAGGTCACTGATAGAGCAAAGGCTCGATGGCACATTTATAAGGTAGAAAAGAAATGGGCAGACTGGATGGGCCTTGCGGTCCTTATCTGCCGTCAACTTCTATGTTTCTATGTTTCTATGAAGGGGGCAGGAAGGAATATGCAAGATGGTCCAGGGAGGTGACCAGAAAGGTGAGAGAAGCCAGGGTCCAGAGGGAGCTGAGATTGGCACAGGGAATTAAAGGTGGGGTGGAAAAATATTTTTTCAGATACATCAGGAAGAAAAGGTAGTGCAAGGAGACAATAGTGAGGATAAAAAAGGATGGGGAGTGGATGGAAAGGGGAGGAACAGGCAGAAGCACTGAATGAATACTTTTGCTCAGTGTTTATGGAAGAAAAGGGGGAACTGCTAACACCATGGGCTGGGAAGGTGGGGATGGGGGGAGAGGAGGTGACAGATGGAAGAATTGAGGGAGGTAGAGTCCTATAGGGACAGAGGGCACTAAGGGTAGACAAGGCACCAGGGCCAGATGGTATCCACACCAGGGTGCTGAGGGAGATGGCAGAGGTGTTGGCAAAGCTGCTGGTGGATCTGTACAGTACTTCACCAAAGTCAGAATGTGTGCCACTGTACTGGAGGATGGCACACGTAGTGCTGTTACACAAGAGCAGACCAAGGCACAAACCAGATAATTATCGTCCAGTAAGTCTCACCTCCCTAGTGTGCAAACTCATGGAAACAGTACTAAAGGAAGGACTGGTATCATACCTGGAGGACAACAGCCTCCAGGATGTGAGGCAGTATGGGTTCATTTTGGGGAAGTCTTGTCAAACTAACCTGATACAATATTATGAATGGGCGGCAGGTGAGCTGGATAAGGATCATGCAGTGGGTGTTCTTTACTTGGACTTCAGCAAGGCCTTCAATTTGATGCCTCATGGGCAGCTTGGGGGGAAGCTAACTGATGTAGAGACAAAAATAATGAACTGGATTGCAAGCTGGCTGAGTGGGAGGCTGAAAAGGGTAGTGGTGGGAGGTGAGCTCTTAACTCTGAAACCAGTGATGAGCGGGGTGCCAAAGGGCTCTGTGCTAGGACTAGTATTATTTGGGATCTTCATATCAGACATTGCACATGGGGTGGTGAGCGTGGTAAGTTTGTTTGCAGATGACATCAAAATGGGAGCAATGGTGGATGGAGGGGAGGGATGGAAGCAGCTGCAGGGGGACCTAAGCAAGCTAGAGGAGTGGTCATAGAGGTGGCAGATAGGGTTCAATGCAAAGAAGTGTAAGGTTATGCAGTTTGGGGTGAAAAACTCAAGGAGAGAATACTGGCTGGGAAAGGGTTAAGGTGGGGATGACTGAGGAGGAGAAGGGCCTAGGGCTAATGGTAACAGGGACCATGAACAACACTGCCCAGTGCAGGACAGCAGCTGCAAAAGTGAACAAAAAGCTGGGGTGCATAATAAAGGGGTTTTCATCCAGGAGAAGAGAGGTGCTGTAGCCCCTTTCAGGTCACTGGTAAGGCCACACTTGGAGTATTGTGTGCAGTTTTGGAGGTCATACCTGAAGCATGATATCAGGCTTCTGGAGGGGGGGTGCAGAGGAGGGCAACAAAAATAATATGTGAAATGGAGGGGAGAGACTATGAGAGCAGGCTGGGAGACTTGAATATGTACGGCCTGGAGGATAGAAGGGACATGTGGAACATGATAGAGACATTCAAGTATCTGAGAGGAATCAATAAGGATGAGGCAGACAGGGTCTTTAAGCTAAGGAGGGGAAGTGACACCAGGGAGCAAGGGCTAAGAATAGAGGGGAGAAGATTTAGGAGGGAAATGAGGAGACACTGTTTTACAGAGAGGGTGGTAGCAAAATGGAATGCACTACCAGAATGAGTGATATCATGTAAATCTGTGAACAGCTTTAAAGGTGCATTGGACAGAGAAGAGGGGAGAGTGATGGTGAGGGAGGTGGGGGCGGCAGTGGGATGACAAAGAGGAGTGGGTGGGGCAGCTGCAAACTAGGGGTGCTAGCTGCACACTTGAGCAGACTTAGACTGGGTGGCCTGTTTCTGCATGCACATTCATATTTTTATATGTTCGTATAAATAAAGTTTCATATATATTTTGTATTTTGTTATCAAAATGTATTTAAAGTGGAACAGTCAGCACTAAGAGCTCCACACCAAAGTTTCTGTATGTTCCCAATCAACAGTTTGTGTGCAAAAACATTTGTTTTACTTCTGTTTACTGTAGTATAGTCAATTGTATCAGATTAATTTTGCTTACTACCAGGATGACATATTCTATAACTACAAATTCCTGAATTCACTGCAGCTGGCATTGGAGCAGGGCTGCAGCAGTGGGAGAGTCAATAGTTTACATTGCAAGTTACAGTTTATATACTGTAAGCTCTGACTTTGTTTCACTGGTCCCACTCTCCTCCCAGAGCTAAGTACTTTCACGGAATACTCTACTTAGCCCCAGGAGAACAGTGGGACTGGAAATCATCTGATTGGAGCTTTCAAAAGCTCTAACATGCACATTTTCACCTCTCCCCTGAGAGCATGCTGAATAATTTCCAGATGAATGGACAAAACACCCAAAAGACAAAGAGAAGGGAGTGCATAGCCTCATGGCAGATCAATTCTTTGGTAAGTTATCTGTAGACAAAATCTCGATGTGTGTGTGTCCTTAATACAGTTATATCCCATATATCTTCACTATGCAAAGGAACCATATATATCCATCCCCCATAAATGAAGGATACAGGCAATGGGAGAAGTGCTAGATAGCAGACCACAAGAATCCAGGCCATCTACTAGGTTATTACAGGAAATGACATACATAGTACTGTATAATAATTATTTCAAATATTTGAACACATTCTATGGACAAAAACAGGGCAAAGCCATGGGGAGCACAATGTCCTCCTGCTATACTAATAGCTACAAGTAAATCTTTGAAGGTACTCGCATACTTAACCAGGAAGTTAATATCTACTATGGGAGCATCTTGTTTTGGAAACATTTGTTGATGATGTTATGTAAATATGGAAAGAAGGCAAGGAACCCTTACAAGACATCCAAGAAGACACAAGGAACTGACATCTGAGATTTATGACTACTGTAAGCACTCAGTAGGTAGCCTTCTTAAACATGTTCATAACAAGAAACAGTCCAAGGCTGGAAACCTACTTGCTTAGAAAGGAGACTGACCACAGTACAATTTTGCATACCAGAAGTTTCCATCTAAGTAACCTCATAGAAAATATTCCCCTTCTCTCAACTACTGAGGGAAAAAAGAAACTGCACCCTCACAGGGATTCAAAAAGGAATGAGACATAATCATTACCAGATTTATTGAAAGAGGGGTACAAGCAGTAGGAGCTCACACAGGTAGAAAATATACCTAGACAACAGGCCTTGCAGAATTAATTGAAATTAGACCAACAGGAAGGAAGGAAGGTTAGTGCAGTATTTCTAACTACTTACTGCACCCAGATACTTAAGATCAGTCATGTTTATTCAGAAACACTGAGATGTACTTCAACTGCATCCAAGTATCACCATCATATTCTTCAACAGGTACTTTCTGACTTCTAAAAAATACCCTAGTATAAGAAACAAACTAGTTTATACTGAGTCCAGACAAGAACCACCACACATAAAACAACTTCTTCTAGAACCTTTATGTGATGATGTGTTTTAATGCAGGAGATGTGCAGTACGTGGACACACAACTTGAAAAGAATATTTCAAGAACCCACATACAAGGAACAAATATAAGATTAAATCATACATTACCTGCCAGACTACAAAGGCTATTTATGTACTCCAGTGTCCTTGTGACAATTTACATGTTGGGAAAACTCCAAGAGAGATTAAAAATAAGATCACCAAATACAAAAGTACCATCAGGCACCAGGATGAAAGATTTAACATAGTGAGGAATTTCCAAGATGAAGAGAGGACATATGGGATTACAACTACAATGTTGGAGCTTGGAGAGAGCAGAGCCAACAAAGAAATGGGAGGTAACTACAATAGAAATATTGAAAATAGGGTAATGTGGTGGATTTTTGAGTTAGGGACCCTACACATCCTATGGGGTCTCAATGAAGAAATAAATTGGCAGGCATGCTGGTAGCTCTACTAATAATGCTGTTTATTTAGTAATATTATATTAATTCAACACCGTGTAACAGTTCAAGTGATCTGCCTCATAATCTACAGGTTCATCACCAGGCTTGCATGCTACTTCCACCCATATCTTGATGTAAGGTGGAAGGTCAGGGCAAGCATTGGCATGTCAATGCTATCGATTGGATATTTTCAAAAAAATTGTTTATCCCACAACTGGAGTGGTGTAGTTTACCATATCCCCAGGCCTTCTTGGACAAGTTACTTATTACCTCATTTTGGAAATTAGGAAGTCAGTTTCAAACACAGGGAGGTCAAATATGATCTTGGAAAAACAACATTTTTTTATACAGTTTCATTCATTGTCCATGGGTGTCCAGAATCATAATTTCCTGTTCCTTACCTAGTCCCCATTGGTGGAATCCCCATTTCTGAACAATGTTACAGATCATACAAATCAAGTAACAAAGTGCTTACTCTATTAAGGATTGTAATAGAATATACTTTTAAACAAAAAAGCACAGTAATCATTAAACATGCTAATCATTTAACACAATAGATACTAGTAACACAGTGGAGCAACAAAGCAGGTGATAAGATGACGTGTAAGTTGATTAGAAGTCTCTTTAACATATTAGCACAAAAGACAGGATCCTGATGACTCATGAGCAGCCAGCATGTTTAACACTGGGATCTGAACTAATCATCAGTGACATAGCCACAGACAAACTACAGCTGGTTTGCAGTGGCTGATCTGCAGGTTTAAGAGGTTTAGCCTCTTGCACTCTTTTGTTTGCCAGTACAATACAGATGAGCTTTGAAGGGCTGGTAACTTAAGTTCAGTCACAACAGTTTCATGGAATGCAGCACACTTTAGACTAGAGAGAAATATTTTAAATGATAATGGTTTAAATTATGTAAACTATACAGTCTGAGAGGGCATCAGAAGCAAGACCTAAGTATATACATAGCACTTAGTTATCAGAAAGATGTGAATGAACTATAGGAGCACAAATGAAATTGGATGTTTTCAACAGTTCAAATATGTGATATGACATAGCATGAGAATCAGTTGGGTTTTAATTTATTTCATTTTTTTCAAAACATTGGCAATAGTAAAAAACTTGGTATAAGAACAATTCTAGAGAATCACTTGAAAAAATGTTGTGTTTTGCTTTCAGAGAATTGACAATGAGTATCACTGGTTGTCAAATATAGTGTATATCTAAGACATCAAATATGTATAAGCAAAACTAAATGTTTGTTCTAATTTTATTTTCTCCAACAAATGCCCCATCAGAATTTAAGGAGGAACTGAAATCCATAAAGACTAGATTTTCATTTCTTAAGGGCATTATACATGATTAAAGTAACCATTGTAAATAAACAGTGCACTGTCATTTCACAGGAAACTGTAGTGAATAAACAGAAAACCTGGCAGCCCAGAGCAGCTTTAGATTTGTGGGGTGGGTTAACAGTGAGTAATCATCTTGCCACCTTATGTAACGTGCACTGGTGCAATGAAGGGCTTGCTTTACTTTGAAACAGCCAGTTAGTTTATTTAATTTGAAATTATTTTGCAGATAATAAATGTGCAAGTTTGAATAACAGAATATAAAGGAATTATGAACTGAGGAATATCATACTACTGGTATGTGAGAATGTGATAATGTATTGCTGTAAATGAACTAAAATTGGTTTAAATGTGACACTGAAGGGTATCCATATCTCTGTTCCTCTTCCTCACTATATATATATATATATATATATATATATATATATATATATATATATATAACTTCTAAGAGCTTTATGGAAGGCATGTAGCATAAAGCAATACAGTTGATGAAAGGAGTACTCTGCCAACCTAGGTTAGTTTGTTCCCATATAGAACACATGTCTTATCATTTTATGAATAAAAATACATTAATAACAAAAACATCTGTTAACTAGCATGTCAATTAACCAGTGTGCCAGTTAAAAATATTTGTGGGAACCCATCAAATTACTCTGTAGATAAGTTTGTCAAATCACAGAGTGAACAAATGTCTCATATCTTGTCCTGGTGCTAAAACACAGGAAGTACTCTGCAGCACCTAATAATAAACTCTAGCAAAAGCCAATATGGCTGCAAAACTATGGAATGTTGGGGAGTGAGAAGGTGTAAACTAGCAATCTTTGCACTAACCACTGAGCCAACTAACTGAACTTTCTAATTGTTGTGATACACACACACTGACTAGTACATATACACATCTATACATATTTATTCCAGTGTAACATAACAGTGCACTGTCTACACACATTTATAGATGACAAAAAAAGACATCCTGGGAAAATTTTCTTCTTTTCAAGCTCCAAGGGACATCAGAGGGTGGGGGGTTGCCACTAGATGCCTCATTTAAATCAGCAATCACATGCAGAATGCCGAAACTGATCTAGATAGTGGGGAAATGTAGGCTAGCAATTTTTGCACTAACCAGTGTTAGTTAGTTAGTTTGTTTTTTTGTTCAGTCCTTGACCATTACAACAATTGAGACAGCAAACACAAAATATTCTACAAATATACAGTAAACAATAAAATTGATCTAAAATACAGCATATCACCTTATATAGTAGTATCAAGCAGCAGTTAAATAATAGCCTGATTGATCTGTTCCTTATAAATTAATTAAACAGTGATCAATCATTTTGGCCTCACTTATATGCAGGAAAATGTTCCTTTTATAATTCTAATTATCCATATTCACATTAATTACATTTCCATTGTAACCATGTTCATTATATCAATAACATGCATGATTCGATCCAGACACATGAATTGCTCAGTACCATTGTGTAATTATGGTGCCAATACATTCTTATATGTGATAATCAGTCAAGCTACCCTAATAAAGCTTCAAGACTAGACAATATTTCATGTATCAATCAATATAAAGACTATTTCTAAAGACTTCCTGTAGCACTGACTACTGTACATGCAAACTGAATAAAAACATTTTTGCTACTGATTATATCCATAGAATGTCACATATAAAACAACCAGAACATAGACATCATAGCTGGATTAGAAAAGCAAATCAGGCATATCAATTTTTCATTTTCAGGTAGTTATGCATGAATACCTAAAAGTTTTGAAATCAAACCTGTTTTAAAGTGGGGTAAATCGGCATTCAATTCAGTTCAAGGGCTGCCATAATAAACTGTGGTTTTGTTGCAATATTGATAAGAGCCAGAGCTATTTCTGAGTTTGTGTCCTCGTTTCAACTTTTAGTTCACAGAATTGAGTCTTTTCTCAGTATGAACAGATATGTGTGATTTTTGCATAGAGCTAGAGGGAGCAGGTTTACATATAATGCCAGAACAGAGATAATTGTGGCTTGTGGAGTGTTCTGTAAGAGAGTTAGCTTGTTCAACATTAAGCAAGTGACCACACATAAAGTTTAATATTCCTTGCATCTTGCCATAATATAATCATAAGAACACCATATGGTAACTCAGCTCAGCTTCCACCAATTTTGTCAGAAGTGACAATTCAGACCCCACTACCATCATTAGTTAATATTTTTGCTCTTCCTCCTGTTGGTGCCATATTCAAGGCCATAGATAAGTTTAATATTTCGCTCCCACATTGACAGTCCATCATTGAGTGCCCTCTGGCTAAGGTTCTAG
Organism: Neoceratodus forsteri; assembly: GCA_016271365.2. NCBI lineage: Eukaryota > Metazoa > Chordata > Ceratodontiformes > Ceratodontidae > Neoceratodus > Neoceratodus forsteri. The sequence goes on along the minus strand of CM057451.1, from coordinate 1,054,627,449 downwards.
ACCCTGCCAGAGTATTCCCTGCTGCAGCCAACAGCAGCAGAATTGTTGCCCAAACTGTAGTCCATTGAGCTACTTCATTCTTGTGACATATAACCCCACATACATATCAGGCAAAACAGTCAACATACCTCTACGCCATAGAATATCACCCATGAATGCAGCTCCTTGATGATACCATAAAGTGGGGGTGTACCCACCAGTTAATTACCTTTTAGCGTTTCTGCCTTACAGAAGTTTGTGCTTACTGGGGACTACACATAGTTCTAAACCCTCAGCATGGGATAAAAATCCATTTTTAAGTAGGTTAAACATTAAGCCATATGGACCACCTTGAAAACGGTTCACTCAGTGGTGTTTTATCCATTTCATGGCATATTTTGAATAAAATATATTACTACTTACTACTACTACTACTACTACTAAATCCATGGTAGCATTTCTTAGTAACTGACACCTGTGGAAATAGGAGAAACATTCTCATCTGAGCATATTATCTTTCTTCATGGTTTGGGAGAAAGAAGATACCCCCTTCTCCCCAGGCAACCATGGCATATCTGTAATAAACAAAATGATACATGTCAGCACAGATGGGTTTTCCCCAGTAAATGGTAAACTCTGTGACCCAGGAAGTGGTCACCATTTTTTTCATTCCATTCAGCTCTTCTCCATGTACTTTATCTGTTCCATTCTTATCAGATCCAAACTGAACATGATGCCAGAAAAAACAACAGCCTGCTGGAATGCTCATTTGACAACAATACTCAGCTCAGCACCATGCTTTTATCTTTGCAGCAAAAACAGCTCTTTTCTACATTTTGCAGGCTTAGAAAACTTGAGTTTCATTCACAGAATTTTAACTTTGAATAAATAAAACAAAACTTTAAATGAGAGCCTAAGGATGCCCAGTGGAACAGCATAACTGCTCACAGGGAACTCAGCTCGGCACTGTGCTTTTTTCTTTGCAGCAAGGAAATTCTTTTTCAGATACTGCAAGCTTAAAAAAATGTGAGTTTCATTCACTAAATTTAAAAACATGAAAGACTTTAAGTAAAAGCTTTCAGACACCCAGCAGAACATGAAAGAAACACGGAGGTGGCATTAGCGGAGCAGCACTGCAGCCATCTTGTTGCTCTACCCACTAACCCCTGAGCAATCTAACTGCACTTTCTAATTGTTGTGATACACACACACTGACTAATACATATACACATATATGCATATGTATTTCAGTTCAGCATAGCAGTGCACTGTCTACACACACACACACACACACACACACACACACACACACACACACACACACACAGCATTGCCACACACACACACACACACATATATACACTGCCCATTATGGCATTTTTTAACTTATACATCTAACTTTAACTTTTACTGTATTTATGATAAGCACTGTGTTGTGCACTAAGTCACTGTACTAATCTATCGCATGACTGGGTAACTAAGGGAGAGAACCAAGGAGGTGTGGTGGATGCGGCCTATCTGGACTTTATTGGGGACATTGCAGAGGAACTGGAGGGGAAGGTATGCCTCTTTGCAGATTATACAAATGTATGCACTACAGTAGACATGCCAGGGAGGTTGAAAGAATGAGGGAAGACCTTAACAAACTGGAGAAATGGTCTGAAGATGACAATTGACATTCAAAGCAAAGAAGTATAGGATCAGTGCAGGTGTGATAATAAAATTAGTTTTGTGTAGACTGTGTCTTGATGGTAATATGAAAGAAATACATAGCAGAGTTGCAGTTAGATGGTATTAATGGTAGAGAGAAAATATAGATAAGATATAACATTTTCAGTGCAACACAAAGTTGTAGACTGAACATGTTTAAATAGTGCAAGCTTGAATATTCACAAATATTAATGACAAATTAACACATAGTGAGACAGAAACATGGTTACACAGTGCCAGCATTGAAAATGCAATTGCAGCATGTCTTTCAGTTTCTCTAGTCTTTAAAGTAAGACTTCAACATTGGATGTTTTGTGACCTTATATATCTGCATAGCATTCCTTTTGTGGCTTTTAACCTTAACCCTGCTACATCTTACATCTTATATGTAGTGCTGTGCTTCCCAGCTAATGTTTTCACTAAAACTGTGGCATTCATGTATAGACTGAAACTTTTTTTAGAAGGCCTGCTATGAAATCACCTATTTTGTGCATCTCAGTGCATCACAGGCAAGATGAAAAAGTTAGAAAGAAGGAGATATCAATCTAAATTACAGTTGAAGAGCTGATTAAGTTGACAAGTTTATGAGCTATGAACCATTCTTGAAAGAGAATTCTACCCACACTGAACAAATTAGTGCTTTCAAGACTGATCAGCTCAAATGAACACAGCAGACTGCTTGCTTCAACTAGCACAGTGATTCTACAAAGCCTCTAATTTTATCTAGTCCATTGGTTATCTGGAGAGCTCCCTTTATGTACTGTCTTAGGAAGACATCTGCAGGGCTATACTTAATGCAGTCATGAAAAGGTAGGATTAAGCAACCTATCTAATCCAAGTGACCCTCTTCCCCAGAGTCCTTCTATGGGATGAGACATCTATGCCAAGGGCTCCAAAGAGCAAGACATTTGTCCCTGTTCAACTTAAGGCCATTTGCAACATGTTCCATTAATTCTATCTCATCAACTGTTTTGTTTCCATTGTTGCAGGGTAGGTGGGGTTAATGAAAGCCATTTAGTGGTGATATATCTTAAATCAGCCACTCATAATACAAGCACCAACAACTGTATCATGCTAGGGCATTTCATTAAGGTGGAGAAACCAAATACAATGTCTCAGAATGTGTTTGGGAATTTTCTGACCAAAACTACTTGCATGTCTTTATGAACGTCCTCCAAAAAGTTCAGAGATTTTGGGCTTGCCCAGAAAATATGAAAATGTGTCACTTTCCCCATCCCTCCCCACACCGATGTTGGCAGGCATCTGTACTGGTTGTGGTAAGATGTTTAGTAATCATTGAGGTGTGGAAAAATCAAATTAAAACTTTTCTGACCTCCCACTGCTTCTGTGGCATAGCAGGTTAAAACACAGAAGCCAGAATAGCACTAGCGAAAACCGTGCTGTCACAGCAATGAAAGGTAAAACAGCTACAGTGATAACATAGCGAAGGGCATTATCACTTCCCCTGTAGCTGTCATCAGAGGGGAGGAAGTGGAGAAATAAGTAAAAGCAGGATGCCTCACCAAGCTGCTATCATGGTGGAGAGGGCTAGGGAATGAGCAGTAAGGCAGGGGCAAGCCAGAGGCCATGGTTCTATTCCCGGTCTCCCGATGTTGTTTTTCATCCCCTGCCCCAACCTTTGGATTTTATAATTTGTCCCCTCAAGAGATGTAACCCACCCCAAGTTTCTCACCATCCCATAGTTCTCCCCCCCTGGAGTTGATTAATTACATTTTTGGGGGGGTGGGTGGTGAAGCCCTCCACGTTGGGGGGTATGGGCCAGAGCCCACTGCAATAACTAAATTTATTGATGTTCCTTAGCCATGGTAGTGGGCATCATTGTGTTTTTGTACTGCTACCATTGGCACTGTTGTCCCCGAGAGTGTTTTGGTTGGGGGATGTTTTTGGTAGCCCTGTTTTTCCTGTGTGGTTTTTGACCATGCTATCATTGCTTTTGAGGTGTTGACCTAGTGCCCTTCTGTGGTACATTTGCCCCTATTTCTTTTTCCCAGCTTTGTCGAATCCACTTCAGAGATAGGGATGCATCCAAGGGTTGAGGACCACTGCATTATAATAAATAGTTATAAATTCATGAAGGGTCAGAAGAGATAAGGAACTGCTCTAGAAGAAAGAAAAAAATGCCTCACCTTCACATTTCTGTAATGGTTCTCCCATTTAAGACCAAACTGGTTCCTCAGTTGAGCAAATGAGATGCACTGATGTCCTGACAATAACTGAGCAAATGTAGTGAGTCACTTTCCATCCTAAAATGCATAGCCTCCACCCAGGATGGTTGGTAAAAAAGAGTCCTCGAAGAGCATGGTTAGCGGGGCAAGATGATGGATGTACTTTTAGCTGTGCAACTCTAGGCACAATGCAGTGCAAGCCACTTCAAGTCAAGTCAAGTTTAATGATTCCATGTATGTATAAAAATATATCATTTATCACATACTACATATAAAAACTTTCATGTAAAATCCCATTTCATGATGACAATAAATATTTCAGTTACAACATTCTAACATTAAAACATCTCCATTTTCCATCTTTCACCTGACTGCCAATATGGTGCCCTCTATTTCATATTTTCCATTTAAGTTTCTTAGCAATTTCATATGCAAAACAGGCAAGTGCAACTATCTGTACATTGTTGTCTGCATTACATATTTTTTCAATTTGCTCACTTTTCTTTAAACCATTTAAATTTGTGTGTACACTATAGATAAGATATTTTCTTTCCTTCTGGAATACTGGGCATTCTAGAATTAAATGTGTTATATTCATTACAGCACTAATACGTCTAGTACATATTTGTACTGCATTTCCAGTGTATTCTATCCTTCCCCACTGTGGGAGCAGACCAACTCTTAAACAGGTTAATGCTTTCCTGTGTTTTCCATTTTCACAGGTAATTAAAAACTTTTTGGTTTTAAAAGATGTTTTAATGCACTTCACAGTATCACAATTCCAAACATTTTTTATAGAGACTATATTTTTCTGCATTACTTTATCATATACTCTTTGTATTGCTTCTGGGGCAAAAATATTTGGATTTAATGCAACATCTAAAATGGCATTCTGTTGAAGGCTATAATTATTCAGCTCATGATTTAATCTTCTGTACCACATTAGGTTGGTATATTCCTGTTTGTGTACTACTTCTGCCCTACAATTATGTATTAGTTGTCGCTATTCTGATTTTCTTCTAATGTAGGATACATCTTTTCATTATTGCAGTGTATATTGAAACAGTACCGGTTTCAGCTCGTACTGCTATATTAGAAGTAATTTTCGGTACCCCTAGGAATTTTTTTTAGGTATTGATTTGTATCACCTCTACCTCTTTGAGGTTACAAAACAACCCCCAAGCTTTAGCCCCATACATTAACTGTGAATGCACTTTTGCCATTAAACATTGGTACTGTACTAAATATGAAATGTGGCCATTATATGGGCAAAGTGGGTAATGCCATTCATAGCTTTAGTTGCATTTTCCTTCATTTTCTGTATTTGTTGTTTTCCAACTCAAGTTTTTATTAAAAATAACTCTGAGATATTGAAAATCATTTACTACCTGTATCTTTTCTCCCTTTATTTCCCAGACTAAATTACACTATTTTCTTTCTCCAAACTCCATTATTTTTATTTTTTCAAAATTTAATTCCATCCCAAGAGATTTCACAAACTTGATAATTTCTTTTATAGCTCTCTTTAAACCAAATGGAGTTTGTGAGAGTAATATAGCATCATTTGAGTAAAGTAATATCCTTATTTGGAATTCCATTTATTCTTGGTGGAAATGTATCTATTTTCTCTAGTCCATCCACAGTCTCTTCTATGTACATATTAAAGAGACTTGGGGCAAGTAAACAACCCTGCTTCACACCAATATTTGCATCAGCCTCATCAGTCATTGCCCCATCTTTTTCGTATCTAACAACCATCTTAGTGTTATTATGTAATAATTATATGATTTACAATAAATTTGTTTTCATGCCCTTTTATTCCAAGATTTGCCATAATATTTCCTAATTCAGAGAATCAAAGGTGGATTTTATATCTACAAAAGCAGCATACACTTTTCCTTTCTTAATCTGAGTATACTTACCAATAATATATTTCAATATAAATATTCGGTCTACTGTTGATCTATCCTTTTGGATATCTGGAAATTATTTTATTACCCTCAATCCAGAATTGCATTCTGTTATGTTTAATTCATGAAAAGATCTTTAGACTTATATTTAACAGGGTAATATGTCTATAATTCTCAGGTAGTAACACTGAACCTTTTTTATGTAGGGGAACTATAAGCAAACATTCCAAACAGGGTGCTTCCCCTAAATGGTTAACTTGTAAAATGAAAAGACAGATAAAAAAACATAAAGGCCCAGGTATTCAAAAGGGTTGCGCATTGCACAACATTATTGCACCATGCGCAACCCACTGTTGTGCCCTGGTGTGATATTCAAAATGAAAAAGTGTGCTGCACAAATCCCAATGTGCTGGAGTGCATCAATAATGTATGCAGACACAGATGGGGGGGCATGCCCATTCATAACCTGCACAGCCTGATATTCAGCCTGAGATGTGCAGATCCATGCATGCGCAACCCTTACTTGAGCCAGCACAAAGTTAAGCCAAAAAAAAGGAACAACTGATGGCCACCCACAGGTGAGCTGCCACATTGCAGGGCACAACACTGCAGCTGCCACCTATGGGTGGCCACCCGAGTTCCGACTGCACCTGGCGGCGCCCCCCCATGCCCGATCATGGGCATTCGTAAAAAAAAAACATCCTATATCCCTGGTTGTCCAGTGGACTGATTTCTGCCCGATCGCGGGCATCTGTTTTAATAAAGAAAACCCCCCGTCCTATATCCCTGGTGGTCCAGTGGACTGCACTCTGCCCAATCGCGGGCATCTGTTTAAATAAACCCTCCCATCCAATATCCCTGGTGGTCCAGTGGACCACACTCTGCCTGATCGTGGGCATCTGTTGTAAGAAAAGAAACCCCCCCTCTGTCCAATATCCCACTTTCTGCCCGATTGCGGGCATCTGTTGTAAGAAAAGAACCCCCCCATCCAATATCCCTGGTGGTCCAGTGGACCACTATCTGCCCGATCGCGGGCATCTATTGTAAGAAAAGAAACCCCCCCGTCCAATATCCCACTTTCTGCCTGATCAGGGGCATCTGTTGTAAGAAAAGAACCCCTTCCAATATCCTGATTTCTGCCCAATTGTGGGCATCCGTTGTAAGAAAAGAACTCCCCCCATCCAATATCCCTGGTGGTCTAGTGGTACCCCCTCTCCCCATCTGCCAACTGAGCCCCACCACCCTGCTCCCCCCGGTCAGCCGGAGGGTGGCAGCACCCCACCCACCTGCCGCCCTGCTGCCCACCAACTGACAGCTTGGTAGGGCTGCCGTCCATATGAGTTCACAGCATGAGCCAATGGGTGTAGCATCAGTACATACATTCCAGATATGTGAATGAATCACATATCTGGAATGTGTGGCATGGCATGGGTTGCACCATTGGCTCACGCCAGAACCAATGGGAGTGCAGCCCTACCAAGCTGTCAGTCAGCAGGAGGCAGGCAGCAGGTGGGTGGGTGCTTCCACCCGCTGGCTGACCGGGGAGTGGGGTGGTTGGGATCAGTGGGCGGGTGGGGAGGGGGTACCACTAGACCACCAGGGATATTGGAGGGGGGTTCTTTTCTTATAACAGATGCCTGTGATCAGGCAGAAAGTGGGATTTTGGATGGAGGGGGAGTTTCTTTTCTCACAACAGATGCCTGTGATCGGGCAGAAAGTGGTCCACTGGACCACCAGGTATATTGGACTTTTTTTTTTTTATTAACACAGATGCCCATGATCGGGCACATAGCAGTCCACTGGGCCACCAGGGATATAGGACGGTTTTCTATTTTTACACAGATGCCCATGATCTGGTTGCAGGGGTCGTCAGTCCCCAACGGCTGCTGCCTGGCAGGGCACCAGGCACAAGTCGTCAGGGATCGGGGCACCTGCATGCAAATGGAATGCAAATGAGGCCATAATGACATGCAAATGGCCCCATGTGAGCCTTGCATAAATTATGGCCTCATTTACATGCCAACTTTTGAATATCGCGGGTGCTGTGAATGGTGCAATAGCACTCTCCATGCTCCACTCTGGCCATTTGCACTGGTGCAGTGCCACTGCACCATGCACAGTGGGGGTGGCCAGGGTGCAATATTCAAACCTGCTGAGCCATGGGACAGCTCCTTTGAATATCGCTTAGTCCACGCCCCTGCATAGCCAAGTTGAGCTGTGCCCAAGCTTGTGCCACAGTCTGGCGCAGTTTGAATATCTGGGCCAAAATGTATAAACTATCTAAGCTCGATACAAATTTACTGTCAAAGGATAAGGAACAGGTAAAATGTGTAAAGAAATTAATTACAGATGCTAAAACAAATTTTGAAATAAAATTGGCAACTAGAAGTAAAAATAGCTATAAGGCTTTTTATGTATATATAAATAGCTAAAAAGGGAATAAACAATCAGTAGGCCCATTTAAGGATGATAGTGGCAATATATTAAATGAAAAGGAAATGACTGAGGTACAGAATCAATACTTTCCTACTGTATTTAATCCTAAAGATACATTAACAACTAATATTATATACAATACAACAAATGAAAAACGAATTAAAATTAACACAAAAGATGTTTTGGATAGATTAAGGAGGGATAATATCTATCCAAGACTCATATTAGAAATAGCAGAAGAGATAGCCCAACCTTTAGCCTTTATCTTTTAAGGGTCGTTAGACAGAGGGGAAGTTATTAATAAATGGAAAGAAGCACATGGGGTACCCATCTTTAAGAAAGGAAAGAAAGATTCACCAGATAACTATAGATCAGTTAGTTTAACATCTACAATGGGTAAAATATTGGAAAGCATAATAAAAGACCATATTCATGACTACCTGACTGAAAAAAACCTTTTCGATCAAAACCAACATGGGTTTACAAAATCACGATCATGTCAGACTAATCCATTAAATTTTTATGAAAACGTGAGCAGATCTTTGGAGCAAGGTAGGTCAGTGGATGTAATTCTATTAGATTTTTCAAACGTTTTTGATAAACTACCACATGAGGAGTTAATGAAATCCCTTCTTTCACAAAACATAAATAAAAATCTTGTTAATTGGATATCTCACTGGTTGATGAAAAGGAGACAGAGAGTGGTTATAAATGAAGTACTATCTGATTGGCTTCCAGTGTCAAGCAGGGTCCCCCAGGGTTCAGTGCTGAGGCCCTGTTTGTTTAATATATATAAATCATCCTTACAATATAATAAGGGCAATGTATGGATAACCGAGTTCGCTGATGATTGCCGAGCGGGAGCAGTAATAGATCCATATTCAGACTACAATAGACGTCAAGAAACTCTCAAATACATAGAGACATGGACAGAAGATCAAAAACTTAAATTAAAAGAAGATAAATTGTATAGTCCTACATATGGGCAAGAAGAACTTGAAATTAAGTTACATTACAAACAACAAACAGTTAAAGCAGGCTATGCAAGAGAGGGATTTAGGTGTCATCATATACAGTGATATTACTTTTACTTCCCACTGTGACCAAACTATAAAGAATGCTAACAGAGCTCTAAATTGTATATTGAGACATATATCAAGTAGAATTAGGGAAGTCTTGATTCCATTGTATGGATCAATGGTGAGAACCCACTTGGAGTACTGTTCCCAGGTCTGGTCCCCTTACACAAGAAGAGAGATAGAGATAGAGAAAGTGGAAAGAGTACAGAGAAGGGCTACCAGATCAATAATGGGACTTAAACATATGTCATATCATGAGAGGTTGGAGGAATTGGATCTATACTTTCTAGCAAATAGAAGATGGAGAGGTGATATGATCTTAGTCTATAGATCATTCCAAGATAACATCCTCAGAAAAGAACTGGGACTAGAAATATATGCCAAAAATTACAATACTAGAGCTCACTGTAAACAAATTAAACAACAGTAGTGGAATCTACTAAAAAGAAAATGTTGGTTTAGTCAGAGGGTGGTCTCTTGTTAGAATTCTCTCCCACACGACATAGTTAATAGTCCAACTATAGATACTTTTAAAATAAGGCTAGACGACTTTAGTAAAACTTTAGTAAAACCAAGGTTAGAGATTACTAATAGGCCCTTCTTTTTCTACAGTACCTTGTGGCAAGCAAACAAGGATGAATATCTAAACATGCTTTGTGATTACCATTATACTGTGATGCTAGGAACTATTACTCCCACCCTCCAATTATGTGGAATCTCTTTATACATTACAACATTTTGAAAAACAACTAACAACACATCAGCCCACCATTCAGGATTTGCTTGATACATCTCTGCACCAATTTCATCAATACCTGATGCTTTGTTTCTTTTTTTGTGCTTAAATTGCCACTATTACTTCCTCCTTTGTAATTTGTATCCAGTTTTCAGGTTGCCCACTGTATTGTCTCATTTACAGATTTCTTGTATCACTTTTTTGAGGTTTGTTAAATATCTCCTGATTTTTTTTTCCATTTCCCAGCTGGAATTACTGTTGTTACACTGTATCTGTTTTTATCTGTCCCCTGAGCCACTAAGTTCCAGAAGGCAGAGTTGTCCTTTTGTTCTATGGCTGTCTGTAATAGACCCCACAGGTCATTGTTGTGACACTCAGACAGCTGGTTCTGATTAGTCTATGCTGCTAGGATGGGAAATCATAAACTTTTATAATGTTTAGAGGAAGAGAGCAGGTTATGACGCTTTAGTGCAAAGTCATAAAAGATTCTTTGATGTGTCCTGGGAAGAAGAGCTAGTTGAGATCAAAGAGGGGATGTTATTTAAAGAAAGGCATGTGGGGACATGAGTTTTGCTAAGGTCACCTTCATTAATTTACCTCCTGCTGGATAGACATCCTGATTGTATAATTTTTAATAAACAGAGGAGGAGCTGGGTGACATCATGGAGAAGGCAGGGTCAAGACAGTGTTTTAATTATGCTGTAACAGACCTTTACTGACACACATGTTTGGACTCTCTTGATGACAACATCTGTCTATCAGCACTATTAGAAGAGATACATTAGATATATAAGTCTAATTATCTGGTGGTAGGAATTTTTCACTATTTTTTTTAACCCTCATTCTTTTAAATGATTGTATGTTTTTGTGATATATGGTTCTGTATTTACATTTTACATTTTTTATCTATCTTTCAGTAAACCTCTACTTTAGAGACTACTTGGTGTGCCTTTGAAATTCTTTTTCTTGACAAGTGAAGCATACATTGCTAAAGCTGACACTGTACACAGCTTACTGGTTTTACCAAACTGGGACAAGGTAAGAGTTTATTCTGAGGTCTTTAATAGAGTTTTTAAGGGTTCATTTTGTACACCTGGTTAGGTGCCCATAGGAGAAAGATATATGCCCCACTGAAGAGCAGAATTATCTGAGCCTGTACATTGAGTACACTAGCAAGAGGTTCACAGTTTGAATCCCTCCAGAACTTGAGACCAAAGTTTGATTCAAACTCACAAAACAGACAGGAGGGTTACCCTGTTCTGTTAACTGTTCACAAGACTGTACTTGGAGGTTGGCACTGTGGGAGCAGAGGGCCTGACCTGCTGAGTGAGTTTGTGACAATTGTTATATTTTTTTCTTCTTTAGTTTTATCATATCTCGATATTCCTGTCTCCTCCAGTTGATGCAGTCTCTGGGCCTGTCACAAGCAGTTGCTTCTGCTACCCACCAATTTGGCCACACACTCAGTCTGGTGTTCCAGCTTTATCTTGAGGTTCATAAACTCAAAATTGATTAGGTCATTTGGTCTGATCATTACACCTTGGAGTTTACATTTTGAGCCCCTTCCCCCGAAAGTCCCTCCCTGGTGGAAATGGTCAGCTATTGCCCTTTAAGGGGCTTGTACCCAAAGAGACTGTTTTTGGTTGCTGATTTAATTAGGGTTGATGCAGCATGTGCGAATGGCACCAGAGAAGCGGTTGCCACCTATAATAGGGTGGTTTCTGAAGCTCTGGATGCCATCACACCAGTTCATTTGTGATCCAGGTCTTCTCACATGAGATCCCTGTGGTTTGACAGGGATCTCAGGGTGATGAAGATCAGGGGTTGGAAGTTAAAGCATCACTGGAGGAAGACCTGACTGGAGTCTGACAAGCTGGACCTGCGTGCCCACTATGTTGAGTACCAATTCAAGAAAAAACAGCTCCAGAGCTATTAAGTGTGCTCTTTCAAACTTATAACAGGAGAAAGGCAAAAAAGAAAGGCACCACTCATCTCAGAAAAAATGTACCTTCAGCTCCACTTTTTATTTAGATACAGACTGGAACAAAAGGACATATAGTGGTAAGAAGGAAAGCTGAACTCACATCACCACCACCACCAGGCACAATGATCCAACCAATTTCGCTCAGAGAGCCTCCTCAGGGATCCAGAAGTGCTGTAATTAGTGCTCCTTAAATAGTAATTAATTTAAAGTGATACAACTACCTAAAACATCTATAACAACAACATGATTGCTATAGTATATGTACATTACACCATTAAAAACTAGAAGAGATAACCACAATTATGTGTATTATTCCAAATCTGAACATACAATAGTAACCAATACATGAGGTACAATATATATTATTATGTATAAGAGAATAGCTAACAATCATATATCCCCTATGCTTAACTTATATGTTCAACAGGACACACCGACATGCTATTTTTATTATATATGCACTATTAAGTTATTACCAAAAGACATAAAGCATATAGCTAGAACTGGACTCTGTATACTATTGCTCATATCAAAAGCAAAAAACGGTTGGAAAAATATATATATATACATGCATATTATATATATATATATATATATATGTAAACACTCTCCACATACCCAACAAACATCTTAACAAGATAAATGAGCAGCGCACAACAAGCAGGAACAAAAATATATTTATAATCTACAAAAAATTCTTACTTTATCATAATATAGTTCAATTCCACCTATTTCTATTTCTTTATTAAGTAAGGCACTTAATAGTCATATTGACAATCTAAGAAAAACACATAAATACAGCATCATAAATCAATAATTTCTTATTCAAGAAGGGAGATATATCAAAAGCATCATTCAATCCTGGATACTTCAATGCTCCAAACTCATATATCCAAAAAAGCCTCTCTTTGTACTATTTTAACATTAATGTCCCCACCTCTAGGTCCCAAATTTATTTTCTCAATTCCACAGAATTTGAATCTGTGTGATGTACCAGCTTGATGTATATGTCTGTATAGTGTATTCCTTTCAACCTGGCACCTAATATCATTTAAATGGTTACAAATTCTCTCTTTAAACTTCCTAGATGTTTTTCCTACATAGAACACATTACATATGAAAGTTGCCAAGTAAATGACATTTCCAGAGGTACAGTTAAGAAACTGTCTAATGTCATACATTTTCTTTTGATTCACTGTGGAAAAATGTGCTTGTTGCACACAATGGCCCAGATATTCAAAAGAGTTAAGTCATGCACAATAGGGTTGCACCTGCACAAGTCCGAAATGCACCATTCTGCGATATTCAGCAGGAGGCAGTTGCACCCCCCAAATCATGCAGAGCAACAGCGCAATGATAATGAAGGCATGTGCAACCGAAGGGGGAGGAACCATGCATAAACTGCACAGCCCGATATTCAGCCCGGGCCATGCAGAGTTATGCAGGTGCAACCCCTACCTGCGTCTGCACAAAGTTATGCCGAAATAAAAAAGGAACAAGTCGAGGGCCACCCACAGGTGAGCTGCTGCATTGCAGGGTGGAACATAGCAGCTGCCACCTGTGGGTGGCCTTGACTGTCCTCCCCTGGCGGCGCCCCAGCCACCCCAATCGTGGTGATTTGCTACCCCCCATTAGCCTGATCGCGGCATAATAGTATTCTCCCCATTAGCCCGATTGCAGGCATAATAGTATTCCTCCCCCAGTAGCCCAATCGCAGGCATAATAGTATTCTCCCCAGCAGCCCGATTGTGGGCATACCGGTATTCTTCCCCTCATTAGCTGATCGTGGACATAACTGAAACGTCCCCCATCCCCAGTAGCCGATCGTGGGCATCAGACCCCCTCAAAGTCCAATATCCCTGGTGGTCCAGTGGACCACGAGTAGCCGATTGCAGGCAGCATCCTCACCCCATGTCCGAAATCCTGGTGATCTGGTGGCCCCTACCCCACCCACCACTGGGCCCCACCCCACCCTCCCGTCAGCCGGTGGCGGCAGCACCACCCACCTGCCGCCCGCCACCTGCCGACTGACAGCATGGTGGCTGCGCCCATTGGTTCAGAGCATGAGCCAATGGGCATGCAGCTTTATACCGAGAAAGCCAGTCCAGATATGTGAATGAATGAATTCATTCCATATCTGAACTGACTTATGGGCTGCATGCCCATTGGCTCATGCTCTGGACCAATGGGCGTGCAGCCCTACTGAGCTGTCAGTCGGCGGGCGGTGGGGTGCAGGTGGTGGGTGCTGCCGCCCACGGCTGAAGGGGGGAGTGAGGTGGTGGGCCCGTGGGGTGGGTGGGGGCCACTAGATCACCAGGGATTTCAGACATGGGGGTAAGGATGCTGCCCACGATCAGTCTATTCGCTTTCCACTGGACCACCAGGATATTGGACTTGGGGTCTGATGCCCATGATCGGGCTACTTGGGGTGGGGGGACATTTCAGTTATGCCCGCCATTGGGCTAATGGGGGAAGAATACCGTTATGCCCACGATCAGGCTACTCGGTGGTGGGGGACGCTTTCAGTTATGCCCGTGATCGGGCTAATGGGGGGGAGAATACCGTTATGCCCGTGATTGGGCTGCTGGGGGGGGAGAATACTGTTCTGCCCGTGATCAGGCTGCTGGGGGGGAGAATACTGTTCTGCCCACGATCGGGCTGCAGGGGGCGTCGGTCCCCGACAGCTGCTGCCTGGCAGGGTGCCAGACGCAAGTCGTCAGGGATCAGTGCACCTGCATGCTAATGGCATGCAAATGGGGCCGTAATCAGATGCAAATGGCCCCCCATGTGCCTTGCATAAATTATGGCCCCATTTGCATGTCACCCTTTGAATATCACAGGTGCTGTGCATGGCGCAATGGAACTTGCGCCACCGCATTTCAATGCTCCACTCTGACCACTTGCACAAGCAGGTTTCACTCACATGCATGCACACAGGGTGTGACCAGGGGGCGATATTCAAAGAAGTTCCACCATAGCGCAACTCCTTTGAATATCACCCTGGCCACACCCCTGTGCAACTATTTTGAGCAGCGCAGGGGCTTGCACCACAAAATGGTGCAGTTTGAATATCTGGGCCCATGTGTACAAAACTTACAGTGACCACAGGTAAAAATATCTTTTGGTTGCTGAGGTAACCAAGTGCCACTACGTTGCTTCACCACTGTTGGTTGAAAGGAATGCACTAATACATCACCCAAGTTTCTTCCCCTCTTGTATACATGTTGGGGATAATCTTGGCTAATCTCCTTCAGTGTTGGTTCTGCCTGTAATACATGCCATTTTTTTCTAAGATGTCCCTAACCTTACCAGAAACAGAACTATAAGTGGTGACAAAATTCATCCTAGTATCTTCTTCTCGTTTATTATGTAAGAAGGCAGAATTTCTGTCTAAGGAGATTGCTGTGGGGAGGAACAGACCTTCTCAGCTGTTTCAAACTGTAGACAGGCTTTTACATGCTGTCTGTCTACAGCCAAAAAAAGATTTTTCATCCACTTTATGCGAAGAGTTTGCTCTGTTCATCTCCGACAGAGTGTTGGCCATCCAGTCATGGATTCTGCCAGGAAGGCTTTTGCCTAGCAGTGGTTGGGCTGGGGGAATAGATGCACTCCACCTGTCAGGGAAGAATTTAGGCCAGCAAAGGTGTCCAATGTGACTAAGGTGATCTTAGAGCTCAAGCACACGTTTGTGAACTGGACCCAGCCCCAACATGGTTCTTAGTGGATGTGTTGAGGCTGTAGGTCCAGTGTTCACCAGGATTGTCAGGTGCTTGATGGCAGAGGCAGAGGGGAGTTCTCCAAGCTGCATTGAAAGAGGTGCTGGTGAGGCACCTCCTTAAGAAATGTTCTCTCAACCCTGACATGCTGATGAATTACTGTCCTATCTCCAAACTGCCTTTTTTGAACACGGTTGTTGAGAAGTTAGTGGCACAACAGCTTGAGGATCACCTGGTGTCCTCAGACATTTATGAGCCATTTCAGTTGGGTTTTTGGACAAGACACAATACTGAAACAGCTCTAGTGAGGGTTTATAATGATCTGCTCAGAGCTAGAGATAGAGGAGACAGGTCAGTTCTTGTACTCCTTGATCTCTCCTAGGTATTTGACACTGTAGACCACATCATGTTATTGGATCAGCTCTGTGAGTTTTGTGGACTCGCCGGTACTGTCATCAGGTGGTTTGAGTCCTATCTCTCAGACAGGGTGCAGTGGGTGGTGATGGGGAATTTCTCCTCCTCCCCAATGTCTCTGTCCTGTGGAGTTTCACAGGGTTCGATCCTGTCACTGATGTTGTTTGTAGTGTATATGCTGCCCCTGGGTGAGCTCATTTGACAATACTGTGTGGCATTTCACTGCTATGCAGATAATACCCACCTGTATTTGTCATTTGCTCCTGGAACATCAGGAGCTGTGGATGTGCTTAGCAACTGTCTGGCTAAAATCAATGACTGGATGGCTTCCAGCTGGCTTAGAGTCAACCCAGCCGAGATGGAGGTGCTGGTGATTAAGCCTGATCATGGGCATGATGGGTTGCTGCCCGGGGCTGATTCTGGTCTTGTACTGGATTCTACCTCATTGACCACTTCCTCCAGGTTGTGAAATCTGGGTGTGATCCTTGACCACAGACTGACTTTCAAAGCCCAGGTGTTGTCTGTAGTCAATAGTAGTTTCTACCATATAAGGATCATTGCCTGGATTAAGCCCCTTGTTTTGCCTGAGGACCTGCTGACGCTAGTGCATGCCTTTGTTTCCTCCAGGCTTGACTACTGCAACACTCTACTTCAGGGTCATGGGAGGAACCCTCCGCAGACTGCAGCTAGTGCAGAAGGCAACAGCTCAGTCACTAACTGGTCATTTTAGGTCCAGTCATGTGACCCATGTTCTGTGTGCCCTGAACTGGCTGTCAGTCAGGTGGAGGGTCCCTTTCAAGGTGGGGCTTCTCACCTATAAGGATCTAAATGGACTAAGCCCTGGCTATCTGTTATAGCTCCTGACACTAGTGACCTCTGCTCTCTCCCTCTGCAACTTTTTGAGGGGCCTCCTGGATGTTCCCAGGGTTCGGCTCAAGACTTCTGGAGATCATGCTTTTAGCATTTCTGATCCAACCCTGTGGTACGCACTTCCATCTGCAGTCCAGAAGGCTCCCTCAGTAGAGGTGTTTAAGCAGAGGTTGAAGGCACACCTCTTTGGCCTGGCTTTTAATGCATACTGAATTTTAACATGTTGTTCGGTCCCTGTCTATGATATTTTATTAGTTTTAAAGTATTTTACATTTTACTTATTCTAAATTGCAACAATGACATTTAATATTGATGTATTGTAGGTTTATGGAATATTTCTGTGAGGTGCCCTGAGCCTCTGGGATTGGGCACCGTACAAATAAAACTTCCCTTGCCTTGGCTTAGATATCTTATTGATTTTCTATCTTCCACATTATTATACTTTATTATTCTCTTTCCTATCTTCCATATCACCTTTCTTTTTTTTATACATTCTCTCTCAAACCATTTTGCCATGTTTTTATTTATAGATTTCTTTTTCCCTTGTCTATTCTCTACTTCCTTTACAGTCTGTTGCTCTAACTCATGATACTCTTTAAAAAGTAGTGCAAGTAATGCAGTGTAAGCCACTTACAGTGGACTGATTGGTGTTTTGCATTTATATCCACCGAAAGCAGTGTCTGCAGTTGCTGACACGGGATCTTAGTATGAATTTCCAAAATGCATTGCTGCACTTTTATTTATTTATTACAACCATAGGCTCATTTATGGCATGGTACAGTGTAGTAGTGTGCAGTACTGTGTTTTAGTGTACACTTAGCCTTTAAGTGATGTGGTATTTGTGGGGTGGTGGTTAAAACTATTCTTTATTCTGTTTTCTTCATTTTTCTTCACATGCAAATAAACTTTCCTTTTTATTCTTTACTGAAGAATGTGGTTATCTTGGTTTGCACTGCAGGTGCTGGCCCGTATTTTTTCCATCTTTTAACTATTTGTTGAAGCAACTCCCAGTCGGGCTGGATATTGAAGCATTTCAACATGGCAAGGTGCAGAAAATTCAATGCCTACATAACATCACTGGCAGAGACTGTGGGTATTTCCTTGTTGTCTTCATCCTTGTTTTCAATCAAATCTCCAGGAAGGGCAGATTTAGATGCTGGCATCAGGGATGCCAAAACTCGATCCATGTCATCTTTTTCCTGCTCATGCTCTGGTTCATTATCCCCCAGTCATGACAATGCATCAAACTTCACCTTGGAAAATCTGTCAGGGGGTGGGATTGTGTCTTCATCCATGACATCTTGTTCTTGAGCAGAAAGGTCAGTATTGGCATGCTTAAATCCACCCTTAGCAAAGCATTTCTGTATTGTTTGTTGTGAGATAGAGTCCCACGCAGTTTGCAGCAACATCTTAGCATCTAGCAGTGTTATGCGTTAATGTATTTCACTGCTGTCAGCTCTGTCCCATTATCTATCTCTGCAAAAACTCTGGCATGCATTTCATGAATGTTGTGCTACTCCATGGAATAAATTATCCCCTGGTTGAGTGGCTGTATTATTGAGGTGGTATTAGGGAGTAAAAAGACAAGCTTAATGTTCTAAAGCCCATGAACATCAGGATGGCCAGTAAAATTGCCAAGGAGCAGTGCTATCCTACACCCCCGTAAGTCTATGGTCCCACCCCAACCCACTCTGTGATTATCTCACCAGTCATCCATGCCATGTGGTTGTTGCAATAAAGTACTGGCAAGTGGGTGACCTCACAGAAATGCTGTGGCTGTGCAGACTTTTCCACAATGAAAATCTGACATTTATCAGTGCCAGACATATTGCAGCAGTCGATAACAGACACTCGCTCCTTTTCCTTTTTTTGTCCTAGTGGAGTGGATTCTTTAAAACTCAATGTGTTTTGTCCCACGCACCTAAAAAACAGGCCTGTCTCATAAATTTCTGAGGGACCATACCCAAACAGTAAATCAGGCAGAACATCCCTTACCCATGAGCTGGCTCCAACTTCACCCACGTTTTGCTTTTCGCCATGTGCATGGCGAAAGCAGATGTTATTGTGGATTTTCCATCGTTGTAGCCCTCAGTCCACAGGATTGAAATCTTGTTTGCCGAGATCCACAGGAAGCAGCTTAGGCTTCTTTGTCAACAGAGGGCACTAACCATGGCACCTTGGCTCCAGACATTGGTCAACCAAATGAGAAGAGCATCCTCGATCTCACAGTTCTTACCATCTCTCTTCTATTTTCGGTCCAGATTCTGATTGGTGTGCCATTGATCCAGTATACTCTCTTTCTGATGCAGCAAGTCCAAGACAGTTGATGTGGGGATGGCAAGCCCTTGAGCAATATCCTGAACACTCGACTTGGGCAGTGTCTCAATCTGCCTAAGCAACTCCAGTTTTCAGGAAAGGGGGATTCCTGAATTCCGTGAGAAAGCCATAACACAGCACCTAGGACCTAACAACATCAGACACAGAAAGACGATGTAATGAGGGTGTAATGTGTAGTAAGAGTGAGTCGGACCTCTTATATTGTGCCTAATCACCTGGTTGTTAAACCAAGCACCACCAAGCACAATCAAATGAGGTGTGAATTGGCCATGTGGTAGAAAAAACTGCTGCAGCTGCCATATTTTCTTTTCTACAGTGCGCAGTGTGCATAGTCCACATTAATCATACCTTCTAACACTGCGTCTATAGGAAATGGTTTTGGCACCGAGATTTTGTCCATGGAAAGTGATTGTCAGCAGCAACTGTGTCCACATAATGTGGCACCCACTGTACTCTAAACTGCTTAAGTCATATGGAAGTGAAAGAGATTAAACTCAAACATGCATTTTTTCATGGTGGAGGTCAATGGCAATGGGAACACAAAAAATCAAGCAGCTCAAAATAAATTTCAAGCCACTAGAGCCACTGAGAGAGCAGCACCATCAACATGAGGTACATACCAGGCTACAGTCCCAAGCAGCAGCGGAGCAGGAGAATTGTATTACCGAACTGGAGAGAGTGCTGGCAGGCATACTGGTTACATTGGCCAATATGCAAACTGGAATGAAGGCCAGGTTCACTAACATAACAGCAAAAATTACCCATGTACAGGGAATTGTTACAGGATTGTCTGAAATGTTGGTAGCTCACTCCACCAGGATTGATGAAATTGAAAGATGGATGAGTGTGCTTGAAGATAAAGTTGAGCCAGTTACCCAGGAATGAAACATACTAAAAGAAGCAAAGCAAAGCAAGGCAAAATTACTTTATAAGAAGCACCTGTTCTGATAACCAAGGCACTTGTACAACACAGTAAAGAAATAAAATACATCAATAAATAACATATTCAACAATTTTAAATCCAGTAAATACAACAGAAGCATTAAAAATCAGGGTAAGCTAGGCTAAATAAGAAGGTTTTAAGAGCAACTTTAAAACTTTGGAAGCCATCATGGAGCTGAGAGAAAGAGTCGACAACCAGGAGAACTGGTCCCACAGGTCCAACCTGCATACAGTTGGTCTTCCCGAGGGAGCCGAGCATAAAAGATGAAGATGGACTGCAGCAGTGGTTAGTTAAGCACCTCAAGTTGGAACCTGGTGCCCTACAATTTGAAATTGAACAAGCTCACAGGGTCGATCCCCTTCCTAAGCCCAGATACCACCCCCGGCACTGTCTTGTAAAATATCTCCACTTTACAGACAAAGAGGCAATGCTCAAAGCTACAAAAACTCAAGGTCCTATCTCTGTTGGCAAAGGGAGGGTCCTGAACTTTCAAGACAACAAGAGAGACCTACAAGCATGGCAACAGAAGATTAACCATGTCAAGTCACAATTGTACAGTACAAGTCACATAAAATTGTTCCTCCAATGATTAGCTGTAGCATTTCTGACTGAGCTGCATAAGTGTTGCTGGATCCAGCACATAGCCTTGCGCAAACTGTTTCTTAAGAGTTAAAATGCAGCCTTGCATTGCACTGTGACTGGATAGCAGATGCATTCCCAATGAGTTGCAAAAACATTCTACAAACATTGCTCTTCAGCTAGTTAAGCATTGAAAAACTAATGCAATATGAGTTAGCAATGCATTGTCAAATCAGAAGAACAATGCTAAACCGACTCATTGATGGAACAGTTTAATGTGACTTGTACTGTACAATCTAAACTGGACATTCACCTTCATGTTTCCGGTGAGGCTTCGAATTAAGAGACCTGGTAGTCCCCCAGAATCTTTACAAATCATGTGGAGGCCGAACATTTGTGACTGAGAATTGGCCACTCAAGAAGGTCACTCTTCACTGTCCCAGCTAAAACGTGAAGGGGTATCACAATGTTAATTACATATAAAGTAATTTAGTGGTGTCCCTTCTGCTGCAACCAGGGAGATGGGGGGGGGTCTACCTCAACCATCCCTGCTGTATAAAAATACTTTCTATCAATGATATTGTATCAATGCTGGAAAGCAGCAGGATCAGAAATTTGTGAGGGGGCACAACAAGTGGGTACCACAACAAGCATGGTGCTCTGATCTGCCTGGATCACTGGATCCAAAGGTACTGCTCCTTCTTGTTTGGCTGTAAATAGTTAATATAATTTCCTCAAAACTAAGAAGGCTTATAACTTTTAACACTTTGTGGTGATGTCTGCTGTGGTGTTGGGGCTTACATTTGTATGAACTTTCCTACCATGTTTTGGGAGATGGGTGCCAACAGGACTACAGGCTGCGAGGCCATTTTGTTCCATGCCTCCTTCTTCATGCTGTGTCCCCTTCTTTCCTACCCTCTGAAAGCAAGCTCACAGAAGGCAATGCGAGGTAAATATCAGGTGCTATGATGAACTGTTATTTTTCCCCTCCAGCATGGTTGCAGAGTTCATTGGATTAGACCTGGTCTAGCATTCATTTCAGCCAGGTCTTGATCTCTGTTGCCCTTGTCAATTACTTTATCAGTTTCATTAAAACTGACAATGTCTGTAGGTTCTGATATGGAAACCTGGGAGGAGTGGGTGCCTCCGAACTGTGGAATAAATGGATAACCTCTGGTGCCTTGATCGCAAACGTGTACTTAGTTGGGCAGACTGCTACTGTGGGGGTTCACCCTGTTCTGGTGCACAATCTTTAATACCAACTAGTACCCCCAAAGTGCATGCTTTGCCACACTGTTCATTATCTGTTGACTTCAGGGATCGAACCTGAACTGGATCCTAGGGCTAGGGGCTTTGGTGCCTACTTAATTGAGGACTTTTTCTCTGCATGTCCAGTTGGCACCCTTTGCAAGTGACCCCCACCATGTCATGGGACAAGGTACCAGTGGTGACCCCTCACCCCAGAGGCTAGGACCTCCACAGGGAATATCCCAGCTTGCTTGGCTGAATTATGTATTCATCATTTTAAGCTTCTGTTTCCTGCCAAAGGTGGGGGATGGGACTCAACACATCCTGAGGACTTGAATACATTTATAAAATTATAAATAGTGTCTTTTTTTTTGTCTTTTCCAGCAGTGGCATTTCTTCCTTTTTCTTGGTGGAATGTTGACAAGATCCTGATCTTGGACCTCAGCTTTGGTCTATGTGGCATCGGTAGAATTTCTTGTTCTGTCCAAGGGGGGCATGGGGTACAGGAGAGAAGGTGAAGCCAGCACTTTCCTCCTCATGAGGGGAGGTTAGGTAACAATGCAGGGGGCTGAGGGAAGAGGCAGCCCTAATAATGCTTACAACCACTAGGAGTTATGCCTCTAGTTGATGGATGGCAGGCTCCTCAACCATCTGGCTACTTGTCCCCAAACTGGCTTGCAACCTCCTTAAGGGTTTGGATGTGCACTACCTTACCAAGTAATTATATCTCCCTCCATATTTCTTTTCTTTCTCTATTTTTTCACAATTTTTTTTTCACCAAGACTAAAAATTAGCTCCTTTAATTATTTAAGCATCACTTATATATTAACCTGATTTAACATGTCCCGATTAACTACTACTACAACCTTT
Organism: Neoceratodus forsteri; assembly: GCA_016271365.2. Classification (NCBI taxonomy): domain Eukaryota; kingdom Metazoa; phylum Chordata; order Ceratodontiformes; family Ceratodontidae; genus Neoceratodus; species Neoceratodus forsteri. The sequence goes on along the minus strand of CM057451.1, from coordinate 1,054,604,452 downwards.
CCACCACAGTTTTGCAAGGGATATCTAACTGAGTGACTTACCTCAATGTAAGGGGGGGGTGGGGAATGATTGCTATTATTGTCTTGACTTTTTACTGTATTAATGGGTTTGCTTATTCTTGGTTGTAAAGCTACGATTGGGTCTCATCAGTTTAAAGTGAGACAAAGTTCAGTATTTGGTTCCTGGGAGGAGGGGGTGGAGGTGGGGGAAATGTGGGATATTAGGGAGGGGGGAAGGAGGTTGAAAGGGGTAAAAATACAACCATTTTATTGGATGCAATTCATATTGTATAACTTAATTTTGGTGTATGCCAAAGAAGTGTTGTATGCCAAAGAAGTATCAAAGTTGGTTAAGCAATACACTAGTACCATATATCTGCTGTGTCTATACCCAAATGGATGCTAGAGAAAATATTTCAATATGGAATGTAAATGGGCTTAAAAATATGATCAAAAGAAGGAAAGCAGCAGCAGAGGTGAGGAGATCTAGAGTGAAAGTCCTTCTGATGCAGGAAACTCATATGTCTACCAGTGAGGCCAAAAAAATCAGTGAGAGTATGGGAAGTAAATGGGTCACCTCATGCTTCTCAACTAAGGTGCGGGGGGCAGCTATCTGGTTTCCCCGGGAGGTCCAAGTGTGTATACATATCACCTGTGTTGACTTGGCTGGTAGTTATAGCCTTGCTAGGATACAACTCACTGGAATAGGAGAACTTTCAGTGGGTTCTGTTTATGCCCCTAATATAGAGGACCCAGATTTTTTCCAATGACTGGCCATTGACTTGGCCTCCATGCCTGGACTGTGGGTGATAGAGGGAGACTTTAGCTGCATTAACAATATAGTTCTGGACAGGTCCAACTCCTCCACCATAGCGGTCTCTAAAAATGCCAAAACTCTTGGAAAGGTGTTTAACTTGATGGATACTTGGAGACATATGCATCCTAGTGGGCGAGAGTACAGTTTTTTTTCTCATGCTCACCACTCATACTGTACACCCAACTGGACAGGCTGCTGTTTAGTGGTCCACTTATGTCTAATATTTACTTCAATGAATACTCCCCTATTCTGATATCGGATCATGCTTCGCTCACTATGGCCCTCACAGCCTTAGGTTCAGCCATGGTATGTTGGCCTTGGATATTAGATCCCCTTGTTACTTAAAAATCAGCACTTTATCACTCACATGTCAAGCTCTATCCAAGAAGTTTTACACTACCACAAAAAGGGAGCTGTGCATGAGCAGAGAGATCCATCTTACTAGTGCAAGCGGGTGCTTACTTTGATGAGGATGGGGGAATCCCTGGCATGGCAGCTGCACAAGAGGGAAGGTGAATGCACCATTGGACAAATATGTAAGTGCACAGGCTCACTGACCTTTGACTCTGGAGGCATGGCAGAGGAATTTACCTCCTTTTAGAAATCCCTGTACACATCAGAGGTCTCCCCTACTGTCAGGCAAATGGACAACTTCTTTACAAAAGCCCAAGTTTAGTCCCTATGCCCAACCATGTCCCAACAGTTGAACTCTCCCCCCTGAGCAGAGAGAAAATTCACAGAGCAATTAAATCCCTCAAGGGTGGCAAAGTTCCAGGCCCTGATGGACTGCACATTGATTTTTTTCAAAACTCTTTTAATATGAGCTCGTCGAGCCTTTGTATGATATGCCCATCGAGGGTCTGGAGATGGGAAAGCTGCCTATCTCCACGGGGTCAGCCACAATTACAGTGCTTCAAAAACCTGGCAAGGACCCAACCCTATCCACTTCATATAGGCCAATCTCCTAACCTATGTTGAACTACAAGATATCGTCCAAAATAATAACCACCAGAATTGAACTGGTCCTGCCATCCTTAAAAAACTAGTGTACTGCTTGGATTAAATAATAATTTTCAGATGCAGTCCGCTATCACTTCCAGTATCTGAAGTATTTTTTTTTATTTTCTGTTTGCTAATTAGAACATTTTCCACCTGGCTGTACTGGGGTGATGTGTGGAGCAGCACTCTGTCTGGAGTGAAATAATGTCAGTTCTGTTCCTCCCACTACATCATCAGAAATGAGACCAAACACATTGAAGCACCACAATCCTTGCAGCCTGAGCAGTGACTTTCACAAGCTACCAATCAAAATGCAGGAAATTGTGACATCACTAGTAACCAGGGAGAGCTAGTCCCTGCTGCGTCATGTGAAAGTGAAACCTGGCAGTAAGAAATGGCTCTCATTGGTTACTAGTGATGTCATAGTCAGTGTGGTTTCAGTGCTGATGTAGTGGGAGGAACAGAACTGACTTTTTTTCCCTCCAGAGTGCTGCTCCACACATCACCCCCAGTACTGCCAGGTGGAAATTCTTCTAATTAGCAAACAGAAAAGAATACATACTTAAGACATAAGAAGTGATAGCTGACTACATCTGAAAGTTACAATTAATTGCAGGCAGTTTCTAGGCAGTACACTAGCTCTTTAATTCACTCAGACCAAGTGGGCTTTGTTAAAGGGTGGCAGGGGAAATATAATGTTCATAGAACATTGAACATAAATCACCAGTAGTCAAAAACCCACCTTAGGGCAGGCCTGCTGCAGCAGTGGTAGTTCTACCGCCTGCAACGCGGACAACCTGAGTTTGGGACTGAATCCAAGAATCCAAGGGTCAGCTGGGGGGAGGTTGGTGGAGCACCCAATGGACTGCTCTCCACCTCCGGAAGGGGGGATGCTCTGTGATCTAGAGTTTGGGTGCCACCCAGTGGAGATCAGGTGAGCACCAGGCCAGGACCATGGGGAAAAAGTGTCTAGGGCCATTGGAGGACATCTGCAGGGTGTGTGTGGGAGCACAGGTGCACTGCATTGATGTCATTGCATGTCCATGACCCTTGGGGGAAATCTGTGAAGGGGAAAAGCTGGGGAATGCCAGGCCATATGACATTAGCCCCACCACTCTGCCCACCTTGCCGCACTGGCTCCCCCTTCAAATGCCACATAGCTGGATCCTGAAGTGCTGCTATGTGGCTGTGGCCCCACCAGAAGTGGATAGCAATGGGCTACTGACAGTCAAGTGGGGGGTGTCCCACAATGGTGACCCGGTCAGTGGGGTAAGGGGGGGCCCTGAAGCCAACTCTGTTAGCTGGTGCTCACCAGAGATAAATATAATTTATTAAAAAAATAAAAAATACCTTAATCATGGCATAGCATCCTTGCCCTGGATGCAGAAAAAGCCTTTTACCATGTTAGTTTAACCTCAGTGGTAGGGAAAATGATGGAATCACTTCTGAAGGAAAGAATTGTCGAGTATCTAGAGGCCAGAGGGGCACAGGACCCAAGGCTGCATGGATTCACAGCGGGAAGGTCATGCCAGACAAATCTGATAGATTTCTTTGACTGGGTGACCAAAGTAGTAGATCAGGGAGGGCTGTGGACATGGCCTACCTAGACTTTAGCAAGGCATTTGACACAGTCCCACACAAAGATTAATATACAAGTTAGCCAGCCTGGGAGTGGGTCCCAAGATGACAGCCTGGGTAAAGATGGCTGGAGAATAGGACACAGAGGGTAATAGTAAATGGAGTCCACTCTGAAGAAGGGGTTACTAGTGGGGTACCGCAGGAGTTCAGTATTAGGACGGTCCTCTTCAATGTCTTTATAAGAGACATTGCAGAAGGACTGGAAGGAAAATATGTCTCTTTGCAGATGATACAAGATCTGTAACAGAGTTGATGCACAAGGTGGGGTGGAAAGGATGAGAAGGACTTGGCAAGTTAGAGGAATGGTCAAATGTATGGCAGCTTAGATTCAATACTAAAAGTGCAAGGTAATGCACCTGGAAACAAAAACCAGGGAATAGTACGTAATGGGGGGGTGAGATACTAACAACAACAAAAATGGAAAGGGACCTGGGGGTAGTCATATCAGATGACCTAAAGGTGGGCAAGCAATGTGAGAGGGCAGCAAGGAGGGCTCGGGGATACTGGGATGCATAGGTAGAGGCATCACCAGTAGAAAACAGGAAGTTATTATCCCTCTGTACAGACTGCTGGTGAGACCCCATCTGGAGTACTGCGTGCAGTTCTGGAGACCTAATCTCCACAAAGACATAGACAGGATGGAAGCTGTCCAGAGGAGGGCAACTAAAATGGTGCAGGGTCTGCACCAGAAGACATATGAAGAGAGACTTAAGGAGCTTAATATGTATAGCCTCGAAGAAAGGAGGGGGGGGACATGATAGAAACTTTCAAGTACCTCAAGGAATCAACAAAGTCAAGAGGTAGCATCTTTCAAAAAGGTGTGCAAGAACAAGGGGCACAATTTGAAGATAGAGGGCAGCTCAGAGGTAATTTAAGGAGTATTTTTCACAGAGGGTTGTGGATGCATGGAATGGCCTTCCGGAGAAGGTTGTGGAGTCAAAAACAGTGGTGGAATTCAAGCATGCATGGGACAGTCATAAAGGCAATTCTAGGGGGTGGGGATAGGAAGAAGTAGGCTGCTGGTTAACTAGGATCTGCAGCTTATCCAGTAGGTAGGGAAATGGGCAGACTGGGTGGGTCAAGCGGTCCTTATCTGCCATCAAATTCTATGTTTCTATGTTTCTATGTGATGTGGGGGTATATGCTAGAAACCCTTAGGTGTATGGGACTAGGTCCGCAATTATTAAATTGGATCAGGGTAATGTACTCCTCACCCGCAGTGCAAATAGTGATAAACGGGGGATTGACCTCATCCTTCCCCTTGAGGAGGGGTACAAGGCAGGGCTGACCACTGTCTCCATTACTGTATGTTATGACCCTTGAATCTCTGGCTGCAGCACTAAGAGGTGACCCAGGTATACTGGGCTATGTGGGAGGGGGACATGATAAGGAGGCTGCCTTCTTTGCTGATGATCTCCTTCTACACCCGAGGAGCCTTGGATATGACTTTCTAGCTGTCCATGCTCTACTGGGAGAATACAGTTCCCTTTCAGGGCATATAATCAATTCGACAAAAAGTGAGCTGATGCCCATCGGAGAAAAGGATAGGACTCAACTGGTGGCTAACCTAGGGGGCTTACAAGTGGTCAGTCAAATTAAGTACCTGGGGATCTGCATACCAGATAAGCTCAACTTATTGTACATCAAAACTTTTAAGCCCCTGACTCCTAAAATTTTGGATGAGTGTGATAGATGGCAGTTGCCACCCCTATATCTAACTGTATGTACTAACACCATTAAAATGGCCATCCTTCTCAGGTGTTTATACCTGTAGCAATCTCTCCCAATTTATGTCCCAATGGCCCACTTTAGGCATTTAAGCCCCATCATACATACATTTGTAAGGAAGGTGAAAGCTGCCTACATAAAAAGAGCAACCTGCAAATGTCCAACTTGGTAGGGGGAACGAGTCCTCCTAACTTTCAAAATTACTATTATGTGGATCTACTGGCTTTCCTGCCTGTGGGAAGGGATGCTGTTAAACTATCATGGTTCTTGCTGGAGGAGGAAGAGCTGAAAGGGGACTGGTATTTTGAATATTTCTTTGGTTTGTTGTCATACCCCTCTAAGCAAGCGCTGACCAACCCTTTTACGGCAACATCCATCAGAGTGTGGAGGGCAGTGCACCAGAGGTTGGACCACCCTTTGTTGCCCTTTTCCTAGTCTGACATTATTTCCACTATAAAGAATAGGGGTCTGTGCTCTGTGCAGCTTCACCAAAGACTGCTGGCCTGGCACAGCCTGGGTTTGAAATCAGTGTGCAGCTACATAGGGGAAGCAGACTGCTACAATTTTCAGAGCTGTTGGAGGAGTGGGGCATCCTGGTGAGGGACTACTTTGTATACCAAATAGTGCGATACAGACTGGGCTTAATTCTGGATGGCTCATGTGGCTTGGGAGCTCCATCTCCATTTAAGGGGGAATTGTACAAACCCCAGTCCTGTAGCAAGCCACTCATGACTTATTGTCACATTCTTCATGGTGGTGGGAACCAACCATAGGATGTCACCAGAGGGAAATGGGAGCAGGATTTGGATGTGACCATAGATGCTAATACTCGGTGGGCAGCATCAAGGCACCTTCAGATGTGCTACTAGAGCAATAAGTTACTGCAGATTCATCTTAATTTCATGTATAGAGCTTACATGACCCCCTAAAAGGTTGCATAGCATAAACCCCAAGAATTCTTAAAACCCTAAGTGTGTGCAGGAATGGTCGGATTTCTTGCACTTAACTGTAACATGACCTAGGGTAATGCCATTCTGACACAAAATGCACTGTATTATGACAGGAGTCCTGGGATACTCACTCTCAAAATCCCCACTCGAACTCATGCTGGGGCTGACCCTTCAGGTGCTAAGAGGGGGTAACAGAGCACCCTTGTGGGCCATTCCTCTTGTTATGGCCAGAAAGATGGTGGCTCAATACTGGATGTTGCCCAGCATCCCAACCATCCTATAGTGGGTCCAGAGCATGAAATCTTTCTTGATCTTGGAGAAAATACAACTTATAGGCCAATGGCTCTGCAAAGACATTCTCCAGCATTTGGGGTCCTGTGCAACAGGCAATGGAATTTGGTTTATTCACAGGTTGAGTCTCCTTTTCCTTCTTTTCCTTCACCTAACCCCTGGGGGAGATAGACGGGGATAACTTGTACTCTACCCACCCCATCACATTTGGCAAAGGTGATGGTATTGAAGGTTCTATGTCATAACAGTGATCTCCAAACAGTGATCGCCATTAAGGCGAATGTACATTGATGAAAATAAAAACAGTGATGTACACTCATGGCAACAACAAGCAGGTGAAAACAAATCTTTTTGTTATTCAGGGGGGGCTGTAATCACAGCATCCCCCCTCGCAGGGGGCTTCGCCTCATGCACCACCCTAGCTAAAGATTAACAACTCCAGGGGGGCTCATGTCAGGGAGTGGGTGAAACTTGTAAAAAAAAAAAATACTCTCCACCGCACCAAAAAATAGTGTGTGCCTCCCCAGCCCCGAACCTTGCACCCTTTCCACTGTAGCCAGCCACTCTCACCACCACACCACATGGCCAGGTCGGCAGCCTCCTGCCACACTACATCATACATATGTGCCATCCTCTCCTGTTCCACTACCATCCTTTTCTGTTCCCCTTCCTTCTCTTCTGCTCACCTACATCTTCACCCGTTGCTACCTTGTGAAGGTAGCTCACATTCCTGGCACTGAGTCTGAGTCACTCATATTTGACTTTCTCAATTACAGCCACCCTTTTAATGGTATACTGTTACTGAATATTGATAAAACATTTGCTGCATAGTCATCTTGAGTTATGGCAGTATCTACTGTTATGTCTCAGTTGTATGTACTAGATGTGTACTTCTAATCAATATTGTGTCCCTGATCTGTAAAATGGCATAATTGTTTATGATCATATTGTTACCAATTTTTTTTTGTTGATTTCTGTGTTTAGCTCAATAAAAACATTTATCAAGAAAATAATGAATCCAGATGTTGAGTCAATGAAGGGGATCCTAATCTCACAGGGGTGCTGGTCAGATGTCTGAGTCTGAGCAAGATCCGGAAAGAATGTCTGGTGCAAGGACTTGTAACAGTAGACCAAATCTGTGGGGTCAGTCCAACTGCAGGGAGTGTCCAGAGCATACTGCCCTGAGATACCAGCCAGACTGGCTCCTCTGTTTGACCCACGTGTGGAGAAATGCTCCTTGAGCTGCCTGATAATACATCTTAAGGCATGAAAGACTCAAACAACCCTTCTCCTGTGACTGCTGGAGTATCCCCTCCACTATCCTGGGATGTTAGACCCCCCCTTCAACAAGGTGTTTAATGTCTTCTTGTAACAAGTTGCAATACATCACTGGGATCTGGATGGGGAGAGTTTGGAACAGGAATAGTAGATGAGGAAGGATATTCAGCTTGAGGACTTGTTTTCTGCCATACAGCACTGAAGGTAACAAGTGCCAGCATGCCATGTCTGCCTGTAAAGTATGGTACAACTTCATATAGTTATTTTTTAATAAAAGTGAAGTGTCAGTTGACACCTGCACCCCAATATCAAAAAGTATTATACTTCACCCATATAAAAGAAGATTTTCCTGAAATTCCATAGAAGGTGTCCCACTTAATATCAGTGCTTCAGATTTAGTCAAGTTAATCATGTATCCAGCTAGGTAGTCAACTCTGAGAGGGTGTCCAGGAGATGAGACAGACAATGCACCAGGTCCCTTAGAAAAAATAGGGAATCTTTAGCATAGTCTGACACCTTCTGTTCCCCCCACCACCACTTCTACAATATTGATATTGTTCCTCATAGATATGAACAGTGTCTGAGGTCAAAAAGAAAAGCAGACAATGGGCACCACTGCTTCATCCTCTTACCCAAGAAAATCTGTCAGCTGTGTGCCCATTAACTCTTACTACTGCCTTTGAAATGTCATAGAGGGAACTCAACACTGCAATAAATTTGGAACCAACCTCTGCAGTGGCCATCATAAATGCCCAGTCCACTCTGCCAAAGGCTTTTCAGTGTCATACTAATGGCCAGCTGGAAGGCTACCCACTGTTCAATGAAGTCTATTTTTGTATTTACAATTGCCTTAGAAGAAACCTATAAGGTAAAATATCTGTTTCTTTTTTTACAGTAAGAAAGACAATACTGAACTAAGAGTCTGTGTTGCTTTTTTTGTACTGAGCAGTCCACCCCCCCCATTTCCTGTATTAGCTTCTCTGCCACGGCTGGCCCCACAGATCTTTGCTCATTGCTTTAAGTGAGTGCCTTCAGAAAACACATTGGCAACCATAAAATATCATCACACAACCATGCTGAGAAGGTCTCTGCATTGCTAGACCAATAGTCCTTCTTCTGCTTGCTGTTTTCATATGTTCATATGTTGAGAGCCTCCTGAACCACCACCAGAATCAAACAGCATTGGAAAATTCCACACTACATACTAGAGCTGGATGAAATGATCAAATTCTGAATTTGCATAATGTTTGCAAACATTTTTGGAATTTTCTGAAATTCTTTAATTGGCTATAACTCAATCTGTATTGCAGATAGAAGTCTGAAATGTGGCATTTATATTGTCTGCATAGGCCCTAAAAGTGTGTACAACATTTGGATGCAGGTTGGAGACCTTATATGGCTCAGATTCTGGCAATTTAAATATTTATGTGAACATTTCTGAAAATATTTCTATGCTTACAACTTAGTCACCTTTGGAGCTAGATAATTGAAAACCTAAGTGCATACTTTCATGTAAGAGTCATATAAACTGCTAAACAGAGTAGTGCTGGTTATGTAAATTGTAAGTTTTAGCCAAGACCTGCCTCCCAACATGACTCAATGGGCTTGCTTCCAAACCCAGGTCCTCAGCATGGCAGCATGATGCCCTGATGCTGGGCTATGGGGGTTGCCTTAAAGCCTAATATTTAGGGTCAGTGATCCTAACAACATTGGTGAAATTCTGTTCTCTAGCTTTAAACTTATTGGGGCTCAAAATTCAGCATTTTACATAATTGTGAAATGTAATGTTAAAATCTCCAAATATTTGGAGGCTTATAACTCAATCACCTTTAAAGCTAAAGATCTGAAACTTGGATCACATATGTATGGGTATTGAAAAAGTTACACCATACTCACATTGGTGCAATGTGAACAAACACTTTTAGTTTACATAGTTATTAACTGTAGTTTTAAAATTTCCAAAAGTCTGGAGCTTATAACTCAGTCATCTTTAAAGATAAAGATCCAAATCTTGAAACACTTCAGTATAGGCATTCAAAAAGTCACAGTACTGAATTTGGCTCAATGAATTAAATGAAAATAACCAAAATCGCAGTTTTGGCAAAATTGTGTGACATTGTCATGGAAATCTTGTGAAATTTCATGAAAGTGAAATCAACATTTTACCAGAATTTCACTGGTGGAAGATAAATATCACCCAGTCCTACTATATGGTCATGGACAACGTCACCCATCTTTCTATGACAACTGAGATATAGTTCTGAACACAGTAGCATTTTGAGAACATCCTTGTCCCTGGTAAGGGTGAGTGAATGGTGAATCTGCATTTGGTGAACATGCCAAAATGTATTGTTTTGGACAACAGCAAAGAAAGTCAGAAGAAACTAATTTTTCATTGGTATTTCAGCACTTTGATGACATAATGAACATTTCTACATGGAGAACGCTGAACATTTCCAAGTTTGTCTTAAGCCACATGACTTTCAGCAGCCAATTATCAAATCTGGAGATCAAGAACTATCCTTGCTGTTCACATCACAGTATCATGTCCAGCTCTTTCTCACAAGTGAAGGATGTATGGCAGGAAGGGGCTCCTTTGTTTTTTAAAAAAGTGACTTTTGATTAACATTCAAAATCATAACAGAATCATGCATTATCATTCTAGTTAGATACCTTTCACTACATTTAACCATATGTTTAGGCAGGCATGCTAGTGAATTCATACTGCTGAGGAGGGAGGCACAGTGCAAGCCTTCACTGGAACTGTAGTTGTAGGCCCTGAAGTTGGAGCAAACAGTGTTTGTCTTATTACTCCCCATACCTTTCCACTGGAAGAATAATAATATTTGTAAAATACCTGCCTAACCTGGTAACAAGTACCAGCATGATGTACTTGAATGTGTTTTTTTTTCAGGTAACAGCATGACTTCTGGGGTGCTTCATTGTGAATAGTAAGACTTTTCCATACCTCACCCACACCAAGGTAGAGTCTTTTTGGAAACAAGCCTGCATGCCCATAGACTGTAACACAGCTGTTTAATAATGGTCTGTTAATTTAAATTGTATTTGCAACATTGCTGATGTTTGCCCACAAGTCCAAAATATGGGGGATCCGTGTGTGAAAACCTGGAATAACATCACACAAAAAATGTACTGTGTGAAAGGTTACAAACCCTGAAATCTTGAACAAAACTTTGCAGTTAATGAAAATTGTTTTACCAACTTTCTTTTTGTTTTATTATCTATCTATCTCTCTCTCTATCTATCAGTCTATCTAGCTGTTGTCTGTCTGTTTATCTGTCTATCCATCTGTCTGTCTATCAATCTGTCTATCCATCTATTATTTTTATAGCAAAATTGGCACATTAGCAATCCCAGCCTGCAGGGCATATGTTGTTCCCCAAAAGAAATTACTGGCTACAAGTACACATTATAATAATTTTGTGGGGGAAAAAAAACAGCTGTTGTGCTCCAACCCCCTCCAACAAAGACTATAAGAGTGATACTGCTTGGATCCAAAAACAAACAAACAAGCCTTATGGGGACTGGTGCTTAATACCTAGCAGCCACATTAAGTGGACAGTAGCCTATAGTTTAAGCAGCATCTCCCAGAGAAAGGCAGGTTCAGTTAGTACATTCCTCAAAATGCAAGTGAGCAGTGAAAAATAGTTTAAACATTCACTAAAAGTACCACAAACAGTCTTGTGTACACTTTTTTATCCTAGAACTTAGTTATTTATGCAAGAGCATGCATAGACTTCAGAACTAAACCAGATGAAGCACTTTACCAGTTACAGATCCCATCTTCAAAGTTTAAACCTCTATGAAAAGGAAAAAGCAACATTTTGTCAGTTATATATCCAATATTTCCAGTTTAGTACTCTAATACCAAATCATGCAAAAAAGATAGAGACCTTTAAAACAACACGGGGTGAACAAGACACAGGTGGGAGGTATTTTTCAGAGAAAAGAGCGCTCTAGAACAATGGGTCATGCTATGAAGCTAGAGGAGGGTAGGTTCAGGAGAGATGTGCGGAAATACTTCTTCACAGAAAGGGTGGTGGATGCCTGGAAAAGCCTTCCAGCAGGGCCAGGCTTAGGGTATGTGACACCCTTAGGTGAACTTGCAAATGGCACCCCACAACAAAATTTAAATCACCCCTCAAAAATCCAGCAGCCTTCACAACCTCCATCCAGTTCCAGCTGAGCTTTCTTTGGTATTTAGCCTCTAGCCTCTCTCCACCTCTGCCTGCATGGGTGGAAGTTATTAGATCACAATCACAATGCACTTTCTTTTAGGAGAAGTTATTCCAGGTGTTCTGGCCAACTTTCCATTACCCAGTTACCCTGGTTCTTTTAGTGCAATATAAGGTTCTGTATTTTATTGGTACGCTTAATGGCCACTGCATAAATCATTAGGTGGACTAGCAGCACTGTAAGAATGCCAGCTCAGTATTAAAGTGCATTGTGAATCCCTACTCAAATGTGTAAACCAACTACAGTAAAACCTCAATTATCTGAGCTGCTTGGATGACATCAGTTCTGTTTGGAGGATTGGGATTACTATAAATGTTAAAGAAACTCTTTTGCAGGATGTGCAGTACTGTACTATGCAAGCAGTGGTACACAAAGTGGAAGTTTAAAGAGTCATTTTACCCTTTTTCCTCATCAGCTGACATTTCTCTGTTTTAGTACATTTTAGTCTAAACACTTTCCCACTACATGACACCTGGGCAAGGATTCACAAAACATTGACATGGTGCAAACCTGGTTTTGCACAAAAAAGCAGGTTTTGAGCCAAGCTGGTATTCACAGAAGCTCGGTTTGTGTGCTCAAACCAGGTTTGCTCCAGAGCAGTGTGTGGAGGGGGCGCAATGCAAATTAAGGGATGGGGACTCAAATATCAGCACAGTCCAATTCACAGAGCATTTGCTCCACACAAGGGCATTTTGAGAGGTCCCTTTGCTTGGAGTAAATACCTCAGATTGAGACCTTGCCTTATCGCACATAACTCTAGTGGTTGGCAGAGGTACTGCAGTGCCCCCACTGCTGATTGCCGGCTGATAACAAAAAAGTAAGTTTCCCTAGTGCTAATGGTCCTCCCAACCTATCACTAGCATGATAACCAAAATATAAGCATCCCTCATGCTGGTAGTCCCCCCACCAATTGCCAGCCCAATAACAAAAATATAAGTTTCCCTGGTGCCAATGGTCCCCCCTAGGTGTCTGTGGACACTACCCCACCTGATCCCATGCCGAAGAAGAATGTAATATTCCCTGCTGTCCAGTGGTCTCTCTCAGCATCAGCAGTGGGATGGTGGGGCACTATCTATTAGGTTGGAGGGGTGGGGGGCCACTAGACATCAAGGAATGGTATTGTGTTGTTATATAGAGCATCGGGATGGGGTGGAACACTGGACACCAGGAAATGGTGTCCTGTGATATTATGAGGGATCAGGATGGGGGGAACCACAAGACACCAGGGAATAATACCTATAGATGGGCATAGCTGCAGGTGGGTGGAGGGCCCATTGGATGCCAGGTAATATTGTAGTCTTCTCAGGCATGGGACTGGGTGGGGGGAGGGACCACTGGACACCAGGGAATACATTTATAAATGTCAGGAATGGGTGCAGGGGAGACCACTCCACTAGAGAAGGCTGTATTTCCACATTGGATGGGGAGAACCACTGGCACCAGGGAAATTTATATTTTTGTAATTGGTCCTGTGATTGGGTGGGGGGGAGACTACTGCTACCAAGGAAGGCTGTATTTCCATATCAGTCTGTCAATCATGGGGGGAATAACTGGCACCAGAGGAACTTATATTTTTGTCATCAGGCCAGCGATCAGAAGGGGGGACCACTAGCACTAGGGAAACTTCTATTTTTGTTATCAGGCTGATGATCGGCAGGGGGACAACTAGAACCAGGGATTTATCATATTTTTACAATCAGGACAGTGATCGGGGGGGCTACGATAAACTCTGGTACTGCATATGTAAATGGTCCCCTAATGATCATGCAAATAGCCACATAGCACCTTGCATGCCCAATGGGCTCATTTACATGGCTGCTTTTGTGAATTCCAAATACTGCACCTGCGCTATTGGAGCCATACTCCAGGCTGCATGTTGAGGTGATGCTAGTGGCATTAGTGGTAGCTGTAATGGGTTAGCCCTAACTTGTCCTTGCCTTATTCACAGTTGGATAGCACAGGTGCATAATCCAATGGTGAATAGCAACCATTGACACCTGGGCAATCGCAAAGCGCAATGTAAACTTTTGTGCTGTGCTTTGCAATTATTTTTGTGAATCTTGCCCCTGAAAACTGCAGCTGATACTTACATTTTTAAACTTTGATCTTAGCTAAAGCAATCTATCTTTCCTACCTTTACCAATCCCTTCACTGATCCATGCCAGATACCGTACCTGTAAGCAAATGCTCAACCACACGACACTTAAGATCTCTTTGCAGTAAACAAATGCCAGACCATCGTAGTACTTGTTTTCATCCCCCTTGAGCTCCCTCCTTTCTACCATGTTCACTGCCTTTCTCCCTTTCCTTGCCACATCAACGTCTGCACTTAATCACTGCTTTCTCTCAACATAGTCTTTCAGAAACTGTACCCTAGTTTCCTTCTAATGCTCTTATGACCCTGCTTCTCTCTCTCTCCTCTCATCTGTTGACTGTCACTTAGACTTATTCCTCCCCATAACTGACATATCTAAACTGTGAATACCCCTTACACCTGACTTCTTGATTCTTTATCCTGTTCATCTATTATCAACTTTTAATAGCTTTCTTTCTTTCTTTCTTTCTTTCTTTCTTTCTTTCTTTCTTTCTTTCTTTCTTTCTTTCTTTCTTTCACTTCTGCTCTCACAATTGTATGCAATATTTTATTTCTGTTTTGTATTTAGTTGTGATCTTAGGATCATATGTGTTTGACCTTAAATTGTATATTTCTCCATTTATCTCATTGTGTTTGTCTTTCCCACGTTGTATGCTATCTAATTCTAATATGTCTCAACTTTTATTGATGTTACTGGCAACATTGTTCTTGTAACTTTTACTGATGTAACTGAATACACTGTTGATGTACTTGTGCTGTATTCTCTTTACCTTATTACATAGAAACATAGACTTTGACAGCAGATAAGGACCACTTGGCCAACCCAGTCTGCCCATTTCCCTGCCTATTGGATAAGCTGCAGATTCTGGTTAACCAACAGCCTACTTCCTGCAACCCCCCACTATAATTGCCTTATGTCTGTCCCATGCATGTTTGAATTTCCCCACTGTTTTAGACCCCACAACCTCCCCAGGAAGGTGATTCTATGCGTCCACCACTCTCTCCATGAAAAATAATTTCCTCACATTACCCCTGAGCCGTCCCCCCTCTAACTTTAAATTGTGATCCCTTGTTCTTACACATCTCTTTTTCTGAAAGATGCTACCCTCCTGGACTTTGTTGATTCCCTTGAGGTACTTAAAAGTTTCTATCATGTCCCCCCGTCCCTCCTTTCATCAAGGGTATACATATTAAGCTCTCTCAGTCTCTCTTCATATGGTTTCTGATCTAGACCCTGCACCATTTTAGTTGCCCTCCTCTGAACTGCTTCTATCCTGTCTATGTCCTTGCATAGATGAGGTCTCCAAAACTGCACGAAGTACTCCAGATGTGGTCTCACCAACTGTCTGTACAGAGGGATAACCACTTCCCTTTTTCTACTTGTGATGCCCCCCCCATGCATCCCAGTATCCCCCCGGCTCTTCTTACTGACTTCTCACATTGCTTACCCACCTTTAGGTCATCTGATATGACTACACTCAGATCCCTTTCCATTATCATTGTTGTTAGTACCTCCCCTGCTATTGTGTACTCTTCTCCTGGATTTTTATTTCCCGGGTGCATTACTTCGCACTTCTTGGCATTGAATCTAAGTTGCCATATGTCTGATAATTCCTCCAACCTTGCAAGTCTCTTCTCATCCTTTCTATTCCACCTTGTGTATCAACTCTGTTACAGATCTTTATGTCATCTGCAAAGAGGCATACCTTTCCTTCCAGACCCTCTGCAATGTCACCCATAAAGACGTTAAAGAGGACTGAACCCAGTACTGAGCCCTGAGATACTCCAATAGTAACCCCCTTTTCTTCAGAATGCGTTCCATTCACTATTACTTTCTGTGTCCTGTTGTGCAGCCAGTTTGCTACCCAGGCTACCACCCTGGGACCCACTCCCAGGCTGGCTAACTTGATTATTAATCTTTTGTGTGAGTGTGCCAAATGCCTTTCCAAAGTCTAGGTAGGCCATACCCACAGCCCTTCCCTGGTCTATTACTTTGGTCACCCAATCAAAGAATTTATTATGTATTTATTAAATTTTGGTAACCGGGTAAGCCTTCTGTGCCCCGAAGGTCCCTTTTTCAGGGGCGACCAGGGGATTACATGGAATATTACATGGGATTGTATACAGCAAAGGTACATTACATAATACTCTTCAAACATAACATGGGGTAATCCATAAAAGCATTTCAGCAGGTGACATATCCTGGGTTGCTATGTAGGTCAGTGTAGACCTAGTGGGTATTTCCTGGAAGGGGAGGAGGGGGATGGCCTTGTCGCATAATGAGTTTTGATGACTTAGACTTAACGCTTAGAAATCGATGAGATTCATCTGACATGACCTTCCTGCTGTGAATCCATGCTGCTTTGGGTCCTGTGCCCTGTGGGGACTTGCAATTTGTATTCCTGTGGACAGTTTTGTTTCACTTGTACCCTCCTGGGTCATGGCTGAAAATAAGCATTTGTATGTCCAGTGCACCCACCCAGTTATCTAAAATGAAATACATAAATAAATGTATTTCACATAAAAAAAATGCAACTCATAGCAGCAAAAGTGGTCCCCACATCCAGCTGTACTGTGTTCAAACACCTCCACCACAACAGCAGAAACCCTCATATCTCCATGACTTCTGATCTACATGCTGAACTGAAAGCCAGACCACATGGCACTGAAAACTCCTGGTGACATTTAAACATTTTAAAGTCTGACCTAGCTATCACAATCACAATCCCTACATGTGTTACTTTTGTAAAACCTCACTTTTAATCATTCTCTAATAAAACCAAAGATCTCCATTCTTAAAACTGGTAACAGAAAGCTGTGCCGCCGACTACCCTAGGTGTCGGTTCAGTCCTGTGTCCTCCAGTTAAAGGCAGCACTGTGCTCATCTATCTGTATGAGTATACCACTGTAGATTTTACTTTTTTTCAAATTCAGTGTTGGAAGAGGCGACAACCATCAATCACTAGTCTGATTAAACAGTTAGAACCTGCCGTCATGTTTTTCTCTGTGTCAAACTTT
This sequence comes from Neoceratodus forsteri, assembly GCA_016271365.2. Taxonomy (NCBI): domain Eukaryota; kingdom Metazoa; phylum Chordata; order Ceratodontiformes; family Ceratodontidae; genus Neoceratodus; species Neoceratodus forsteri. The sequence goes on along the minus strand of CM057451.1, from coordinate 1,054,587,382 downwards.
TACTGCCACCCTCTGTGTAAGTGCTGTATGGTGTGGTATGTTAATGGGAGAGTCATGAAGGTTGTACATCGAAACCAAACTGCCTGCCTTCTCACAGCACTCTTTCTGTTTGGGGGGACGCAGATAAAGATGCAACACCATGATGAGCTGTAAACATTATAGGCTGCTGGATGTTCCAATACAGATAGGTTTCAGGCATGGAACGGAACCTTCATTACTAGTATCCTCATCTAGACACCACCCCCTCATAATACAAATAACTGCAGATTTAAATAGTTACATTTTCTTCTGACAGGCACACAGCAGATTTCATGAAAATATCATTTTAAAAACAGAAATGTATTTTGAGCAATTAGCACCCCCTATGGATGGGCACCCTAGCAGCCGCTTAGTTGGCCTATCATTAAGGCCAGCCCTGCCTTCCAGTGGAGGCAGTGAGGGCAAAAACAGTGATGGGATTCAAAAAAGCCTGGGATTGACACAAGGGAATCATAAAGGAAAGGAAGGGGGTGGAAGAGACAGTGATGTAGACCAAGGAGTGTCTGCAGCAAAAGCAATCACAATGAAAATGGGCAGACTGGATGGGCCAAGCAGCCTTTGTCTGCCTTCAGTTTCTATGTTTTATATGTTTTCAGTTACATCTCCTATGTTTCCAGATAGCCCTCTAATCAAAAAGCCTGCAAAAACATTGTCAGAATGCAACAAGAGGCACATGGCAGGACACGCACACACACACACACACACACACACACACACACACACACACCTGAGTTGAGAACAAAGGCTGGCTAAGTGAGTGAGGGAGAGCCAATTCGAAAGAAAAACCTGTAGCCGGCTTACCATGTCAATCACAATAGCACTAATTAAATCAACAATTTTAAAAATGTGTTATGGGACCCCTCCCCCCCAAGTTAACTTGCAGGAAAAACTTACAACAAAACTTACTGCTGGGTAATCAGTTACGGCTGAAATGATGCTGGCTGGAATAAAAAATCTTCATTCAGGAGAGAAGAGTACAAATCTAAAGAGGGAGAAAAAAGAGAGGGGAAGCTTCTGGCTTCAGGTCTTTTTAACCCCTCACTCTCCACCCCTTTCAGATGCCTCTCAACCTCTGGGCAGTCCTAGTGGTTCCTCCTTGTGGGTGGTTGCCAGGGCAACTCCACCACCATCATGGGCAGAACCCTACCTGCTTGTCTTAGACCAGGCTACAGGGAAAGGGACACACACAATAAGATGTCTGCTGCAGTTTCTTGGTGGACTTTTTATTTATTTATTTTATATGTTTGAAAAGTTTCACCAGGAAAGGCATACCGAGCAGGAATGGCTTGTTTCCAGATACATCTGGGGTGGGGGGATGGGTAAATACAATTGATTATACATAGCAAGGATACAATAAAATGAAATAAGCCTCATATTGTGATATAAAATAACAATGAACAGATAGATACAGTTGGAATCATCTGTTTAAGACTAATGTATGTGAACTAAATAATGATATTCCAAAAGTGGGCATTGTAAGCAAGTCCCTTAGAGCAGGGACAGAAAGGGGAAAGAAAAGGAGAGTAGAGAAGTAGTGTGGTATGGGAAAGGAAGGGGAGGAGGGGGAATAGGTAAGGAATGAGAGGCAAACCTTTGTCCTGCTAGGATGTAAACCTCACAAGAGCCAGACATGGCAGGGTGTACACCCAGTCCATGTACTGGGCTCCAGACCTGCAGTAAGAGAAGGTGGTAAGGGAGAGGCAACCTTGTTCCTCTGTGTTTGAAACCCCACAAAGGCTAGACATGGCTGGATGCACACCCAGTCCTTGTTCTGCTTTGCAGGGCTGCCATGAGAAAGTTAGGAAAGCAGTTGGGGGATGAGTAGTAAGAAACAGAAGGTAGAAAGTGTCGGGGGGGATGGCTATGTTTAAGAATGTTTATGGGTGGCAGTGTGGAGAAGAGGATGGAGGTGAGAGAGCATATGGGAAGTTCGGAAGAACGGGATTGAGAGAGGGAGTACAAGATTAGGAAGTGAGTGAAAAGAGAGGATAAAGATAGAGGACACAAAATAGTGGAAGTCACTAAAGGAGGACGAAGTGTCTATGTAAGGAGGTTGTACAAGCTTTGGAGTTAAGAGGATTAGGTGGAGTGAAAAACGGGAGGTCAAAGTGGCTAGGGGGATGAATGGGGAAGGATTAGAGAGGATAGAGAAACAGAGGTTGGGAGCTAGGGAAGGATGAAAGGGGCTAGGGAGGACCAGAGGAGAAGGGAGGCGACAGAAGAATTGCATTTCTGCCTGAAAAGTGTTTGTCAAGTGCAGTTGCAGGAAAGGAAAATTAAATTGTGAAGAAGAGAGGATAGCGATTGAAGGGATGAGACATATTGGATAGTTAGGGGAAGGGAGTTCCAGAGTTTAGGGAAATGGAAGGAGAAAGCAGACTGGCTTTAATTGGATGAACTAGTGAGGAGAGCAAGGGTCTAGTAGTCAGAATTATGGAGGGAGTAGGTGGGAGGAGGCGGGGTAGAGAGTATAAAGGAGAGGTAAGAGGGGAGGGAGCCAAGCCAGAACTTCCTGACAATGGAGGAACCATGGGCAAGGCAAATGGCACCAAGGGGCAGGAAGGAGAGAGAGAGATATATAAAAGTCACAATGGTGCGTACATGGCAGGCAGTGAAGAGTAAACCAGCAGAAGGACTGGAAGATGGTCTGTAGTCTGGTTAGAGTGGACTTAGGGGCTGCGCTGTAGACAATGTCACCATAGTCGAATATTGGGAGAACCATTTTCTGGACTTTTTTACTGTGGGCTGGTAGGGGGATGCAAACCACAGTGTCTAAACAGAGCACCAAGTTTGGGTGCAGTTTTTTATAGATGGCATCCACATGTCCAGAAAACTCTAGGTGACAGTCAAGCCAGAGCCATTGGTATTTGAAGGAGATGACATCCTCCATTGTGTTCCCATCGAGAGTGTGGAAGAATGGTGTGGCAGTATGCCTAGAAAGCCTTTACCTAGTGCCAAAGGTCATGGAGACTGTCTTCTTGGCATTGAGGAACAACTGATTTGAGTGAAACCAGAGCTGGAATTGTCAAAATCCAGCTGGAGACTGGTCACCCCATCAGAGGTAGAGGTGCCTGAGGCATACAGAACTGTGTCATCCGGATGCGGAGAAGCAGGCAGCAGGGAGGCCATTTAGGAAGACCAATAAAAGTAGTGGGCCAACGATTGACCATTGGGGGGCTCCAGTGTTGATGGGGAAGGGGAGTAGAGTTGCCTTTTCTGACTGAGTGAGTCCTATTCTTAAGATAGGAATGGAACCAGTTAGTGGTGGAGACAGAAAGCCCTGCTGCAAGCTTGTTGAGGAGAAGGGTGTAGGATTCAGAGTTGAAGGCTTTAGCCAAGTCAACAAATATGGCAGAGGTGGTGTTCCACTGATCCATGCCGGAGAGAATGGAGTCAGTAAGTTGGAGAAGGGAGGTTGAGGTGGAGTGGGATTTATGAAAACTAGACTGGAAATGGGTGAAAAAGGAAGAGGCAAGGAATGGTGAAACCTGAGACAGTACAAGGTACTTTTGAAGTTTGGCAAGGATGGGGAGCAGGGATACAGGGCAATAGTTGCCTGGATTGGAGGAGTCACCATCATTGGGGAGGATTATGACTGTCACAAGATTCCAGGCATCAGGGCCAGGGAGAAAGAAAGGTTTAGAAGGGAGGTGAATGGGAGTGCAATGATGAGGCAGAGAGATGGAGGAGTGTGGGGGTAGAGCCCATCTCGGTGTTTACTTTTATGAGGGTTAAGGGCTAGGAGAACCTTCAGGGTGTCTGCCAGTGGGATAGAAGAGAAAGAAAAAGAGCAGGGTGTAGGGATTGAGCAAAGGGCTTGTGAAGAGGGAGTGGAGTGGAGTGGGGGAGGAAGGAGAGAAGGGAGGATGCACAGATGTTGAAGAACGAATTGAGTTCAAAAGCCATAGATGGGGGATCAGAAATAGTGGTGTCTCTCACCTTAAGGACTGGGACTGGGGACTGGTAGGGGGGAAGAATAGGGTGTGGATAACCTTTCAGAACTTGTAGTTGTAGTTGATGATATCCAGGAAGGGGATGAAAAATAGTCAGCTTTGGCAAGTCTGATGGCTCTGGTACAGGTGTTTAAGAGGGCAGGGTACTTAAGTAGGTCCACATGGGAACCAGAGGCCTCATGCACCTTCCAAGCAAAGTTCATGTGCATGCAGATGGGCCAGCAGTTCAGTTCACACCCAAGAGAGGTGGGAGACTCTGACCATGTTTTTTCTGATGGAAGTGTGTTGATCCCAGATTTTTAAGAACATGGTCTTAGAGTAACTGAAGGCAGACACAACTGAGGGGCCAGTGGACATGGGGGATCAGCATGTTGTTGCTAAGTCCTAGTGGAGGGAGGACGAGTCCAAGTACCTGAAGGAATGGATAAGTAGCATATTAGGAGGGGCTTTGGGATTGTGAATTTTGCACACACAGTAAATCATGTGGTGGTCATTGAGTGCATCAGGAAGGATACCCGCAGCAATTACCCAGTGAGAGTGAGAGGAAAGATCCCAGTCCAAAAGGATATGCTTGAAGGATCTATGGTTTAGGCGGGTGGGTTTGGTGATAAATTGTGTAAGGTTAAGGGATGAGATGTCATTGCAGAATTTGGTTTGAGTACGACAGCTAATTTTTGTTTAAGTCTCCAAGGATGAGGAGTTCACCAAATGAGGACTGGGCAGTGAAAGTTGAGATGGGGTCGGTGATTGAGGAGGAAGGGAGGTCTGGGCAGCAGTAGACACTGTCAACAAAGATTGGGAGGGAGAAAGGGAGGGAGAGTTTTAAGAGCACTAGATCATAGACAGAAGGTGAGGAGATGGAGAGAATGGGAGTGAAATGGTTGGATGAGGAGAGGTATATGGCCACCCCACCAACCCTGCTTGCACAGTCCCACCAGGTGAGGGATTATCAAGGGATGGAGATGGCAGTACCTGGAATCATCAAGGAAAGCCATGACTCTCAGATGATTGACATGTCTGGCTTAAGGTTAATCATGTGTGGTTGGAGCAGATCAATATTGGGGAGGAGGATCCTGATGTTGAGATGAGCCACTTTTAATCCTTTGGTAAAGGTCGGTGAGGGAGGTTTGTCTGGGACCAGGGTTAGGTTCTATGTCACCTGTCGCTAGTAGCAGCATAAAGATGGGGAGATTAGAAGGGATATCTATGTATCTGCAAGGCAGAGGGGTGGGTGAGGTGGATTTGTGTTGGTGGGGAGCTGTGTGAGAGCAGAATGGAATTGAGAGATGCTAAATGGATGCAGGGGAAGGGGAGGATTGAAGGCCAGGGCACCAGGATCAATGAAGTAGGGGGTGGAGACATGAGGGGTGAAGGGTGGAGGATGTGGATGGAGGGATGGAGAGGGATATTGAAAGGAAGGGAAAGGTAGCAAGTGGGCAACACACCAGAATAAACAGGAGGAAGAGGGTAGAGATGATGATAAGGAACATAGTGGAGAGAAAGAGAGACAGAGTGTGGAGAAAGAAAGGAAGGAGTGTGTGATTAGGAGTAGGGAGAGAGTTGCGTGGAGGGAGGAGGATGTACATGGGTTGCTGTAGTGGAGGGATTGAGTTTGGGGATGGACGAGGATGAAGAGATGGAAGAGGAGAAGTGGTTGAGTTAGTAAATGGTGAGGAGAGGATGAAGGACTGTATAGCTAAAGTGGTGTAGAAGTAGCAGTAGTAAAAGTGCTTAAACAATGAGAAAATAGTAAGGTAAAAACATCTATGGAAAATCAGTGTTTGTGCAAGCTATCTAAACACTATTGCAGTATTTAAAATCTAAAAACGCCACTGTAGCAGGGTAGTATTACAGCCAATAGTAGAGACAGTGGTAAGATGCTGTCATTGTTAAGCTGCAGCAAAAGGTTTTTTAATGCATACCAGGATTTCTATATGCTTATTATTAGACACTTAAGACTACATTATTGTTGCATATTCTTATTCTGCAACACATAAGACTAAGTTATTATTGCATAATAGCATTACTAAATGAATGTTAAAAAGCACATAAGACTAGAGAATAGCTAGGCAGGTAGGACAAAAATGCAAATGAGATAAAATGCAGTGACACTGAAGCTTAACTAATTAAAGATGTTTGACAGCATTGGTTGAGCCAACAGAACAGCAGAATCCTACCCTTAATTCAAACACCCCCTTCGGTGGCTAAAGCTTTAATGCAGACGTCAATCAAAATGTGGACTACTTAGACTATATTTAGAATGTAGCAGACTGCAGAAATGTGCAGGGAGGATTTTTGAAAGTTATATTTGATGAGTGTTTAATTTCAGAGTGATGGTGGTGTTGTAGTAGTAGATGACACAGAAGTCCATATATGTTTTTTCTTATTTTATGTTTTATTACAACAGTAGCAGGGGAAGGGCAGATTGAATGTAGCAAACTGGAAAAGGATATAGGGGATTTTGTAGGATTTATTTGACAATTTCATACTGAATACTGATGGTACAACAGGGCACACAAATCAATATTTTTATTATATGCTTCTGTGTTTTAGCGTGTTAGCCAGTTAAGGATTAAAAGTAAAGTGGACTGCTATGTTGACACAATGTCAAAAGATCTTACAGTGTGGTGAGGTGCAGTCTATTAGTGGGGGGTGGCCTTCTGGTGTCACTTTTCACTATCACCACATCTGTAATACAGCACACATGTGACATGGGCATCTAAGAATCACAACTGCTGCAAGTAATCATTGTTAACATCCTCCTGTGACTGTGGCATGTCATAATCTATCATGTGTGTGTTGCTGATGGAAGCAGAACACATAAAAAGGAGGAAAAAGAATACTGGGGAAGGAGCAGATACATGTTCTACCATTCCAGTTTCTTTAAGTACCAGTTCTGCAGATTGTGGTGTTTGAGGTGGAACATGGTCATGATGGAAGAGAGCATGGAATTCATGGGCATGGGGGTGTGCGTATAAAGGCTGCTGCATCCATTATAGTACAGCCAAAGAAACCATTGTTTAGTAGTCATCGGGAATCCATTTGGTCCCCTCTCACTGCATTGTAAACAGCCTTCCCTGAAGGTCTTCCGTGCAGCTGGTGATAAAGCCATCCTAAGCAATCCAGAAGTGCATAATTTCCTCCATCTTCCTTCTTCAAGTGTTTCCATTCCCCTTACTTGAGTTAGAAGTGATCCATCAAGAAATGTAAATTTTAGTTCCCAAAAAACATCATCTTGCATTTGCTGCCAAAGTCCTAAAAGTCACCTCCTCCCCCTATTGTCACTAAGGACTTCTAGAAACAGCATGAGGGAAAAGAGTCAGACAATGCTAAATAGAAACATAGAAACATAGACTTTGACGGCAGATAAGGACCGCTTGGCCCACCTAGTCTGTCCATTTCCTTACCTAGAGGATAAGCTGCAGATCCTATTTAACCAACAGCCTATTTCTTCCTACCCCCAAAAAAATTGTCTTATGTCTGTCCCATGCATTCTTGAATTCTCCCACAGTTTTAGACCCCACAACCTCCTCAGGAAGGCTGTTCCATGCATCCACCACCCTCTCTGGGAAAAAATACTTCCTCACATTGCCCCTGAGCCATCCCCCCTCTATCTTCAAATTATGTCCCCTTGTTCTTGCACATCTCTTTTTCTGAAAGATGCTACTCTCTTGGACTTTGTTGATTCCACTGAGGTACTTAAACGTTTCTATCACATCCCCCCTCTCCCTTCTTTCCTCAAGGGTATACATATTAAGCTCCTTTAACCTCTCTTCATATGGCTTCTCTTGCAGACCCTGCACCATTTTAGTTGCCCTCCTCTGAACTGCCTCCATCCTGTCTATATCCTTGCAGAGATGGGGTCTCCAGAAATGACACAGTACTCCAGATGGGGTCTCACCAGTTGTCTGTACAGGGGGATAACAACTTCCTATTTTCTGCTGGTGATGCCTCTCCCTATACATCCCAGTATCCCCCAGCCCTCCCTACCGCCTTCTCCTTAAGGTCATCTGATATGATTACCCCCAGGTCCCTCTCCATTTGTGTTGTTGTTACTACCTTCCTCCCCATTGTGTAATCTTCCCCTGGGTTTTTGTTTCCCAGGTGCATTACTTTGCACTTCTTTGCATTGAATCCAAGCTGCCATACTTCTGACCATTCCTCCAACCTTACCAAGTCCCTTCTCATCCTTTCCATGCCTCCTTGTGTATCAACCCTGTTGCAGATCTTTGTGTCATCTGCAAGAGGCATACTTTTTCTACCAGTCCCTCTGCAATGTCACTTTTAAAGACATTAAAAAGGAATGGACCCAGTACTGAACCCTGTGGTACCCCACTAGTAACCCCTCTTTCTTCAGAGTGGACTCCATTTACAATTACATTCTGTGTCCTGTTGTTCAGCCAGTGTTTTATCCAGGCCACCACCCTGGTACCCACTCCAAGGCTGGTTAATTTGACTACTAATCTTTTGTGTGTGACTGTGTCAAATGCCTTGCTAAAGTCTAGGTAGGCCATGTCCACAGCCCCTCCCTGGTCTACTACTAAGGTCATCCAGTCAAAGAAATCAATTAGATTCATCTGACATGACTTTCCCGCTGTGAACCCATGCTGCCTTGTGTCCTGTGCCCCACTGGCCTCTAGGTACTCAACAATTCTTTCCTTCAGAAGTGATTCCATCACTTTCCCTACCTCAGAGGTCAAACTGACAGGTCTGTAGTTTCCTGCCTCTGTCTTGCTCCCATTTTTGTGAATGGGAATCACATCAGCCTTCTTGCAGTCCTCAGGTACTACACCATCCTACCATGATTTGTTAAAAAGGGTAGTCAGTGGTGTCACTAGTTCTCCCCTTAATTCTTTTAGAATTCTGGGGTGAATTCCATCTGGCCCCATTGCTTTGTGCACTTTCAGTTTCAGGAGCTCTTTCAGAACCCTTTCTTCTGTGAAAGAACTGGGATTGACTCCCCTCTCCAGAGTGCTTCTGTTAATTGGATTAGGCACCTCCCCCACTTCCTCTTTTGTGAATACTGAACAGAAGTATTCATTCAGTATCCCTGCTTTTTCATTGTCACTCTCTGCCCACCCACCATCCATTCTATTCAGCCTCACTATCCCTCCCTTTGTCTTTCTACGCTCCTTGATATACTTATAAAAAGTTTTATCCCCCTTCTTAACTGAGTTGGCTATCTTTTCCTCAGTTTTTGCCTTTGCTATTCTGACTACCTTCCCTGTTTCCTTCTGCCTTAACTGGTACAGTTCTCTGTCCTTCTCCCTCTGTGTTTCCTTATATTTCCTAAATGATATCTTTTTCTTCCTAACCTTCACTGCCACTTCTTTTGAGAACCATAGTGGCTTTTTCTTTCATTTTGATTTGTTTATTTGCTTCACACAAAGGATTGTTGCCTCTGTGATGGCAGTTTTGATATTTCTCCATTGTTGCTCCACCACTCCTTCTAGCCTGTTTGCTAGTGCTTTTCTAAGGCACTCTCCCATCTTGCCAAAGTCAGCCCTCCTGAAGTCCAGAACTCTCACTTTTGTATGGCTTGAATCTGCAGCTGAGTTTATCGTGAACCACACTGTTTAGTGGTCACTTGTTCCCAAATGGCTACCCACTGCTAGATCTGAGATCCTCTCACTATCCCCATTTGAGAGTATGAGGGCTAAGATTGCTCCCTCATGAGTAGGTTCCAAAACTAGCTGTCTGCAGCATGCCACCTGAAGGGCATCAAGAATGACCCTTCTTTTGGATGTGGCTACAACAAAGGTGCTCCAGTTAACATCTGGCATATTAAGGTCCCCCATCAACAGTATCTCCCCTTTCTCTACCATCCTAAGTATGCCGTCTATCATATCCTTGTCCATTCCCTCCCCCTGACATGGGGGTCTGTATACAAACCCTGTGCGGATTGTGGTGCCATTTCCAGTCTCTAAGGTGACCCACAGTGCCTCCTCTCCTCCCTGTTTACTCTTTTGTTCAGTTGCTTTTATCCCTTCCCTTACATAGAGAGCTACTCCCCCCTCTTCTGCCCTCCCTGTCTCTCCTGTAGGTTGTGTACCCTGGTATGTTAACATCCAAGTCATGGTTCACTGTGTACCATGTTTCTGTGACTGCTAAGATATCCAGGCATCCCTCTTCCATTAAGGATACCAGTTCAGGGAGCTTGTTGCCCAGACTATGGGCATTGGTACTCATTACCCTCCATTTCTTGATGGCCTTACCCCTTTTTGCCCCATCCCTGTCCTTATTGCATTTGTCACTTTCTCCATTTACCCCTGCACTTCTCCCTATTGACATCCCTATGTTGGTGCTTACCTCACTTAGTACCCTGATTTTTAAGGGGGAGGCTAGGATTTCCCTGCTCCTTTCCAGTGTCCCCCCCTTGGCTAGTTTAAATGCTTGCCAATGAAGTATTTAAACCTATCACCTAGGATCCTGGCTCCCCTCCTGGACAGATGCAGACCATCATGCCGGTATAGGCCTGCATCCCTCCAGGTGGACCCCCAGTCCCCAATGAAGCCAAATTCCTGAGCTCTGCACCAGTTTTTCAACCACTGATTGAATCCTATGGTATGGAGTACCCTAGCCTTATCTGTGCCATAGACAGGCAGCACCTCCGAGAAGGTTACCGTGTGTGCTATTTGTCTAAGGCCCCTCCCCATCTCCACAAATGCTTCTTGCACTGCTCTGATCCCTTTCTTAGCCAGGTCATTTGTCCCTAAGTAAACAATGACATCCAGCTCCCTCTCCTGTGCAGCTGCTCCTGTGATCCTGAGGATTCGCTCCCTGTCCTTCCAAGCCATGGTGCCAGGCAGTCACCTTACCTCCCTCTCCCCTTCCTCCCCCAGTTCTACCTTCCTAACAATGGAGTCCCCCACCAGGAGTCATTTCCTTCCCCTGTGGGGTCCCATGCCACCCTCCTGTGGGTCTCCTTTGTGGAGGTTCCCAACATCCTCCTTGGGCTCCACTGTGGGTGCCTCCATAGAGGAACCACACTTTTTCAGAATGGCATAGAAATTGTGGAGAGGTACAACTGGAGGGATGCTCCTCTGTTCCACCACCCTCACCCTCCCTGAGCCCACTGTGGTCCAACCACTTCTCTTTCTTGGCAAGCTCTGAGGCAACGGCAGTGACCCTGGTGGTCCCTGGGTGGGACAGTAGGTCCCACAAATCCTGGCCAACTCAGCCTGGAGATGAGCAGCCTCCTCCCTCAACCCAGACAGGTGCAGCAGATGGGACAAAACTGCATCCTCCAGAACATCTTCCGGAAGACTGCTGTTCCACAGCCACTGCACTCCACTACTCCCATCATGTCTTTTTTCTGGCCCCCTAACTGTTGTTTGGAATACTCTCTCTTTCCTCTGTTTGTTGATTTTCATTTTTTTTCTTCCCCTACTTACTTACTTACAGCTTCTGTGCCCTTTTAGCTCCTATTCTTCCTGTTCTGAGACAAGAAGTTCCTATATTTCTCAGTAGTCTCCTTACTTGCTCAGAGACAGACCTCCAGCAGCTAGGGGGGCACGGTGAGCTACTCCTGCCCTTCTAGGATGGTGAATCTTTGGTGGCTCTGTGATCACTCACTTCCTGCTCCCAAACAGGAAGTTCCTGTTGTCAGTTAAATCCTGTGCCTATAAAAGTAGAACTGGTTTAGGGTGAGGGGGTGGAGGGAAGGGAAGGAGGGCAATATAGTCCCAGTAGAGAAGTTTTAGTTATACCAGTAGCTCCTTCCTTCTGGTGTTCTGTCTGTTCTCTGGCACAAGCTATCTAGGGCAGTGCTTAAATCTGGTTTTAATCTGGCTCCTTCTAGCTAAGCCACTCTGCCTACTTTGCAAATCTTTCTACACTTAGTTAATTTCACAGATAACAATTCCCTTCTGACACCTGTGACAAGCACCTAGATAAGTACACAGATAACAGATAACAATTTACTTCAACTACCTGTGACAAACACACTACCTCTTTTTTTTTACCCTAAATTGAAGGTACCAGTACAAGAGTTCTTGTTCTTAGTCCCAGTAGAGAAGTTTTAGTTATACCAGTAGCTCCTTCCTCCTGGTGTTCTGTCTGTTCTCTGTCACAAGCTATCATGAGTTTAATTTCATTCATCATGTTTTCACACCACATAAATATAAGTAATAAATAAAAATAATAAATACAGAATTATAAAAATGATCATGTATTAAATATAATACTATATAATTGTATACCATGTTAAATTACAGTATATTATAATATTGTATAAACATATTATATCTCAGATTACATTATCTTCTCACACACCATTTCATAATGTATCAGCTTATATTACTGTAAAACAGTTTATTTTAATATTTACTTAATCTCATTGATCTGTATAGCAGGCCATTCAAAACTCACATGCTCTGTATCAGCTGATCTGTCATTGACAACTGACAGACTATTTAAGGCAATCCTGTCAGCGCTCATTCAGATCTGTTAAGCACTTCTTTTTCTTGCACTTGTGCTTGTCAATTTGCTGAGAATGCCACTACATCAGTGGCTAACACATCCTAAAGCTCAAAAGCAAGAGAGGGATGCAGACGTGAGAGTAGCTTCAAAGATGTCCCCTGAAACTCTCAGTCAAACTGCCAGTGTGTCTCTCAGGTGGCAACTTCTGTAGCAACAGAACTTGCTGAAACTCAGCATTGAGGAAAGATAAAGCACCCTGAGTACAGGAAATACCCAGCTAACGTCTGGTTCGAAATCAGGAGGCATTTTGAAGAGTCAGGAGTAATGCAAGCAGTTCAACTGTACCTTCACAAATTTGGCAAACTGATTAACAACAGGAATACCAGCAGAGCCATAGGAAGGCATTTTGGTGCCCTGGGCAAGAGACTAATTTTGCACCCCCCCCCAAACAGCTGGGGGGTTTGGGGTTGCAAGGCCCCCAGAAGCTCTGAGGGGTTTACATGCTGTGTGCTGAGTTTTGGTGCTTTTCTTGAAGAAAAAACACACTTTTGTTACATGTTCCCTACTCCTGAAGTTGCACAGTTGGATCCTGTTTTTTCTGAACCCTCCCCAACCTCTTAAATCTTCCCTTTTGTACCATGGCATCTCACAAATATTATCACCATAAATGATAAAATCTAAATATTTCTTAGGTGTGCTCATAACTGCAATTGTGCTTTTCAAAAGATTCATGTATGTATCTTTTTCCTGATTTCAGTTTATTATGTTATAATGCAACTATGATAGCCTGGTGTGGACAGACTCTGGATAGACCAGAAGGCAGAAGCAAGATGGTTCAAATTAAATCACAGCATAATAATGTATATGGGGTTGTTTATTTGAACCACCTTGATTCTGCCCTTACCAGAATCCAGACAGACTCCACAACAGACTGCAGACTACTAATTTAAAAATAGATGCATTAAAATATAACATAATAAGCTGGTAAATCTGGAGGAAACAGCACATTCACACTGCACAATTGCTGTGTAGACTAGAGCAGTTCTAGGAAACATGTATTATTTTGGGTATTTTACTACTCGGAATCACTGTTGTAATGTGTATAATGTGTGCATGTATATGTGTGTGTGTGTATATATATATATATATATATATATACACACACACACATATGCTTAAATACAACCAGTGCCAATGTTGCTTCTGCACAGTGCATGGCTGGCTGTCCTGAGTGCTGCATCTGATTCTTCATGAAATAGCAGTGAGTCTGGTACTGAGTACTAGTACTAGGAAACTGGATCCAGGCTGGCAACATCACCAAAGCAATAAATCACTGCCCCCACTCTCAAACACATGAACAGGAATTAAAATCCCTAATGGCTGCATATATGGTGGGGGGACCAAGGCCCCAGTCTCAGTACTACTTGACACAGTCAAGTAGCTAGTGTGACCCTTTAGCACAAGCAGCAAAAATGTAACCCTCTTGGTCCAAGTCTTGGCTAAATTCAGCTGGAATCTGGACCCCTTCCTGAATGGCTGAGACACTTCAGGATAGTGTGGGTGGGGCTACCACACAAATGGGCAACAGTACTATTCACATAAATGTGGCAGCCCTTCCACAATCAGTCTCAGTTTCTTGTACCTAGGGGTTGATATTGGGTCACCAGGGAGTGAAGTCACTAGGTCATGACGGATCTGGAATTAGTGACCCACAAGGGCCCTATATTCAAGGATTATAGGTTTAGGAGGGGGGATGCTTTGCAGGCTGGATGCCCCTGCATTGACCATTACACCCGATTCACAGAATGGCATTCACTGAGATTAATGCAATTCCAGTTTGTGACTGGGTCCCAAGTGCAATCCAGTCTGTGTTTATACCCTCTAACAATTAGAGGAATAACTCACCCAGCATTGTGTACTGTATGGCACAATCATGGAAGCACAATGGTGCAGCCAGTTTCCACCCATGAAGTGCTGCTGCCCTACCCACTCATAGTTACTGAAAATTAAGACACTGAGGTTAAAAAAACAGACTGCTGTGATGCATCAATAATGAGGAGGAAGTTGATTTACTTGTTTAGACAATTTGTACCTTCACAGTGAAGGAGTGCGCTGAAAATTGCGCAAACAAGTAAATCTGTTCCCTCCACCCTAGCAGTTAATTCTACCTTTCTGTAGGTACGTAGTTCATTTCAATCAGTGGAGATACAGATAACTACCTAACCACCCACAAAGCTCTTATGTACCACAGGAAACCTACACCTGTGTAAAGTTATCACTAAGTAGCCTCACATCTTTTTTGGAATGGATTTCTGCTTTTCTATTTACCCTTACCCTGAAGAAAATTCATACTTGTATGGTACAGGAAAAGCTTAATTAATTATTTTATTCAGGAGTGGAACAATTTAAATATTCAGAAGTTTCCAAACTTTCCAAGTCTTGTCTTTTACTCTTTTTCTATCTCTGTTTTGAAATGATTTTAAAGCAGAGAAAGAATGTAACATCTTCAGAGTTGAAGGGTCCTGACTGACCAATTATTAAAGCATGTAAGCAACATCTCATTCTCAAGTCTCAATCTACTCTGATATTCTTGGCTCGACACAAAAAACAGAATTTATTTTAAATTGATAACTTGAGTTGCTTGAACTTTTTTTGAATAGTGTTGTTTATGTTGTGCACTGAGACTGTGAGACAGAGGAAATTAAATATGCTGACTCCCAAGGTCAGCAGCGCCACCCTCCTGGAGTATTAGGATGGGGGAAAGCAGCGCAGGGGAGCCTGCATGATGTGGAATGCATCACTGGGTGTGCAAGGGATGCGGGGCAAGAGAAGGAGAGAAAACAACTGGGTGGGAGGGATGGTGCCACGCGGCCTGCTTGCACCATGGCAGTCAGTCTGCCAAACCTGGCAGAAGAGCCAAAGAGGGGACGGGTGGCGGCAACTGGCAACATCTTCACTCCCATCCCACTGTCCTAGTTGGAGTCCAGTGAACTACTACTACAGCAGCTGGTCACTACACTCACTCCACATTGGCTACAGGCTGTGGGCCCAATCAGATTGGGCCCACAGCACAGGCCTGGCAGTTGGCTGGCGGGATGAGAGCAGGCAACTGGATAGATTTCTTTCCCATTCCTCCTCCTGATGATGAGATCAGTGCAGTATCTGGATCAGATCAGTACATGATTTTCTATTTAAATTCCAGTTCCATTTTTTCAAATCGAGAAAATTAACCCCCCCCTGGCCAGGGCCGGCACCGCCATGCTACAGATACACTCATTTCAGAAATCAGACTAGAGTTCAGACTCACTTACGCAGTCCGCAAGTCCGCACAAAACTAAACAGCAAACAGGAAACAAATTTGATTTTTAAACAATATGGAATTCAGCTTTCGGAGGATCACACACAGGAGACAGGACGACAGACTTATTGCTATTATGCTTATGCTTACAATTAAAAATCCAAGATGGTCTGGACAGGACCTCACTAATGGATCTCTCATCTCTCACACACCTCTTTCTACTCTCACAAGTATCACAATAATATATGACTGTCTGGCTGTACTCTCAGTCTTAGTGTCAACCACTCACTTGTACCTTTTATAATGTGCGTTGCTGACCCGCCTACAGTTTCTGTTTCTTTCTCACTCACTGTACTACACACCACCACCACATGACTATTTGCCTGCAGCTCATGTCCCCCCCCCAAACTTGCTGATCTTTGGCAGATGCGCCCCTGCTGGCAGGCAGTTATAATTACAGCCTAAGTGAGCGAAAAAAAATGTAAAGTGGTACCGCAAGTGAATAAATACGCAAGCTTCCATTGAAAATTGCGCCCTTTGGAGGCTTGCGCCCAGTGCTGGAGCACCGCCCGCCCGACCCTTTCTATGGTACTGAATACCAGATACAGCTTTGTTCCATTCCAGACCCTCCCAAGCTGACACTCTTGCTTTACACCAAGCCATGAGGATGGCCTACTCTCCTTGTGTATGTTATTGAGCAGAAGATGAAAACAACATCAAAAGCCTCTGTGGTGAAGAAGCAGTTATCAGTGCTTGAGTGTGCTATCTGTTGCTGCAGGGGGTTATCAAATCTAGTAGCCCACGGATTTTCCCTCAGATCAGTGGCATTATAAACTTCACAAGACAGTGGGTCTGGCAGTTGCTAAACAGGATGAGGTACTGTAAAAGGAATGGATCTAAGGCTGGAAGAAAAATGCCCGATGATTTCCCAACTGTCAAAAAAAATGTCCTGTTCTGTATTGTAAAAACTGTAAACCAGGAGCTTATACCTGCAGAACTTGGGATAAATAGAGATGAGACTGGGTTAAATCCCTGCTCACAATAGATAATGGCTGTGAGTAGGGTCAAACAAGTTGAAGTCACTGAGTGTGGTGGCAAGAGTCACATTTCATGGGTATTGGTGTGCACACTGGCAGGTCGATTCCTACTACCATAAGTAAACACCAGAAAACTCACTGGATGCCCTCCTTTCTATAAATTCCCTCCTGAGTGGTCCAAAACACACACTGAAAACCACTGAGCCAACTGTAACAAAGTGTATTAGTGATCTACAGGTAATAATGGCCGACACCCAAGTGGACCTAGTGGCCATCTTGGAAACATGGGCAACAGAGACCAATGTCTGGGACCACTCAGTCCCAGATTATTTTCTCTATAGACAAGATAGGAAGGGTGCGAGGGGAGGAGGGGTGGCACTTTACATTTGTGATGGTATAACTGCCACGTCAGCTGATACAAACAAAAAAGAAGGGGTAGAATCACTGTGGGTTCAACTCAGCTCAGCATCCATAAAAAGGATATGTATCCAGGTATTTTACAGACCACTGATGCAGTCAGAGGAGAAGGACGTGGAGCTTATAAAGGAAATCAGAGGAGCATCACAAAAAGGGGAAACTGTGGTGCTTGGTGATCTCAACATGCCAGACATAGACTGGGTTAACCTAGTTTTGAGATCATCAAAACATCAAACTGTGATAGATGACTTACAAGACTACCTACTCACCCAACTGGTTAGTTTGCTGACCAGGTTGGACACTAACCTCAATGTAGTCCTCACTAATTCAGAGGTAGTTGAAATGGTAAAGTTGGGGAACCACTGGAAAACATTGACCACAACTCCATATGGTTTGCATTTTCACCTGAGGAGGTGAAATCTCAGTCCACAGTGGAAGTATTGATCTTTAGTGGAGCCAGCTTTAGAATAATGAAAATGATCATCAAAGACAACATGACCAGAGCACACAAAAAACTGGAGGCAGAAGACATCTGGGGTATGATTAAACAACAATCACACAGGAGCGCGGTGTGACTATTTATGGAACACATAAAAAAGAGAGGTGAGAAAGACGTAAGTGCCTCAGCTGGGACTTGAACCCAGTCCACCAAGAATACTGTTCCTATTGTGCTAACCAGCTGTGCCACTGAAATAACTGGAACCTGGGCTGTCTCTGAGCACATTGCATTTGAGAAAGAGTAATGTGCTCAGGGACAGACCAGGTTCCAGTTGTCTCAGTAGGTGGCCTGGGTTCAAGTCCCAGCTGAGACACTTACTTTTTTCTCTCCTCTGTTTGGATGATTAAACAAGCCATACTTGAGGCCACAAAGCCTTATGTTAGAACAGTGCAGAAAAGAAGAAGGCATAAAAAGATCCAACTAGTTCACTAAACAGCTCAAGATAGCAATTGGAGCCAAATGGGAAGTATATCATAAATATAAAAACAGCCAGAATAACATTGACTGGGTCATCTACATTCAGAAAAGCAAAGAGGCCAAAAAGGTCATAAGGCTAACGAAGGCATTGACTGAACTTTGGATTGCTACAGGTATCAAATCTGGCAGCAAACAATTATTTGAGTGCATCCGGGAGAAAAGAAAGAAAGGAGGAGGGATAGAAGGATAGTTAAACTTTCCAAGGGGAGCAGGATCATCAAAGATGATGAAGAAAGAGCCACCATCCTTAACAACTTCTGCTCGGTGTTCACCAAGGAACACATCAATCCTTTGCCAGAAAGTAGCATAAAAGTGCTTGGTTGATACAGGAAACCCATAGATTGATACTTCAAAGATTTCCACCAACAGAATAAAAGAGGTGCCAATGCACCTAAGGACTGACAAAGCACCAGGGCCTGATGGGATGCATCCAAGGGTGCTAAGGAGCTTACTTGTGAACTAGCATACCCACTGGAGCATTTGTTCAACTGCTCACTTCTGATAGGAGTGGTATCAGCGGACTGGAGAAGAGCGGAGGTGGTACCTCTCCACAAGGGAGGGAGCAGAGAGGAGGCTGACAACTACAGACTGGTCAGCCTCACATCAGTAGTGGTGAAAGTAATGGAAACCTTAATTAAACAGGACATAGTGGAATACTTAAATAAGTACAACCTACAGAATGACAAACAGCAAGGATTCATGGCTGGCAGGTTGTGCCAAATGAATGTTATCATGTTCTTCATCTGGGTGACCAAGCAGTTGGTTAAGGGACACCCAGCGGACCTCTTCTACTTTGATTTCAGCAAGGCATTTGACTCAGTGCTGCACAAGTGACTGCTGATAAGGTTGGAAGACCTAGGCATTGCTGAAAGCTTGGTCAGGTTGGTGGGGATATGACTTGGGGACAGAAGTCAGAGGGTAGTCATCAATGGAGTGAGGTCAGAAGAAGGTAGAGTCACTAGTGGTGTGCCCTAGGGTTCAGTCTTAGGACCAGTCCTGTTTAATGTGTTCATTTGTGACATAGGCATAGGCATTCTGAGTAAGCTGGAACTATTCAGAGATGATACCAAGTTGGGTGGTAGGGTCGACAGCATGGACACAATTAGGGAACTTCAGAAAGACTTACAAAGATTAGAAAGATAGTCAATGTCTGGCAACTTAAGTTCAACACATAAAAGTGCAAGGTGTTGAATTTGGGTAAAGGGAATCCAAGGATAGAGTTCTGACTCAATGGGGTAAAACTCAACACCTCTCAGGAAAAAAGAAAATTGGGGGTCACTATATGTGACTGCCTTAAACAATCGAGCCAATGCAACAAAGCTTACGGCAAGGCGAATAGAATGCTGGGGTGCATATGGATAGAATTAAACAGCAGGAGCAAGGAAGTGATTCTCCCACTTCACAAGACCCTGTTGAGGCCCATCCTGGAGTACTGTGGCCAGTTTTGGAATCCACTCTTTAAAAAGGAGAGGGATAGGTTAGAGACCGTGCACAGAAGAGTGACCAAAATGATTCAGAGCCTACATGATCTTTCATACGAGGAACATCTAAAGGAGCTAAACCTAATCTCACTAGAAATAATGAGGTATGGGGGGACATGATTGAGACTTTCAAGTTCTTGAAAGGCATTAACAAGGTGCCATACAAAGAACTATTTAAAGTATCACCATCTCCACCACTAGGGGGCATGAATGGAAGCTACAGGGAGGAAGCTTCAGAAAAGATCTAAGAAAGCATTGTTTCACTGAAAGAGTTGTGGAGCCCTGGAATGGCCTGCCAGCAGAGTTGGTGAGTACACGGACCATGGTAGCTTTCAAATAAGGGTGGAATAGAGCAAGGACTCAAAGGGGAATGACAGGATCAGGAAGGGGCTAATACCAAAAAGGGGGGTTAGACCTCGAGACCTAAAAGAGGTCTTGGAATCTCTCGAGCAGACTAAATCGACCATGGTCTCCTTATGCCATCACTTTTCTATGCTGCTGTGTTTCTATGTTAAATTAAATATAAATCAGCCCTGGGTCATTGTGAGTTGTGTTATTTATCATTCTGAATTATTCCTCAAGTATCAATAATTTTAAATACTGGACATAGTACCCACTTTGCAGTGCTGGTCAAAAGTTAAGAATTCTGCTTTAGCAGAATTTTCACAGAATTTTGCAACTTTTGTTGAATTATTTGAACTTTCACCTTTGGTGAAATCAGAAATCTTCCAAAAGTGTTTGGTGAATTTTCACCCAGTTCTGCAGAATTTGCTTTCTGAACTGTGGAATAAAACACATTGGCCCAGATATTCAGACCGCTCCTCGGAGGGGTGCAAGCCTTGGTGCAGTGCAACTGGGATACACTGGGGCCAGGACCAGGTGATTTTCAATAGTGATCTGCCATGGCACAGCACCATTGAATATGGCACGGACAGCACACTGCACAGTGGCACTGTGCCGGCGCAAGCCACAGATAGGGAGCATGGGGATGTGCCAGCGCAAAAGCAGTTGCACTGGGCATATCACCAACAATATTCAGCAGAGGGCATGTAAATGAGGCCATAATATATACAAAGGCACAAATGGAATTTGCATGTCATTATAGCCCATTTGCATGCCTTGTCGGAGAGTCGCCTGGTGCCCTACACAGCAGGACGTGTGCACAGTGGGGGTCCCAGGGCATCCCCTGCCTGTAGCTGTGATCATGGTAAAACACCTTAAAACAATTCCCTGGTAGTCTAGTGGTACCCCCTCCCTGCCATGTCCCTAATCGCTGGTACATTACTGTGATATTCAGCACTAGTAGTCTAGTGGTACCTCCCGCCCATTGCTGTGATCACAGTAAAGCTCCATGAGACACTTCCCTGGTGATCCATTGGTACCCCACCCTCCACACACGGAACCCCTTGCCCACCCTGCCCCGTCAACAGCAGGCAGATGCAACCAGCCGCATATCGCCTGATCACCCACCAAATGACGGGCACAGGCATGGACTTGCGGGAGCATACTGTGCTGAGCAGTCCCAAATATGTGAATGCCCTCATTCACATATTTTGAACTGTCTGGTACAGTATGCTCTGCAACCATGCTATCATCGATTGGCGGCGGTCTGTGGCATGTGGGCGGGTTGCAGCCACCCACCAATGATGGGGGACCGGGTGGGCAAGGGACTGTGTGGTGGAGGGTGGGGGAACACTGGATCACCAGGAAAGAGTCACACAGAGCTTTACCATGATCACGGCAATGGCTGGGGGGGGTACCACTGGACTACCAGGGCTGAATATTACAGTAATGTACCGCTGATCGGAGATATGGGAGGGAGTGGGGTTCCACTAGACTACCAGGGATTCATATTACAGTAAGGTACCAACGATCATGGTAACAGGAGGGAGGGGAGTACCACTGAATCACCAGGGAATTACTATACAGCGTCTTATCGTGTTCAGGGACAAGAGAGGGAGGGGGGTATGACTAGACTACAAGGATGTCATGGGTGCTTGTAGACAGTGTTCTGGTTGGGTAGGTGGTCACCCACAGCTGGCAGCTGCTGTGTTGCACCCTGCAATACAGCAACCCGTCCGTGGGTGGCCAGGAGTTTTTCCTCCAATTCACAGGCTCAACTTTGAGCCCCCCTATAGAGCACAATGCAGGGTTGTGCCAGCATATGTGCCACACATCTCAGGCTGAATATCAGGATGTGCCACATATGCATGGGCACGCCCCCTGCATCTGCACTGTATACAATTACATTGCGCCCCGGTGCATCAGGATTTGTGCTGGGCCTGGCTGCTTTTCCAATATCTCAATGGGGCGCAATGCGGGGTTGCACTGGCACAACTCTGTTGTGCCATGTGCAACCCCTTTGAATATCTGGGCCACGGACTGCAGATCCACAATTAATCCACAATTCATATGATCATTCCTCTGTTCAGTGATCAGTTCTGCACCATCCCCATAAGAAATAAAAATCATGGCCAGTGGCATCCCCCCACCCTTTTACCTCTCACCCTCTATTTATATTTCACTGGTGTCTAGTGGTACCCTCACCATCCAATCACTCAGCCCGCTGCCCTTATTTATGTTTTCCTAGTATCTAGTGGCCCTACCCACACTGCCCACACTGGGTTGGGTACACTGACCTGCTGTCAATCTCCCATTTATAGTCTTTGGTGGTCAAGTCAGTTGGTGCCACAGGGAGCCCATAAGCAAAGTGGCACAGCCCTCCTCTCACCACCTCAGCTGGCAACCATATGTAATGATAGGGAGCACATTACCAGTCACTGGCACACCCCTACTGTCACCACCTTAGCCAGCCACTGTATGTAAAAACAGGGAGCGCACAGGTCGAGTTCTCCCTGAAGTTACATATGGTGGCCATCCAAGGTGGTGAGAGGAGGGCTGTGCCAGTCACCATATGGGCTCCCTGCTACACTGACCTACTTGATCAACAAAGACTATGGAAGGTAAGTGTGGCAGCAGGTTAGTGTACCCAACCTGGTGTAGGCAGGATCACTAAATACCAGGGAAACATAAATATGGCAGCAGAATGAGTGATTAGAGGGTGGGGAATGCCACTAGACACCAGGCAATATAAATATGGGCAGCGGATGAGTGATCAGATGATAGGGCAGAGCCACTAGATACCAGACACCAGGGAAACATAAATATAGGCGAGTGATCAGAGCATGGAGGCCACCACTACACACCAAGGAAACATAAATACAGGTGGCAGGCAAGTAATCGGAGGGTAAAGATGCCACTAGACACTAGAGAAACATAAATATGTGTGGCAGTTGAGTGATTGGAAATTGGGTGTGCCACTAGACACTAGGGAAACATAAATATGGGTGGCAGGGTGAGTGATCGGAGGGTGGGGGGTACCACTAGACACCAAGGAAACAATATACGGGATGAGCAATCAGAAGGTGGGGGTGGCACTACACTCCAGGGAAAAATAAATACAGGCAAGTGATGGGAGGGCAGGGGCTGCTATTAGACTCCATGGAAACAATATGTGGTAAGCAATTGGAGGGTGGAGGGTGCCACTAGACACCAGGGAAATATAAATACAGGAGGGGGGTCTAGTGACTGAAGGGTGGGGGTGTCATTAGACACCAGGGAAACATACATACGGGTGTCAGAAAGAGTGATCTGAAGGTGGGAGTGCCACTAGACACCATGGAAAGAATATCCAGGCTGAGCGATTGCAGAGTTGGGGGGGTGCCACTAGACAGCAAGGAAACATGAATAAGGGTCGGGGCAAACAGCTGGAGTGTGGGGGTGTCATTAGACACCAGGGAAACATAAAAATGGGTGGAAAAACATGCAATCAGAGGGTAGGGGTGCCACTAGACTCAAAGGAAAGAATATATGAGGTGAGTGATTGGAGTGTGGGGTGCCACAAGACAAAATATGTGCAGCGGGGTGAATAATCAGAGGGTGAGGGGTGCCTCTAGACAGTAGGAAAAAATAAATACAGGTGGTTGGGTGAGTGATCAGAGGGTGGGGGTGCCACTAGACACCAGGGAAACAATATGGGGCAAGCAATTGGAGGGTGAAGGGTGCCACTAGACTCCAGTGAAACATAAAAATGGGTGACAGGTAAATGATCAGAGGGTGGGGAGTGCCACTAGACACCAGGGAAACATAAATACAGGCAGTGGGGTGAGTGATTAGAGGGTGGTGGGTGCCACTAGACACCATTGAAGTAATATTTATTTATTCATTCATTTATTTTTTGTTTACTGGGTAAGTGCACTAGACAGAAACGTTGCCTATTTTCAGGCATGACCCGGGAGAGTTACATACAGAGGAAGCAGCAAATTCAAGAGACAATACATTACAAGATATTGTGCAAGGGTAGCAAACTTGGGTAACTATAACAGTCCTTTCGGTGGTGCAGGGAGAGAACAGTTACAAACAGAGGAAACAGCAAATAAAGGAGAAACAATACATAGAATGTTTTAGTGCTGGATTGTCATAACTAGCAGACTATATCAGTCATTTGCATCATTGCAGGATGTCTGGGACAAACTAGAGATATTATACAACTGCAGAGTGGAAAATGACACAAACAATTTAAAGTGCTTTAAAATTTGGGAAAGACATGCTAAGGGGATTAGGGTACATGTGCATATGTCGGAGCCCAAGAGGGAGGCATGGAGTTCATTTTTATGGCTGCTTGGGTGGAGCATACAGACTTTTAGCTTCTTCTGCTCCTAAAATGGCCAATCATGGCATGCTTCCATTGGTCTTTTGGAAAGATCCTTTCAAAAGTCCAATAGAGCATGGAGCACTACGCCACAACTGGCCACTATGGAGTAACAGCTGAAACAGCCACACTATTTTGGCTGTTACTTCCGCATTCTGGGACAGAAACATGCGCAGTTCCACTGGTGCCTCTTGCCACAAACACACTTTGCAGGTCAGGCCCTCTGCTACCACAGTACCCAACCTCAAAGTGCAATATGTGAACAGGAGACAAACAGGTTAACCCTCTTGTCTGGTTTGGGTCCGAAACACCTACTAGTCCCGAGTCTTGAGTTAAAGTATGAAGCCTTTTTCGCTAGCAGGCCCAGTTAGCAGGATCAAATATCACACTCTCTTCTGGGAAATGCAGTGCAATATTTAACCCAGTGAGCACCCAGCCTGGTTCTTAATTCTTCCCTGTTGACTCAATTTGAGACCTAGGTATTTTTTTATCTTAGCAAGATGGTAACGCACTTTAAGCCCTTAACAATTTTGTCAGGATTATCAAATACTGTCCCAGCATTCCCATGCAAAAAAAATGAGAAAAGACTCAAGCAGGGTTAAGGAAACCAAAATGTTTACTGAAATTAAAAATAGTAAATACATACAAAATACCGAACCTACATACATTAATACTCACAGTCAAAAAGAAATTGGAAATTATAAAAACAAATGTCTTGTAACTGAATTATCTAACTACCCTAAGTTTTAAGTAATAAATTGGTGGTTGAATTTACCTAAAGTGCTGTGAGAGTGCAACATTTTCTCCCAGTTGGCTAGTATCATGTTGATACAAACTGCTCCTCTCTGATGACACAGCTCACAGATGCTGGCTGTGAGGTCACTCAAACCTGGGTACTGAATTAATTTATCAGTCACATGTCTCAGCCTACTGATCAAACATTCCAATTTAAAAAAATATATATCTTCTTCTTAATTAGTGAGGCCTTATGCCAGGACAGAATTACCCCTTTGACGTCTTCAGAAACTTCCTGAGGAACTGTGTTCCCCTACTTTTGAAATCTAACAGATATCAGTTAAAAGCTGCCTCTTCCTCAGAGGTCATAAAATGTATACTTTGTCCCTGGATTACAAAGTAAATGAATGGTTTACAATGTTTGATAACCTGGCCTTTGAAGGAAGTGCTTAATTAAAGTTTCCACGGGTCATGGAACGAGTAATTTCCCTGACCACACTTTTGAAATTCCATCTCCCATATTGCTGTTCTGCTGTCTGCCATATTCTTTTTAGAAGAAATTCACAGAACATACTTTTATATCACAAATATGATACAATATAATAACCAGCAGATGCTATCCATCTCACCGCCATCTTGGAAATGGCAGAATGCCATTCATCACAACTATGCATGCATGAGTGTCACACATGAATAGTTGCATCGCCACCGCCATCTTGGAGATGGCACTTGGTGGCACTCGTAGGTGTTTCTTCACCGACTTTAGAAGCTTGCCACAGCAGTATCAGCTCTGGCTAGAGCTTGTTAAATATCTGATGAGATTTGGAGTGCCTGATGGCTGAAGGTAGGTTGTTCCAAAGCTTAGGGGCAAATGTAGAGAAAGGTTTTTTCTCCTATTTTCGTTGCACATTTAGGTATACTAAGAAGAGACTTTTCAGCTGACCTCAGTGGGTACAGTACAAGTCACATTAAACTGTTCCTTAAATGAGCAGCTTTAGCATTTCTGGCTGAGTTGCATAAGTGTTGCTGGATCCAGCACAAAGCCATACATAAGCTATTTTTTAAGAGCTAACAGTAGGTTTTGCATTGCATTTAGGGATGTAGCGGATTTAAGTTCTACCAGCAAAGTGCCGATGAATTGGCCAAATTCACCTGACAGAGCAATTCACAAACTTTTTCTGCCTAAGGCAGCATTTTGCCTGGGTGAAATTTTGCCTTCCATGGCAGAAATTTTGCCTTCCTTGGTAAAATGTCACCTTCTGTGGGTGAAATTCTGCCTTCCACAGGTGAAATTTCATCACTGAAGGTGGAATTTTGCTATGGAAGGTGGAAATTCACCGTAGAAGATGAAATTTTGCAGTTCCGCCGGGCGAAATTTTGCCACTCTGCCAGGCAAATTTTACATTTCGGATAGAATTTCACGGATTACTCCACAAATCGAATTTCACTCACTTTGCCCATCCCTAATTGCATTATGGTTATCTACAGATGCATTTTAACTGAGTTGCAAAACATTTTACAAATATTACTCTTGAGCTGGATAAGCACTGAAAAACAATGCCATTTGAGTTGCCAGTGCATTGTCAACTGTAAAAAACAATACTAAACCAATTGATTGATGTGACAGTTTAATGTGAATTGTACTATAGGCCTTATTAGCTTGATTTAACAGGCAGGCCAGGGATTCCGGTGTACCAGACCTCATGATGTTGTCTATCGTTCATCCAGTGGTGTAATTACCATAGAAGGATGGCGAGAGCCAGCTCAACCTTGAGTATAGTATGCAGGAGTGTTTCCCTTTGGGTACCGACAGGGCAAAGTAGCAGATGGCTGTTGTAGCAAGTGTCCCATTTTTGCAGTGCCCCTTTGTTGGCCTCATGGTATGTTATTATGCCATAGGAGTGGCTTGGCCTTAGAACCCCCTGAACAATGACCAGTTTAGCTGCTGTGTTTAGAGAAGATACAATTTTTTAAGCCAGCCCCAGCTTTGTATTTACATCTTTGCTTGTAGAGGCTATGTGCAGAATAAAATCCAAGGAGTGGTCCAGTATTATTCACAGTTACCTGAAGGAGTTTATTACTACTTCCAGCAGAGAGTCATCTGAACATGGAATTGACAGAGTGGAAGCATTTCCTTTGATCCTGTGTGCTGATCCAAATAGCATGGCAATTGTTTTCTTTGCATTCAGTAGTAATTTGTTGGATGTTAGCTAAGTATGTAGACCAACAAAATCTGTTTTTAGAATAGAATTTAAAGTGGTTAGAGTATGCAATCCCCAATGTTTCAGTGTGGTGGAGTACCCATGAGGAACGTTAAACATCAGATTGCTGCTGACGCCATACGCTCCAAGATGGCCAGGCAGAACAGATGCTGAAAACACTGAGGAGGCCGCACAGCAACAAATATCTTCTACATGCTGGCTCATTGCCAAAACAGTGAAAGCGGTTCAGCTTTGCAAAGAAGGTGGTAAGATGTGGTGGTAAGAAATTAAAATCCAGGTACTAACTTAGATAAAAGAGCTTTGAAAAAGGTAAAATTTACCACATCTTGTATTTTCCATAAGTAAAGATGATTTGTTATTCTTGCTAATTATTTTGGCACCGCGTACCACAATATTGAAACCGCACATTTTTTGCTCTTTGTACTGGCTGTCTTTATTGATTTTCTTTTGCTGTGTGTGCTAAATTCTAAGGAGAAGTGGTAGCAGAGGACTCACAGCCCGCTCCCCCTTCCCCCAGGATGTCCAAAATGATTCAATGTTGTAAAGAACTGATAGAAGGTAAGTCAGAAAAAACTTCCAAAACTTGCTTGGCAAGCAAAAAAATAAAAGAAAATGCCACTCTGTCCCCAGATCAGCGGCATCAATTTAAGGAGATCCCACAGGCCCTGTCCCTGATAGTAAGGCCTGTTAGTGATAGAAAAACACAGGGCAATTTGTTCTCAATTTTTTCTAAACACTTGAATCTTTCTCTAATACAGGGTCAGGAGTGCAACGGGCCACAAACCGTGATATTCATGATGGAGGAGGAGTCGAAGAAATGTTTGGTAGGAATGATATAAACCTCCTTACGAGACCAAGAATCACCAAATTTTCATATACCTCATAGATACATAGACAGTGTCGGCAAATAAGGGCCTATGGCCCACCTAGTCTGCCCATTTGAGCTTGTAAGTTTACTTTATGTTTTCATAGAAGTCTGTTGCCCCTTAACCCCGACCTCCAGAATTCCTTTATGTCTATCCCATGCATTCTTAAATCCTGTGATTATTTAAGCCCCCACCACTTCCTCTGGCAGGTTGTTCCTCTTGTCCACCACCCATTCTGTGAAGAAATTTTTCTTCATGTTTCCTCTGAATCATCCTCCTTGCAACTTCATCTCATGCCCTCTAGTCCTGGAACATCTTTTTTGCTTATAAATAGTGTCTTCCTGCACACTGTTCCTCCCTGTAAGATACTTGTATGTCTCTATCATATCCCCTCTCTCCCTCCTCTCCTCCAGGGAGTACATATTCAATTCCTTCAACCTGTCCTCATAGGACTTGTGATGCAATCCATGTACCATCTCTGTTGCCCTCCTCTGAGCCTTCCTTACCCTGTCTATGTCCTTATGTAAGTAAGATCTCCAGAACTGTATACTGTACTCCAGGTGGGGCCTCACTAGTGTTTTGTATAGTGGAATTATGACCTGCCTTTTCCTGCTGGTGATGCCCCTGCCTATGCATCCCAGCATCCTATTTGCTTTACCTGCTGCCTTATCACACTGTTTCCCTACCTTGAGGTCATCAGATATGATAACCCCAAGATCCCTTTCCTGCTTGGTGCATGCTATATCCTCACCCCCCAACTGATATATTGTGCCAGGGTTTTTGTGCCCCATATGTATTATCTTGCACTTCTTTGCATTGAATTTCAACTGCCAAACCCCTGACCATTCTTCAAGTTTCTGCAGGTCCCTTCTCATTCTGTCTACATCATCTGGTGTCTCTACTCTGTTACAGAGCTTTATATAATCAGCAAACAGGGACATTCTGCCTCCTAGGTCCTGCACAATGTCACTGATGAAGATGTTGAATAGGACTGGTCCCAGCACTGATCCTTGTGGTACCCCACTGGTCACTCTTCCCTCTGTGGAGTGACAGCCATTTAACACCACCCTCTGTGTCCTGCCACTCAGCCAGGTACCTACCCACTGCACTACTGTCCTGGCCACACCCATATTCCCGAGTTTGTGTAATAGTCTTCTATGTGGCACAGTATCAAAGGTCTTGCTGAAGTCCAGATAGGCCATGTCCACTTCCCTTCCCTGATCCACCTCCCTAGTCACCCAGTCAAGAAATTCAATGAGGTTGGTCTGACATGACCTCCCCAAGGTGAAATCATGCTGCCGTGGGTCCTGTAGTCCATTGACAACCAGATGTTCCACAAATCTTATCTTCAGTAGTGCTGTCATGATCTTCCCTACTACCGAGGTGAGGCTGACTGGTCTGTAGTTCCATGCTTCCTCTTTGTTCCCATTTTTGTATAAGGGACTACATCTGCTGTCCTCCAGTCTTTGGGTACCTCCCTTGTTTCCAGTGATCGGCTAAACAGGATTGTCAGAGGTACAGCCACCACCTCTCTTAGTTCTTTAAGGACCCTGGGGTGCACCCCATCTGGCCCCATTGCTTTATCAACTCTTATTACTTCCAGTTCCTTCAGGACCCTTTCTCATGTAAAGGGACTTGTGTACATTTCTGCACCATTCCTACCCCTTGTACTCCCTTCAGACCCATTACCCTCCTCTTCTTCAGTAAAGACTGAGGAGAAATACCTGTTCTATATGTCAGCTTTACTGTTGTCATCCTCCATGTGGCCCCATCCTCCCCCTTCAGTCTCACTATCCCTCCCTTTGCCTTTCTTTTTTTACTTATGTACCTGTAAAAGGTTTTGTCCCCTCTACCCACTGATATTGTAATGTGCTCTTCTGTCTGAGTTTTGGCTGCTTACTGACCTCCCTGCCTCCCTTTGCTTCTCCTGGTACTTCTCCCTATTCCCTTCTGCCTGTGTCTTTTTGTATTGCCTGAATGCAATCTTTTTGGCTTTCACTTTCTCTGCTACCTCCTTGGAAAACCATAATGGCGTCTTCTTCCTTTTCCCCTTGCTAACTTGCTTAATGCATAATTCTGTTGTTCTTGTAATCCCCATTTTAAATACTGTCCACTGTTCCTCAACCCCTGATTCCTGCCCCATTCCCCATAATGCCTCTTTCAAGTATCTCCCCATTTTCCCAAAGTCTGTCCTCCTAAAATCCAAGATACATGTTTTTGGGTGGTTTGGTTCTGCTCCTTATGTGATTTCAAACCACAATGACTGGTGGTCACTGTTCCCCAGGTGGTCCCCCACTGTTACCCCCATCACACTGCTCCCGTTTGTGAGCACAAGGTCCAGTATTGCCTTCTGCTGAGATGGTTCCATGACCAGTTGCTTGAGGAAGGCACCCTGAAGGGAGTGCAGGATAAATCTGCTCCTAGTTGATGCTGCTGCTGAGATGCTCCAGTCCACATCTGGAATATTGAGGTCTCCAACCAGCACTACCTCACCCTTGTCTGCCATCCTTTGGATGGCTAGCATCAGCTCCCTATCTCTTTCTTCCTCCTGGGCTGGTGCTCTACAGACCACACCTGTGTGGATGGCTGGCCCCATTTTCCTTTCCAGCTTAACCCATAGTATTTCTCCCCCATTTTGTTCTTCCTGGATCTCTGTGACCCTTATGTCATTTTTCACATACAATGCCACTCCTCCTCCCTTCCTACCTGCCCTGTCTCTTCTGAATATGTTGTAGCCAGGTGTGGCCATCTCCCGGTCATGGTTATCATTTCACCAGGTTTCTGTGATGGCCACAATGTCCAGGTCTGACTGCACCATGACAGCCTCCAGATCCTCCATCTTGTTGCTAAGGCTCCTGGCATTGGCACACATGACATTCCATGATTTGACCTCCCTAGACTGCTTAGCTGTTCTACTCCAGCCCCTTCCCTGGTTGTCCTTTATCACTGGTTCTCCTTGCTGTCTGCCCTTCTGTTGAATTTTGCCCCTTTTCTGCCTATCCACCTCTTGGGCACTGATCTCCATCTTTTGCACACTGCTTTGTAGAGATATCCACTCCTCCAGTTGACTGGTTCCACTGCTAGCTGTGGGGGGTGGGCAATTAGGTACTCTTCTTGCTGGCCTGCCACCTCCTTGGCTAGTTTAAACACTTGTCAATTTAGCATTTAAACTTATCATTGAGTGCTTGGATTTCCCTCCAGGATGGATGCAGGCCGTCAGGTTTGAACAAGCCTCCATCCCTCCAGGTGGGTCCCCAGTCACTAATGAATCCATACCCTTCTCACAGCACCAGTTCTTCAACCATGAGGTTAAAGTTCCTGGTGCACGCACCCTATCTCTCTCCCATGCCTCTCACCCAGGTAGTACTTCTGAGAAGGTGACAGAAGTAGCTACTTGCTTGAGACCCCTCCCCAATTTCCTTAACTCTTCCTGAACTTCCTTTGGCTCCCCATTTGCCAGGTCACTAGTACCTAGGTGGATAATGGCACCCAGTTCACCCTCCCATCTTGTCTTTGCAGCGATCCCCAGGATCTTCCTTTCATCCCTCCATGCTGTGGCACCTGGTAGGCACCTCACCTCCCTGTCCTCCCCCTCCTGTGTTCTTAGCTGGAGCCCTCTTATGATGGAGTCCCTGACCAGGATTCACTTCCTCCTCCTATGGGGTCCACTGCTCTCCCCACTGAGGTCACATCCTTGGCTAACCTCCACATCCTTTCCTTCCACTTCTCTGGGTACCTCTATCTGGTTGTCCCCATTTGCCAGTGTGGCATATGAGTTCTTGAGAGGAATAGGATCTGGGATGCACCTCTACTGACTGCCCTAGCCCTCCCTGAGCCCACTGTCATCCAAGTGCTCCTCATTCTCATCATCCTTTGCGGCAGCGGCATTGGACTGGGTGGTCTCTGGATAGGGGTGATGGTACTCCGGACCCAGTTTACTTCCACTCTGAGTCTGGCTACCTCATCCTGCAGTCCAGAGAGATGCATGCAAATAGGGAAGCACCTCAGCATTCACAATGTCTACCTGAATATGGCTGCCCCGCAGCCACTGCATTGCACCACTCCCCACATTATACTACACTTCTACTGCTATTCCAGTACTTGTCTGTTACTGAAGCGCTCCTAGTTACCTTTTTATTAATTTACTGTCCTAAAAGTCCTGCCACTGCTCCTCAGATACTTTTCTTTAAAAAGGAAAAAAATAAATAAAAAATGAGTCAAAACACTTGTTGTGCTGAGGGTGGACTTCTTCTCCCATATGCCCCTCCTACTCCACAACCCCTACTATATCCTGCGCTTAGCTTCTGTCAATCAGATTTAACAGGGCATATAATTAAGAGTTGGAGCAGGGGAGGGAGATGGGTGAAAATTTGCAGCAATTAAAGACAACAAAGAAATTCACCACCACTACAAGCACAACAAACTAGGTTTTAAATTTTCAACAGCCCAAAAACAATTCTAACTAAAGACAGCAAAGAAGTTACAGAGGCACTAAAAGCCCACAATCTAAGTTTAAAACAAAAATAGCAATGTCCAATTACTGTAAAGCACTGAAATTAATCTGTTTCCTTCCCTTTCTGGCTTCCGGCTTCTTCTGAGAAAACAAAAATCACTTTCTACTTCAACTCTGACTAAGCCCCACCTCCAATTATCACATAGCTGAGGTCAGGGACTAGACAATTAGCACCCCTCAGAGTTGTGCACTCTACATCAATAATAACATTATTGGTCACATGCTCCAACCCCCAAACTCACAAACAGAGCACAAACTGTCACCCTAAAAATCACCCCTGACCCCTCCAGGGGCCCACTATACCTCACAGTCGCCTACATACCCCTTAAGAACCAAAAGCCTGCCATCAAGTCCCTCACCGAATACCTCTCTACCCTATCACACCATGCACAGCAGACACTAGTATGGGACCTCAATATCAACTGGCTTGGCCCCTCAGCCGCACCAACAAAGTACTCATTCTCGTCCCTTGACATGGTCCAATTAGTTACCCAACCCACTAGACTTCACCCATCTACTGGTACCCACACCCTCCTGGATATCATTATCTCTAACCACCCCAACAAAATCCAGGATATAAAAGTACTTCCTGACTCCCTAAGTGACCACTCACCCATCCTATTCCAATGGACCTCTTCCACACCCAAACCCATAACCCAAACAACCTTCCGGATGCCACACAGTGCATGGACAGACACCCACTCATACCCAAGAGCACAGCAACACAGGGACGCAGTGGCGGGACAACCAAGCCCCCAGTGAGGGCCCATGTAAACTGTGTACACACAACCCACAGTCCTCCATGGCACTGGAGTGCCAGCCACCCTGCGCAGGCACTGTGGACCTGTATGCCACCAGCATTTCCCGGAGCACAAGTCACAGACAGTGGTGCACTTCCCCTGCAACACACACAAGGCACAGCATGGAGGTGGGACAACAACTGTGGAGGCCACAGTGTCACCCAGGCAGACATGCACCACACCAGTGACAAGAGGTAACCCAGCAGTGTGACGGGTACAGTGGCTGCCCTTCATGGACTGCCACCACTGACATGCCAGTGGACCATGCAGGTCACAGACATGCATGTGTGTCAGCTGCACAGGCCATGGACGGGCTGATAGGGTCACCATGGACACAGAACATGCACCATGGACCACTGCACACAGTCATCCAGTGCACAGGGAACAACACACACATCACAGACACTGACTGATAGCTACCCCCACACCATAGTCACCTCCACACAGACATACACACATACCCATGACAGCACCACCCCTGACGCCATGCACAGGTGGTGGACAAGCAGAACACCCTGCCTGAGGAAGTGGTGGGGGCTGAAACAATCACGGGATTTAAGAATGCGTGGGATAGACATAAGGGAATTCTGGAGGTCAGGGGTAAGGGGCAACAGAGTTCTAGGAAAACATAAACTGAAGGTACTAACTCAAATGGGCAGACTAGGTGGGCCATAGGCCCTTATCTGCCGACACTGTCTATGTATCTATGTATCTATGTCCCTACATATGTAGATCTCCAGAACTGTGCAATGAACTCCAGGTGGGGCCTCACTAGTGCCTTGTATAGTGTAATTATGACCTCCCTTTTCCTGCTGGTGATGCCCCTACCTATGCATCCCAGGCCCAGTGTCCTATTTGCTTTACCTGCTGCCTTGTTGCACTGTTTTCCTACCTTGAGGTCATCAGAGATGATAATCCCAAGGTCCTTTCCTGCTTGGTGCATACTATATCCCCACCCCAGATTGATATGTTGTTCCAGGGTTTTTGTCCCCTATATGCATTATCTTGCACTTCTTTGTGTTGAATTTCAACTGCCAAACCCTTGACCATTCTACAGGCTTCTGCAGGTCCTTTCTCATTCTGTCTATACCCTCTGGCATATCCACTCTGTTTCAGAGCTTCATATTGTCAGCAAACAGGGAAATTCTGCTTTCTAGGTCCTGCACAGTGTCACTGATGAAGATGATTAATAGGACTGGTCCCAGCACTGATCCCTGTAGTACCCCACTGGTCACACTTCCTTCTGTGGCATGACAGCGATTTATCACCACCCTCTGTGTACTGCCACCAGCCAATTTCTCACCCACCGCACTACTGTCCTGCCCACTCCCATATTCTCTTGCTGAAGTCCAGATAGGCCATGTCAACTGTCCTCCACTGATCCACCTCCCTTATCACTGAGACAAAAAACTGAATGATGTTGGTCTAGCTTGACCCCTCCCAGTGAAACCATGCTGCCTTTGGTCCTGTAGTCCATTGGCAACCAGATGTTCCACCAATCTCTCCTTCAGTAGTGCTTCCATGCTCTTCCCCACTATTGAAGCCAAGCTGACTGGTCTGTAGTACTTCACTTCCTCTTTGTTCCTACTTTTGTATAAGGGGACTACATCTGCTGTCCTCCAGTCTTTGGGTACCTCCCCTGTTTCCAGTGATTGGCTAAACAGGACTGCCAGAGGTTCAGCCACCACCTCTCTTAGTTCCTTTAGAACCCTGGGGTACACCCCATCTGGCCCCATTGCTTTATTGACTCTTATTCCTTTCAGTTTCTTTAGGACCCTTTCCTGTGTAAAGGGACTTGTGTACATTTCTGCACCATTCCCACCCTTTGTACTCCCTTCAGGACCATTACCCTCCTCTTCCTCAGTAAAGACGGAGCAGAAATATCTGTTCAGTATGTCAGCTTTACTGTTGTCATCCTCCTCGTGGCCCCCAACCTCCCCCTACAGTCTCACTATCCCTCCCTTTGCCGTTCATCTTTCACTTATGTACCTGTGTTGTATTGTTAAGTTTAGATGTTCTGTAGCATATAAGGCAATCCACCCACCCTTTTGGAGGTGTTACCATCCAGTCTGAGTAACTTGTATCCCGTAATAGTACAGATTGAGTCAGGGATGTTCAGCTTCAGCCATGTTTCAGATTATGTCTGGGGAGCAGTGGGCCACTCATGCTTCTAATCCAGTGAAATTCACTGTAAGGCTAATAATGTTCATGTGGGCAATTTTTATTTATTTATTTATTTATTGAAAGGGATTTACCAGGAAATACATACTGAGCCATAAATCTCATTTTCAGATGTGTCTTGAGGGAATGGGGATGGGAATAAATATATAATATAAACAAAGCGCAGTAATCTGATAAGCAAAAGGCAAAGCTATGTACAGTATATACAGTAACATAAATGGCAAATTGCTAAACAAGAAAGATAGATAGGAAAGGAGGAAAAGAATGGAGGGTTAGGGAGCAGGGAGGAGGGAGAGGATGAAAGAGAGTGTGAATTGATTGGAGGTAGTAGTGAAGGGGTGATGGGGGTTTCGAACCACTATGGGATGATTGAAAGATCTGCCACAGGAGGTGATCCAGGGTTAGTTTCAATATCCAACGACAGGGATAGGCATAGAAGGTGTAGCCATAACTCAGCAATGAATTTTTGCATCCATCTGTAGCCCTTTGGACCCTGGAACAAATGGGTGGTTAAGTAATGCACAAGTTTAGCTGTACTGATATTCTTCATGTACCAGTTACTATTTGTGGGCTTATCCATCCTGACCATTAGGTTACAAAATAAGAAGGTGTTCACATCATAGTATCTGCAGTCACTCTTGGGTGCAGCTTGAAACTGACCTGAGACTGAAACCATCACTATTAAGAAGCCCCCAAGCACACAGTAGACACTTAATATTATGTGCCCCATTTCCATGTTTGTTGGAGCTTGCTTACAGAATCCTGGGTACAGCTTATTCACTAGATATGCACAAAGTGTAGTTACCTTATCGCCAAAATGTGTTTTAAAGTGCCCCAAGTTAGATCCCAAAATACAGACTTGTAGTTTCAGCCAACAATTGTTAACCTGATATACACCCTTGCAGGGTTCTCAGCATCCTGAAGGGGTGAAGCCCCTGGTTATACCTCCCCTCTCCTCCACCTATCCCTCTCCTCCTTAGCTTCCTCCCACCTGTTTCCCACTTAGGGTTAATGACTGGAGCCTAGTAATCCTCTCCCCCTTCTTCAGTTCACTCCCATCCCTTGCCTGCCCTCGCTCTACAAATAGCTCTTCAAATAGTAGCACTGATCTTAGCTGCCAGCCCTCTCTGTCATCAAAACTGGCTTTGGAACTTGGATTAAATCCATTATTGTGTCCAAAATATTGCTGTATTAGCATGAAGTAGTGCATATTTTTGTTTATTATGCTGGTGTATTTCTAATTATGTACTTGCTTTTTTTTGTTGCTTAGTTGTCTGAGAAATGTATATGATTCTGTACAATGTTCTCTTGATTGCTGGCTTTTGCTTCCTCCTTATGTAATCCCCTTCCCCAGGATGCTTCTAGAAATGAGCTGTGTCACAATTCATGTTGCTTTCCTGGTGAATCTCTTCTAAATAAATACACGACTTGTCTAAAGAAATTTTCACCTAGACACAGTATCAGTTCCCCAAGGTGTAGTAGTGCTAAGGCATAAGGGTGTCTTATAGACCTAAGGATACATGCATTAGAGGGACTATCTCAGTTTAACACTAATTATGCAGACAATACAATAATCTGGATATGCCAGGACTGCAAGAAGAAACAATAGAGAAAGAATACTTGTAAGCACTATTAACTGTTGAAGCACCCACTGCATATAACGTCTTAAGCAACAAGCTTAGCTTCTTAATACTGTAACATTGTCCTATTTAATTTATAGGAGATAGCACACTTTAGAAATCAGCTTTACAGTCTTATTGCAAAAATAAAGGGCCACTGACTAGAATTCAACAAAATACTGCTAGACTGGCACAGGTCAAAACTTCACCACCAGAAAGCCAGGCACTTATGCTTGCAATACTGTGCCGTGGGTTGAGACTAGCAAGGACCTCTTTCTCCCTTACCTGTCCAATGATCAAGCCACACTGTGAACTAGACAATCATGGGTCATCAGCTTTTAGCATGAAACAGGTTTATTTAATAAATGGCTGGGGGCAGTGGTGGGAGGAAGGGCAAAAATAAAAAAAAATTGAAGCTTATGGCAATCAGTTAGCTCTGTTCTTTTGGCTCTGTTTGCAGCTGATATTTATTGCACTAAAATTAATTAAATTATTTATATGCCCAGCAGCAAAGAAAAATAATTATTTCTGTATAAAATCAGCAGCAGATGTTTCCACGATTGTTGCAGGGGGAGGGCTCAGCATACAGTTCTTGTGCCCTATCAGCCTCATTGGGTCTGACTGGCAACTGAACCATGGAGATCCTTAGTGCTATACATTGCAGGTAGACAAATTCAAGTTTGGCGCCTTTTTCAGTCTAAAAATCTTTGGTGCTTTAAATCAAATGTGGAGCTTGTGGCAGTCAGCTGCATTCTTCGGCTCCATTTGCAGCCAGGATTTATTGCACTGAAATTAATTAAATTATTTATATGCCCAGCAGGAAAGAAAAATAATTATTTCTGTATAAAATCAGCATCAGAAGTTTCAATGAACATTGCAGGGAAGGGCTCAGCATCCAGTCCTTGTGCCTTACCACCCCCATTGGCTCCAACTGGTAACTAAAGCATGGAGATCTTTAGTCTTGTACATTGCATTTGGGGTGAGGGATCAGAGGTTGAGGGGTGCCACTAGACATCAGGAAAACAAAAATACAGGCAAGCAATAGGAGGATGTGGAGTGGCACTGGACACCAAGAAAACAATGTGGTGCCAGTGATTGGAGGATGAGGGGTGCCACTAGACACCAGGGAATCAGATTAATAAAGGGGTTGAGCCAGAAATACACAGTTTAGTTCACACTTTCATTCCATAGTTCAGTGAGTCACTGAACTGCTGAATGAATCTATGAATTGCAAAGTAATGTTATTATATAACATGCCGAAAGAAATTCTGCAGAACTGACCTCTAACGGTGATTAGTTCTGCAGAACTTTTTTCTGCAGTTTAATACAGTAATCCACTTTTCATACATTTATTTCACTGTTCTAAGTTGGAATTTCTGCAAAAGTTGCCAAAATGATTAACAAACTTTCACAAAAGTAAGTCTGACTTTACCGAATATTCTGCCTGCAGTTTTTTTTTTTCTTACAGCTTTACTACTTTGGTAACTGCAATTTTTTAATAGAAGTTTGTTACTCAGTATACTGTATCCAGCTGAAATGCTAGCTTTAATTTTTCAGTGGTCCCTGTTTCTACCATATGTATGGCTGGACAGATGACTAAAACATTGAGGAGGCATGATATGTCCAAGGCCACAAAATGAGAAACTGGCATTGACTGAATTCTAGAATGGGATTGTTTGCTAAAAGGACTGTGCTATAGCTTTTATTTTATCATGGATTCATAAATGTACTGTTGCAACTGTACTTATGTTAATCAGTATACATGGTGCTTTGCTAGGAAAAGAATGGCATATTTAAAATAATATAAAGACCATTTTAAATGTCAGTAGATTTGATCCTTAAAAGTTATAAATGCAGAATGGAGAAATCCTTCTTTATTAAGAATGTAATTAATGAGTACGATATAAAATGAGTATTCCAGTTGTACAGTACTCAGTCAGGCTCTCTTGGAGGAGGGGGACATGGACCTGATGGCTATAATTGAGACATGGGCCACCCAAATCCATGACTGGGACATGACAGTTCAGGGGTACAGATTACACCGGAAGGATAGGCAAAAGAGGAAGGGGGCAGGGGGGTGGAGCTGTACATAAAGGAGGGATTAAAATGTTTAAGGGAGGAGGCAAACAAAAGAGATACAGAAGCACTGTGGGTGCAACTACAGGATCTCAAAAATAGATCACTAAGACTGGGGGTGGTGCACAGGCCATCCTCTCAAACTGAAAGGATGAACAGGGTACTGGCAGAACAGATCAGGAGGAACTGCAGGAAGGGGGGGGTGGTGATACCAGGGGACTTCAATCTGCCAGGGTGGAGTAGGATACACCTACTACAAAGAGCAGAAGGGAGCAGGTAATGCTGGATACCTTCCAGGGAAGATTTCTAGTACAGTTGGTCAAGGAACCAACTAGGGAAAGGAACATCCTTGACCTCGTACTGATGAACAGGGAGTGGGTGAGGGTTGTGAGGATGGAGGAACCATTGGGGGGGGGAGTGACCATGACACAGTATTTTTCCAGTTACAGATGGCTAAAGAGAGGATGGTATCTGGCACAAGGGTGCTGGATTTCAGGAATGCCAACTTTAATATGATGAAGGAAGTGGTACAGGAGTTCCTGTGCAAAATTCCACTGAGTATGGACACATAACAGAGGTGGGAACTGATAAGGCAGGCAATAGTGGAGGCAGCAGAAACTTACAGCAGTGCCCAGACTACGAAGGCTAGGGGGAAGAAACCCAGCTGGATAAGTAAAAGGGTGCTAGACATGGTGAGGATGAAAAGGGCAGCTTACAGGAGATATATAAAATTGGGGAGGGAGGAAGATAGGTAGGAATACCTGAAAGAAGTGAAGGAAGTGACCGGGAGGTAAAGGCAGCTAAGGCAGCAAGGGAATTCAAGCTGGTGCAGGGCATAAAAAAATGGGAGAAAGGCTTCTTTAGGTACATCAGGGAGAAAAGAACTGTAAGGACCAAATTGTAAGAATTAAGAAGGAGGTGGATCGGTGGAAGAAAGAGGGAGAAAAAACAGAAATGCTCAATGACTACTTCTGTTCAGTCTTTATGAAATAAAAGGAAGGGGTTCTACCCATAGTAGGAGAGAGGATAGAAACAGATGGGGGGGTGATGGATGGAGAAATCACAATGGGGAGGGTGCTGGAGGGAGTAAGGGCATTGAAGGCAGACAAGGCACTGGGACTGGATGGAATACATCCAAGTGTGCTGAAGGAGCTAGCAGAGGTCCTGGCAGGACCATTGGCAGACTTATTTAATTTATCTCTAGACACAGGATGCAGACCGTAGGACTGGAGACTGGCTCATATAGTTCCCCTCCATAAAAGTGGACCCAAGGACAAACCTGGGAACTATAGGCCAGTAACTATAACGTCCATAGTGGGGAAGCTAATGGAAACCATCCTAAAGACTAGGCTAGTGGCACTACTGGAGGTGAACGGGGTGCAAGATGGGAGGCAGCATGACTTCGTTAAGGGCAGGTCATGCCAGACAAACCTGGTAGAATACTATGACTGGGTAATTAGGCAAATTGTCAGGGGCCAAGTGGAGGATGTCCTGTACCTAGACTTCAGTATGGCCTTTGATTCAGTACCCCATGGGAGACTTAGAATCAAGCTACAGGGCATAGAGGTGGGAGTAAAACTGGTGGGGTGGGTGGAGAACTGGCTAAAAGATAGGCAGCAGAGGCTGGTAGTAGGTGGGGAATACTCATTCTCTAAGCCTGTGGCAAATGGTGTTCCACTGGGTTTGGCGTTGGGTCCAGTGCTGTTTGACATATTTATTGCAGACATCTCGGAGGGCATCGGCAGCAAAATCAGCCTATTTGTGGATGACACCAAGATGGGAGTGGTAATGGATGACCAGAAGGGGTGGCAGCGGCTATAGGAGGAACTGGCAAGGCTGGAGGCATGGTATGACAGATGGCAGCTGTGGTTCAACGCACAAAAATGCAAAATGCTGCAATTCGGAAGAAAAAATCTGAGTAGAAGCTAACATCTGGGGGAGTGCAGCTGGAGGTAACAGAAGAGGAGAAGGATCTGGAGGTCCTCATCATGGGAGCAATGAACAATTCCATACAATGCAGAAAGCCAGCAGCAATGGCCAGTAAAATGCTGGGGTGCATTGCAAGAGGAATTACCTTGAGAAGAAGGGAGGTTATTCTATCTTTATACAAATCTTTGGTTAGACCCCACCTGGAATCGCACCGGGTCATAATGTTGTACGCTTAATAGCGTACGCATTATGTCGAAACCCAGACCTGTGCACACTCCGAGCGTTGCCCCCCGAGTTGGAATCCTTAGTGGTGAGTCCAGGGGCACAGCCCCCTTATAACAGGGGATGTGCCCCCCCACGGAACACTAAATAAATAGTAATTGCACAACGCGATTCTGTCGTACGGCAATCTGCCATGTGACATTATGACCCTGTGCCACCTGGGACTACTGCATGCATTACTGGCACCCATACC
Source organism: Neoceratodus forsteri (assembly GCA_016271365.2). Classification (NCBI taxonomy): domain Eukaryota; kingdom Metazoa; phylum Chordata; order Ceratodontiformes; family Ceratodontidae; genus Neoceratodus; species Neoceratodus forsteri. The sequence continues at coordinate 1,054,545,633 of CM057451.1, read as the reverse complement.
TACAAAAGGACATTAGGCTGCTGGAGGGGGTGCAGCATAGGGCAATGAAAATTATTCAGGGCCTGGGGGAATTGCCATATGAGGTCAGACTAAGAAACTTAAATATGTACACACTGGAGGAGAGGAGGGATGGGGGGGATATGATTGAGACCTTCAAATACATGAAAGGGAAAATCAGAAACAGACACAGAGGGCTATTCAGGAGGAGGGTGGGTAGAGACACTAGGGAACATGAAATGAGATTGGAGGGGGGTAGATTCAGGAGGGAGGAGAGGAAGCATTACTTTTCAGAGAGGGTGGTGGCAAAGTGGAACACACTACCAGCTGAAGTGGTGGCATGCACCATAGTGGAATGCTTCAAGAAGAGGTGGGGCAAGGTGAAGGGATGGATAAAGTGATGTAAGGGGAAGGTAATGGAAGCTGCTGAATAGGGAGCTAGCTGCATTCATGAGAAGCCTAGATAGCAAAGCTCCTTACTGCCAAAAGCAGTACCCAGCTTACACGCAGTGCTCTACATCAAACCTTCCAGGTCCCCAGATACCGGACCACAATGGGTCAGAGGTCGTTTACACACAGGGCTCCTCAGTGGTACAATACCCTTAACAAAGAAACACTTACAACTGCAATGCTTGGTCCCTTTAAAAGGCAACTCCGACTATTCCTCGCCTGTACCACTCAATCTGACTTCCTCTCCTAAGTAACTGCCTCCTCATTTTACCCTAGTTGAAGGTGACCTGTAACCTCCCTTAGAGCTCCACTTTTTTGGCACCAGTTTCCCCCACTCTCACCCCTTACCCCCCTGACACCACACTGTCTCACCCGCCCCTTCCCCTCTCTAATGGTACTTTCAGATTTGGGGCCCTCCAGCCCATCCGCCTCGTACTTTTGTCACCCACCTCTACCTGCTGACAATGGCCCTTTAGCCTGCCTACTTTTAAATGACTCCCTCCTACCCGATACTAGCCATATACTGTTCATGCTGAAACTTGTCTGAAGCTGGCTTATGTTGTCGCTCTCTCCCCATTTCTGGCTGTATAATAAATGCTTAGACATCTTTGTGTTTTTAAGAATGTAACCATTGTTGACCTTTGCATGTACGTTACCCTACATCCTTTGACGTGGAACCTTTGTAAATGAGAAGTTCCTGCTCAAAGGTAATTGTAATCCTAGAGTTTAATAAAAAAAAAAAAAATAAAAATAAAAAAAAAAAACAATGATGGCGTTTTGCTGCTGGCAATTTTCATATGTTTGTATGTTCGTAAAGAATAGTCAACATCAAAGTTTATTGAAATTTGACTTTGAAGATGTGAAACTACATGCAAAACAATACATGACTGAAATATTTTCTTGATTAAAACATTAATGGGAACATAATTAACAATTCACACAACATCGTAAATCCTAAATGGTGCAAGTTGGAATTTATGGGCCTGATTCTAGTACAGTTACTCCTGGCATGACAGCACTTGCGTCATGTAGAATGGCGCATGTAGCAACTTGCGCCAGCAGTTGCAACATGCGTGATTCTACAAAGTGGCCTGTGACATGGTGCAGGCCACTTGAGCCAAACATCAGTTACGCTCCCAGTTGCGCCATGAACCTCCTGCGACATGGCGCTAGGGAGTTTATGGCAGCAGTTGTGCCCCATTCCAGAAGGGCAGCAACAAAGTCCCCAATGTCAGAATTCTACAAGAACCCCCAGAGGAGAACCAGCAATGTAAGTTACACCAGCATTTAGCTGGTGTAACCTATGGCTGCCCACCCTAGGGTCCTATAGACCACCTGCAGACATGCCACCAAGTCCAGCCATCATGCCAGCATACCCCAGTGGTGCCCTGCAGGGCTACCCCTACCACCATCCCCCCAAAACACCCGGTGGCACAAGACCCGCAGGGTGGTGCTGCCATCCCCCCACCCATGCCCCGATCCCTAAGTTGCCAGCCACAAATGTGACAATTACCATTCCCTGGAAGTCTAGTGGCCCCCCCGATCAGTATAAATTAAAAAAAATAACTCCACAGCCCTGGTAGTCTAGTGGTCCCCTCGATCATTCTAATAATAAGTAATATCACCGATTCTCTGGTAGTCTAGAGGTGCCCCTGATCATTTTAATAATAAGTAATATCACTGATTCCCTGGTAGTCTAGTGGTCCACCCCGATCATTGTAACATTAAGTAATATCACCAAGTCCCTGGTAGTCAAGTGGCCCCCCACCCAGCTGTGCCAGCTCACCCAGCACCCCCAACAGTCCCCAGCTGGTGACTGGCACAGCCCACCTCTCACCTTTACAGCCAACCACTGACTGTGTGCAGTATGAGTGCTACAGGAAAGATGGGCTAAGATACTACTATTGCTGACTTGCGACATGCACTTTTCGCCAGAATGTGAGCCACGAGTTCGGTGTGTACCCTAGCTGCATGTTGCAAGTTGCATGACTTAGCTATGATGACCTTGCCCCATCTAGAATAGGGCGCAGGGTCATTGTCGCAGTTGCAGGTGGCGCAAGTTGTGTTCGGCGGTGACTTGCGCCACCCTTCTAGAATCGAGCCCTATGAGTATATATTTTTTCAGGAGTGCCATGAATATGATAAAGTATTGGCTTAAAAGTCATCAGATGTATTACTTATTTATTTTATTTATTTAGTGATTCAGAAAAGACCTTTGAGCGCAAGCTCTTTTACAAAGGTTCCATATCATAGATTGCAAAACAAAGTACAATAGGAGAAAGCAAAGGTACATCACAATGAATGTTACGGCTTGGATTCAAAACTTACAGAATAATTCAAAACACAGGTACAAGTTAAAATAACAAGAAAAACTCTTTATGGGGGGGATAAGCAGCCACAAAGTGCCTTGCCAGTAGTTCAGAGGGACGGGGATAGCTGGCAGAGGGTGAAGAAAGGAGGTACCAAAGAGAGGTAGGTACTGCAGAGGAGGTGAAGGATAGGGGAAGAAGGGCGATAAGGTATAGGGAGATATGGGGGGTGACGGGAGGCTGAGTGGAGAAGGTGTGCTAGACTAAATTGTGGGGTGCAAGGGGGCATGGTCAGGCAGCTTGCATTAGTAGTGACTGTTAGGGAAACTCACAGGACTGGGAGTTGGGGGGAGGTGGGGTGGCAGGTGCAGAAGGAGCATGACACAAATTAATTGCTAAGGCAAGTCATGAAAAGGGACAGAGGGAGGGGGTACCTGAGGCCTTCCTAGTGCTTGCTGGGGGGCAGAGAGAGCGGGTGTGGCTGGACTCGGGGCAGGTGCACTTAGAGAGTGTTATTAGATGCTGTTTTTTTTTTGTCTCCCCAACTTCCCCCTTTGGCCAATTACCCCCAAGGACCTGCACCATTTCTCAGTTCCGCTGTGGATCCTGACCACATATTGCAGCTACCTCGGAGTAACCCGACTCTACCCTTCATTGGGTGGGTTTTCCTTTTCTGAGGAGAAGTGGCCTGGTGGCCTAGGCATTGGCCCCAGGTGCTGCTGCGGTCGGGTCGGTTGTAGTGGAGTCCCGAGAAGGCATGATCCAGGGTGCCCATCATCCTGGTGGGTGGAGACACCATGTTCTTTTTTCTCCTCCTGCTTTCCCCAATTGCGCTGCATCTGTGCTTCCTCTGGTCTCTACCGGGGGCCACTACTGAGTGACGCCTTCCCCCAGCCCACCCCAGGAGAGGAGAGCAGTCCTCCAGATGCTCAATCCATCTCCTGCCCCTGCCAACCTTCCAGTGTGATGCGAGGTAAGTTGCCAGTGTCTCAGCACTCTGCACCATCGGGTCGGCCATAGATGCTGTTTGAGGACAGTTTTGAATTGGGCCAGACAATTGGTGACCACGGGGGGGCCCCAGTAGACATATGCACCTTGTCCAAGCAAGGTGCAATGGAAAGGGATAGCCAAGGACCGTCTAGTACTCCCCCTGGTGACCTGTAACAAGTTGGCCACCTTGATCAAATTGCCTACACAAGGTGGTATTTTACCCAATAGAGCCTTCTTCCCTAGGATGCAAGTCTGGAATTTGACCCTGTTTCTTAATGACAGCCATTTTGCCTATTTGTACAGAGTACAGGTGTGCGTGCCATGCTCAGCATCCAGGATGAGTCTGCAGGCTTTGTTGAGCACAGTCTGAACCCTCTTGAGAGCTGCTTCCATTGCCACCCCATAGACCACCAGTCCATAGTCAATAGTAGACTGAGAGGCAGAGGACCCCCAGAGAGAGGTATTACCTGTGCCTGAACAGGACACCAATCTTGGTATTGACTGTCTTGACCAGAGAGTCAATATGGTGCACAAACATGAGGTTTTCATCTATTATGAATCCCAGATACTTGAACAAGTTGATATGCTAAATCGGCTTACTGCATGAGTTGAAGGTGATGAGGGGGTGATGCTTATTTTTGTTGTGGAGGCTGGAAATAAGCAAGGCCTTGGTCTTCTTGTAGTTTAGTCGCAGCTTATGACTACAGAACTAGTCCTCGAGTTTGGTGAAGGAGTTCTTCAGCTCAGATTGTAGGGCAGCCTGAGATGTGCTGCTGCTCAGGAGCACAGCATCGTCTGCATATAGTATGAGTTTAGTGTCACAGGCTGTGGGAAGGTCATTTAAGAAGAGGCTGAAAAGTAGGGGCCCCCAGTATTGATTCCTGGGGTACCCCTAATGATACCTCTCTTGCACCTGATACTGTTGTACTGGATGCACTGGAATGATAATTCAGTCTGTCAGTACACTGACAGCTTACCTTTTGCATGAATACAATAATGAGCATCCATTCCAGCACAATTATTTGCACTGGGAGCAATATTGATTTGCTTAACTATTAGCTTAGTTTAAGATAGTGACTGCGGTCATGGGATCATTTTCTGATGCTTGGGTAACAGATGAATCCTTGAGATAAGCTCGTAGTGGCACCTGGGACACATGTACTATACTAACTGGCCTAATCCATGAGCAACATCATTAGTAAAAGCTGTATTTCTTGGCTAGGCTTTTTTTACCTGTGCTGGAAGATCTTTGGGGCCACTTAAGCAGCTTGAGTTATCTTCAGTATATAAATTCATGCAAATACTGTAACCCATTTAGCTGGTAAGATTTACAGTACAAACCACAGAAGGTGGACACTAGTAATGCAGACATTTGTTTACCGTGGACATAAACTGAAAACCAAAACCCAGCCCATAGTCATTAATGCAATATTCAGTGTTTATCATGGACATTGCCAACAGTTAATGGCAGACAACTGATGAGGCTGATTAGTGCTGATTAATACTACATTCAACTACCATGTGCATTAATCGTGCTACTGAACTAGGTGTTAAATTTGTCCCATTACTTAACAAACCTTGGCAACATACTTACTTATCACCCGCTATCTGGGAGCTATCCTGCTGTTGCTGTTTCTACAAAACAGCGATTTTAACCAGTAACCCAAACTCCTGACATCTGATTAAATAAAGACTTTTTAAGCACCTGCTCACATAATGAAGAATATAAGCAAAAGCACAGTGGGTATCAAAGATTTAATGTTAACTACTACCACAACCCTCTTTCAGTATACATTATAGCACTGAATGCAGTATAAAAAGTACATCACATAAGCTGTGTTAGAGACAATTACCTGCCTTTAATAAATCAAATACACAGCACAAGCAATCATAATTACAGTACACTCTATAACAGTTCAGAACTGCCTGATGCCAAACAATATTTTGCTTGATCTTGTGAATAGTGTGGCCATGTGTCCAGAGTGAGGCATGCTGTGGCACAGAATCATGGTTACCAAATTGTAATATCATGCCACCACCTGCAATCAACAGTGGACATTGCATACTGCAGACATTAACTTAGAGCATGGATTAGTCCACACTAAGTGGCTTTCACTGTACTACAAAACATAATATGCACAAATACAAAAAATAAGACACTTGTTTCAAAAAAGTTTAAGTATATTTTTCCCGCTTGTCCATGCATTCAATGTAAAAAGCTTTCATAAGGAATTTCTAACTTCATAGTGTTCATATTATGACATCACAGTGCTCACTGTAGTAGCTGACTTGGACGTCACCAACAACTATTGTGAGTTCAGTTGATGACCGCCAGATGATTTTTGAAATAGACAGTGAAATAAGTAGTTACTGTAAAAATATTTAAATAACTCATAATGGAGCAAGGCCAAAAATCTGGAAAACTTTAAAGTTAAATGAGCTCATTATAAACATAATAATTTTAAACATTTTATGTCCATGCCTACCTCTAATGTCAATTATAGCAGACTTGGAGAAAACAACAGCATAATTCAGAATCATTAGATACTTGCCATGTACCTAAAAGAAAACAAACGTGAGAGAAATATATCACATGTGTAATCCTAGACAAATTGAAAGATATTTCAAACTGTTTTAAAATAAAAAGCATTTATGGCATGTCTAGTCTCACAAAATGTCAAACAGCAGTTATTGTGAGAAAAATGATATATTTCACTTTATAAAAGCAAAATCACATACTGTACATCTGAAATTTACAAAGCAGGTGTGTATACCCTGTTTGGACAGTAATCTTTCATGACTACATCAGTGCAGGATGATAGTGTTCAAATATCTCCCTGGAAGGGTCTAAGTTGGGACAGATCTCAAAAATAAATACCATAGTTCTTTCTCATCCACTGCTCTTTACTGTAGCCATATAATACTCATGAAAATGAACTTATTTTCATAGCAGTATAATTAATTATAGATAGAAATTATATAGAAAGGGGAGCAGAAAGTGTTTAAATGGTAGACTAATTGCCCTAAAATGCTACAGACAAAAGTACTGTGATTTATACTGTAGGTGCCAAATTGCATACAGGAGAACAGCAGGCCTAGATAATGTCCGAATGGCAAGAGTCCTGTTTCATTGAAAAACAGAAGTAATGTAAGTTGGTAAGAGAAATACAAAAAAGTAACATAACTTTAACTGTGGTATTATGAACAGAATGAATTATATTAAAGGTTTTTATACCAGATATGACATTGCAGCAGGGGTTTGTAACATTGTAATAAGATAGAAATCCTGAGGCAGATTGGCATTATTACCATGTTACCCTCCTGAGATGCAATTGTTTCCACATTACTGAAAACCTTTACTAATGTTTGCTTGCTATATTATATTTGGCTTAATGAAAATGGCTAGATGTTACTTTTTTCACAGATTTTTAAACAGTGTTTAGCAATGATGGAGATCATAATGCGATTTTATAGTTTGCTTTGTAATTGAGTGAGTGTTTTCAGATGTTGGTGTGGGCTGCCTTAATTTCAGAGGGTGTTAGTCAGCATGGCCTCTTCCAGAGAGGAGCTTCAGCTTGGAGTTATTTCAAAATGGTTGTTGGTATGTTGTGCACACTGTGTTCCTTTTTTGTAAGTTTTCAAAGCCGTTAAAAAGTCTGCAGTCATCTAGGTGTAGAGAGATTTTAATTAATTACTGTATGTGTATTTTCTGGATTCATTGGAGATTCCTGAAGTAGACAGATTTTTATGTTTGCTTGCATGCATGTGCAAGAAACATAGTGCCATCATCCGAGATTTCGGAGTTATGTCACCCCCTCTTCCAATTCAGTCAGTGTGTTGGCAGGCACTGCCCCTGTAAGCCAATGCAAGCTGGAGCTGTCTATGACAAGCTCCAAAATGCAGTGGCATACAGTTGAAAGGGGGAGCTACGCTTCAGTGAGCAGCGATAAGATATCGCCTGCTCATGCGCAGCTCCCCCTACACACACACACACACACACACACAGAGAAATGCACACATACTGCGTGCTGCCCTCCACCCCCGCACACACATATAGCCGACGGGGGTGCCCAATCCCCTGTTGGCTGTGCTGAGCTCCCCCCCAAAGCCTTCCAAATGCCATGCTGGGAGCCCACCCCAACATGGCAACAAATGTCATGGCCGACGGGGATGCCCAATCCCCCATCGGCTCCCCCCAGCCATCCTTCTGCCACACTGGGAGCCCACTCCAGCATGGCAAATGTCACGCGTCATCTTTTTTTTTTTTACCTGTAAAGCAAAAACGGTCCCACGCAGTCTTCCTGCCCCCCACAACCCGCACTCCACCCACTGCGCACTCCTGCCTCCCCACACCCCCTCACCCCATACTTACTCCGAGCTTGGTACGATGATCTGCGGTGGACCGGGAACACGCTCTGCACTTTCAAAGCTGACCGCCAACTGAGGAAATGCCGGTAAGCTGTATAATGGGCTAGATAGGGTTTTTTCAACTTTGTTGCATAGCTCAGGCATTTTTGGGAATTTTTGCACCAAATTTTCAACATGGGGTTTTTGGGGCCCCTTCTCATGAATGATGTCACTATCATGGCGTTATTTGGGCCCAAAGGGTGATTTTGCAGTCGCTGCATGGTCACTGCGCAAAATCACCTTTCAGGACTGATTAACGAAATGACACTGCCAGTGTTCATAAGGTAGGCTCTCAAGAAGCCTATTTTGAAAATCTGGTGGAAAAATTCAAAAAAACGACTGTTTTACGAGCATGTGTTGCGCAGTTCCTACGCACGCTCATAAGTTCATGAATTTTCACTCCAGATTTTCAACATTGCCATTTTACCACACCTTCTTATGAGTACTACAGCTCTCATTTTTTACATCTTGCCCAAAATGTGTTTTCGCACATGTAGCGCACAATGGTGCTGTTGGTGTGCGAAAGCAATGTTTGGGACAGATTAAGAAAATCACAGTTACACTGTTCATGAGCAGAGGTCTTAAAATGGCTATGTTGAAAATTTGGTGACAAAAGTCCATAAAATGACTGTGTTACGAGTGAGCATTGCGCAGTTTCCATGCACCCTCGTAACTTCATGACTTTGTAATATTTTAAGTCCAGATTTTCACCAGTGGCATTTTTCCACACTTCCTTATTTACAGTACAGCTGTCATTTTTCACAACATGGCCGAAGTGTGTTTTCACACTTTCAGCGCAGAGATGCGTGGTCGCTGTGTGAAATCTTTGTTCGGGACAGATAAAGAAAACTACAGTGACACTGTTCATGATTGGAGGCACCATAATGCCTGAGTTGAGAATCTGCTGTAAAAAATATCCCCAACCTAATTATATTACTGGTGTGCATTGCACAGTTTCTATGTACGCTCATGACTTCACCATTTTTTAATATTTTTACTGCAGATTTGCAACATTGCCATTTTTACACCTCCCCATGAACAGTACAGCTGTCATTTTTACATCCTGTTGAATGTTTTGCACCTGTGGTGCTAAATGCCGTATTCGCTGTGCATAAGCAGCTTTAGGCTAATCACTGATATTCCCATGTTCATGAGGTGGGGTCACAAAAAACATGTTGAACATTTGGAATGAAAATACCAACGAATGCCTGAGGTATTAGGGTTTCCAACCATAACGCCCAACCCTGTAGAGAATGACAGGCATCACGGGCGTGACTGGGGATTCTTGCCTGTAATGCTCATACCATTCCACACCCTGCAGCCAGTGAGAGGCATCGAGGTATGCCTTGGACTCTTCGCCCCAATGTTCACCCCATTCTCCTATATCGCACCCATCTCATCTTATTTCCTAATGGAATGGGGTGCGCTCAAGGGCCAAAGATCCCAAGGAACACCGTAACACTTGTTAGTGTCTGCAGGGTGGGTTGTGGTGAAATGGCGTGGCCGTTATGCCTGATGACCCAAAGGCACACCCTAATGCCTGTCACTCTCTGCAGGGTGGTGGTGGGGTTGGCTTCAGTTCAATACTTCACTGCCATTTCTATTACGCAGCTCTGTAACTTCTACACTACCACTGCCAATGCCAGCAAGCAAACATTCGGCATTGACAAATGCTTGTTTTATTTTGTTCTGCATGAAGTTTCAACATGGAGTCTTGCTAAAACTTATGTCTACATTCACAGCTTTGTTTGTAGTTTTTCAGAGAAGTATGGCGCATTTTTAAAATGTGACTAGGTTTATAATTAGTGTCGGTGCTGTATTCCTCTGTGATGTGGATTTACATCAGTCTGTGTTAGGGAATGGAGATAGTTCACGTCTGTAATTTTTTTATTTTATCTTGGCTGTTCCAGATGAGATGCAAGTCCTTGTTGATAGTGCGGTACTGGCTGTGATCCATTCCTCTTTAGTTCTGTATACTGCAGTAGTAGGAGGTCATGTGAGGTGTTAACAGTCATGCAGTAAGTATTTTGGTTTAACAGGATTTTTGTACAGGTATATGTGGGTGGGTGTCTGTTTATCATTTTTTGTATGGTAAAACCAAATGTAGAGCAAGTTTATCATTGTATTAATATATGGTTTTGAAGCTGTGGTCAGATAATTTAAACAGTTTTTTTGAAGATGTCATAATTAATTTATAATTACCGACGCGCGCTTTTTCCCATAGGGAAACCCGGTTATAATTTGCCGTTATAACCAGCTCGGCTGGTTATAACAGCAAACACGTGCCAGGCTTCCCTTGGAACAGCCATTCTTCAGTCGCTTTTCTCCGACGTTCACCTTCACTGATGGAATCCCACGGCGCAGCACACTTCCTGGTCCCTTGTATTCAGGGAAACAAACTCTTCATAAAGGAAGCATTCCACAGCTCAGCAACTGCTGTTGGCCGGTAGGCTTAAACAAAAATAGCATACTTGCTGTCACTTACAAAATTAGCTATTTACTGTAAATTCTCATACCACGGACCACAACAGCACAGACTCCTGAGTAGTCTGTCACTGCCTCACCGCCAGTCTACTGCCTGATTTTTTTACAATTGCTGAGGCGAAAAAGTGCAGGCTGGCAATTATAAAAAACAAAATATGGGGTGGTGTGTAAAACTCAATTTTACACACACCCTCGTTGTGGGATGCATTTCATAAACCCCTCGGGCTTCTCCTTCGGGGTTTATGTAGCATCCTAACTCGGGTGTGTGTAAAATCTCGTTACACACACCACCCCATATATTATTCTCTATGTTATAGTAAAGACATTTGTGAATGATGTCATAATTGATTTGCCAGATCAGTATTATAATTTTTTGATGTCACATATTATTTATTTGCAGCTGATATGGTATTTTTTCAATTATCTTTTTCAGTGAGGAAGATGGCCTTCCTGTGTAATATAATAGGTTATTTAATGATGGAATTATCTGTATTTTTTGATAAAATAACCATACATTTGATTTCCTGTTAAATGTATACTTCTATGTTGGCCTGAGTGCTTGGTTTCAAGTCACTGTACTGCAGCAGAGTAAACTGAGATTTGAGATTTAGCATTTGAATTTTTCTCCACTAGTCAGCTGCAGCAGGATGTCATGTGTAAGAAGTTTATTCACCTTCCATTGGTTGAAGCAGAAGCTTGTGGTGAAGTTGTTGGTGGGGGTGCCATCTCACATCGATAAAAAGCACTCCCAGTCATCAGCTCTTTTTAGTAATGTTTATAACTCTGTTCACAGCCCTCATCCCAATATACTCCCAGCAAACTCTATCTGCATTGCCTTATCTGAGGCTCCATGGCATCCCCCATGGAGTTAATCAGATGGTGACCAGCAGAAGGGGTGAGAGGAAGGGCATGCTGATCACAGTCTTTTGTGGGTAAGGTTAAGGGGTGGCCACTAGGCAACAGAGGAATGTGGCATTGGGATGCCACAGGACACCAGGGAGTGAGAGACATAGGACATAGACAGAGAGGGGTGTGCCACTTAACACCAGGGAATGACTTACATGGGACAGGGTGAATGAGAAAGTTATCACTGGACACCGGGGAATACTTAGAACTGGATAAGGTGTAGGAGGGGTTACCACTTGAAAACAGGGAATGCTTAAGGTGGGACAGGGCAGGAGTATACCACTGAACACCAGGAATGTTAGGAGAGGGTGCAGGATGAGAGAGGAGTGTTACTATTGTATACCAGGGTTTGGCATGGAATTCTGTAAGGAAGGGGGTTAACATTGTTCCACTCACTGTTCCTGACTCCAGAGGGGAGAGTAATGAAGAACATCTGTGCCTTTAATTAAACCAAAAGCTTCATCGGCTCTGTAACTATTGCTAGCCCCAGCTTCTGCCAGTGATGGGAAAGCTGAATCAAGCTAGCTGGCTGTTTTTTTTTCATAATAACAAAACTGTGCCAGAATTTATGATTGTTCTCAATGATACTGCCTTCATCATATGAGGGGAGAATGATGTTGGTCTCCTGGGCCATTAATTAAAAAAAATAAATAAGTGTTGTACTCATTGCAACCCTTGCTGTCTCCGGCTCCAGCCAGAGAGAGAAGAGATGACTTGGGCCACTGGTCTTTTTTTTATTAACAAAAAAAAGCAGCTTTAGTAATCTCAAAAATGGTTCTGGCATCTTCTGACCAGGAGAGATGGGTTTTAGGCTCTCTGTGTGGACCTGACCAATTAGCAATCCTTCTCCCTTCAGAAAGCAACTAGTACTGCCCACAACTCCCATCATCAGCTGGCTGCTTTCTGAATTGAAATAGTAATATGCCGTGCTTCTATTGTGTGTTGGTGATAGTAGAATTCAGATGGCAGGCAGTCAAGGAAGTTGTGGATGCATGGAATGGCCTTCCGGAGGAGGTTGTGGAGTCAAAAACAGTGGTTGAATTCAAGCATGCATGGGACAGTCATAAGGCAATTCTAGGGGGTGGGGGCAGAAAGAAGTAGGCTGCTGGTTAACTAGGATCTGCAGCTTATCCATTAGGTAGGGAAATGGGCAGACTGGGTGGGTCAAGCGATCCTTATCTGCCATCAAATTCTATGTTTCTATGTTTCTATGAAGTTAGTAGTTTGGAGCAGAGTGCTGGTTGCTATATGAATGAAGGACAGGGAACAGTGGGAACTGGACAGCAAGGAAAGTGTGGATTGAGGGGTCCATTGAACCTATGGACACAGGGGTGTAATTGATATGGAACATGGTGTGGGGGCCATTTAATATCATGTAGTACAGGAACTGGGAGTGGGTGTGTACATGGGGTACCACTAAACAACAGTCAGTTCTCACCTTCTGATGGGACTGGTGTGCCACTGATCATGCAGTGCTTAGCACGGCACGGGGTGAGGGGGGACCACCAGACAATAAGTAGTTTTTGGCAGATGGGGTCAGGGAGGTGCAGCCACTGAACACCAGTCAGTTATTTACATGACACAAAGTGAGTGCGATGATGTCTCTGATCAGCGGGGTTGGGGGGGCAGACCTACTGTAGCTCTCCAGGTTAACAGCTCAGTTCTCTGTCTCACATCCACTGATGGTGACAGGTGTCAGTGGTGGTTGGCAAAGCTTGGACATCAGGTTCTCAACTAGGCATACTACTCCCAAGGCATAAATCAAGTAAATGGCATGGGGATTAAATATGGCTTCCAAATTCACACTGTGACTGCCTGGGCTTAGGAAAGGGCCACTTGTTCTTTGAGGAACTTCTGTTGTGATTTCAGTGGCAGGCTCCTAGCCTTCTGTGGCACAATTTGCTTGTATCTGCAGAATAAAATATTAATAACTATGGCAGTAGTCTTGACATTTGTTACATAATAGGTGATTTCATTGATGACATCACATGCTGAACACAGAGGAGGGGCTTCAGGATAAACAAGGAGTGGAAGGGAGTAAGGCAAAAGTGGAAAAACTGCACGTTAATTACAACTCAGCAATAATAATTAATTCCTCTTCACTACATATATTCTGTGGCAGAATGCAGGTTCAGAAGAGAAGATGGTCATGGAGTTGCAGAATTCCAGAACTTTGACTTAAAAGGACTGAACTCTAGGACACAATTACAAATTCATTTTTGTACCATCATATTATCTAATGTTGCTAAAAAGATGCAGTGAGATTTGTAACAGTAAATCATAAAGACAAAAATGCTGCAAAAATAACTTTATTGATTGGCGTGTATTTTAAGGTAGGGTGGGCAGACCAGATGGCCAAGAGCCATTTTCTGCTGTCAGCTTCTAAGTAGGTGTAGGTGAAAGTTATGAATTCTACTTTAGTGGAACTGCCACAAAATTTAGGAAAATTCGCAGAAATTTCAGAACTTTCACCATTGGCGAAACTAGGATTTTCAGTGGATTATCGCCGAGTTCCGCAGACTTTTTTGTGAACTGCGGAAATATGCATATAAACTACGAAATGTATTCTATTCACAGTTTAATGAAACTGTCAGTGAATGAGTATGTGCTTGTACAACTATGCGGTCATTCACTGATAATTCAGTAGGCCACCGGAGGAGGAGGAGAGAGGAGGGATGCACCAGTAGCCCAATCTGGGTCAGGATGGGGGGGATCAGGGTGGTGAAGAATGAACTATAAGGGTGGGGGTCCACTAGACACCAGAGAATTGTGATTACTTTTTTTATCATGGATCAGGGATCCAGGGGTCCACTAGACACCAGGAAATACTGAGAATAGAGGGGAATGAGTTAGAGGACTGCCAGCTGTTTTTTTATGGATAAAGGAATCCAGGATAGGGAAGGGGGTTCACTAGACACCAGGAAAATAAAATGTTTTTTGGGGCCATGATCAGTGGGTGGGAGGGCCACTAGACACTAGGGAGGGATCTGAGTTTTGTTTCTTCTTTACTGGAACTTACAGACTGTGACCCCAGGGTTGGGGGACCACTAAACACCAGGAATCAGGGATTTTTTACTTGCTACCCATGATTGGTGGGTGGGGGGGCCACTAGATAATAAGAGGGTCCGAGGGAGAGATGGGAGGTATTTATTTATTTATTTCAGATTGGGATTAATACATTTGAGTCAAGGACTTGTTTACAAAGGTTCCAGGTCGATAAGAGACAATGACATTACTAACAACACATAGTTATAAATAGGTTACAGAATTCAGTGGTAGTTACAATTTCAGTTCCATTGAATAACAGGAACTACATAAGTGCATTAGAATTGGCAGGCCTGGTAACCCAGGGCACAACATATCAAGTGTCAGGAGATGAGTGCTACAATTTGGATGGCTTTAAAACAATTCAGTTTTCAGCAGGTAGTGCAGGGCCATCCCTTAGAACAAGCAGGGTACAGTAAGAGGAGCTCCAAAGAAAAATAGAGACACAGCTCTTCATGGATCTGGTGCTAGCTAATGAAGGCAGCCAGCCACACATCTACATATAACAAAAAGAACAAGCATTTGTCAATGCCGAATGTTGATTGCGTTGGTCTGTTGAGCTCGCTTAGTGGTCCTCTGTCACTGTCTCAGTCTGTTTGTCCCAGTGCTGCAGGCTGCTCTTTTGTACTGGGCTGCTGCCTGCATTGGCACCTTGTTCTGCTGAGGAAGAAATCCGCAGCTGTCCCGACAGAGCTCCATTGAGGTGGCTCACTCCCCCCTCACTCGCTCATTCTGTTTCTCCTGGCACTGCAGGCTGCCCTTTTATACTGGGCTCCTGCCTGTGTTGGTGGCTTTTTCTACCCACAAAGAAATCCACAGCTGTCCCGACAGAGCTCCGTTGAGGTCACTCACTCCCCCTGTCTCATTCACTCAGTCTGGTTCTCCTGGCACTGCAGGCTGCCCTTTTTTACTGGGCTCCTGCTTCTGTTGGCGCCTTTTTCTGCCCACAAAGAAATCTGCAGCAGTCCTGACAAAGCTGCGTTGAGCTCGCTCACTCCCCTTCTCTCACTCGCTCATTCTATTCTGCCGGCACTGCAGACTGCCCTTTTCTACTGGGCTTCTGCCTGCGTTGCTGCCTTCTTATGCCCACAAAGAAATTTGCAGCAGTTACAATACAGGTCAGTTGAGCTCACTCACTCACTCATTCTGGTTTTCCTGCCACTGCAGGCTGCCCTTTTGTACTAGGCCCCTGAATGCATTGCTGCCTTTTTCTGCCCACAAGCAAATCTGCAGCAGTCAGAACAGAGGCCCGTTGAGCTCACTGACTCCCCCTCCCTCACTCGCTCGTTCTGTGTCTCCTGGCACTGCAGGCTGCCCTTTTGTACTGGGCTCCTGCCTGCATTGGCGGCTTTTTCTGGCCAGAAAGAAATCTGAAGCAGTCCCGACACAGCTGCACTGAGTTTGCTCACTCCCCCTCTGTCACTCTTGCATTCCATTTCTGCCGGCGCTGCAAGCTGGCCTTTTGTACTGGGCTCCTGCCTGCGTTGCCGCATTTTCTGCCCACATAGAAATCTGCAGCAGTCACACTACAGCTCCGTTGAGCTCACTCACTACTGCTCCATCACTCGCTTGTTCTGTTTTTCTTGGCGGCGCATACTGCGCTTTTGTATGGGGCTCTTGGCTGCGTTGGCACCTTTATCTGTCCACAAAGAAATCTGCAGCTGTCCCGACAGAGCTCTGTTGAGGTCGCTCAGTCTCCCCTCTCTCATTTTGCTTGTCCTGGCGCTGCAAGCTGCCCTTTTGTACAGGGCTCCTGCCTGCATTGGTGCCTTTTTCTGCCCACAAAGAAATCCCAGCTGTCCTAATAGAGCTCCATTGAGCTCACTAAGTCCCCTTGTCTCACTCGCTCATATTGTTTCTCCCACCACTGCAGGCTGGCCTTTTGTACTGGGCCCCTGCCTGTACTGATGCCTTTTTCTGCCCACAAAGAAATCCGCAGCAGTTCTGATAGCGCTTCGGTGAGTTCGCACACTCCCCCTTCCTCACTCGCTCTCTCGTTCTGTTTTTCCCAGTGCTGCAGGCTGCCCTTTTGTACTGGGCTCTTGTGTTGGGGCCTTTGTCTGCCCACAAACAAATCCGCAGCTGTACCGACAGAGCTCAGTTGAGCTCGGTCACTCCCCCCCCCCCCCTCACTGGGTCAATCTTAATCTGTCCCAAACACTGATTTCCCAGAGTGACCGTACTATTGTCTGTCAGGAGTGCAAAAACATATTTTAGCCAGGATGTGAAAAATGACAGCTGTAGTGTTCATAAAGAGTTGTGAAAAAATGCCACTGTTGAAAATGTGGCGTGACAGTATTACAAATTTGCGAAGTTACAAGAGTGCATGGAAACAGTTCAACGCATGCTTGTAACACAGTCATGTTATGGAGTTTCGTCACCAAATTTTAAACATAGGGATTTTAGGACCTCTGCTCATGAACAGTGCCACTGTCATTGTCTTAATCTGTCCCAAACACTGACTTTACCCAGTGACCAGGTTATTCTGTGCTGGAACTGTGAAAACACATTTTGGTCAGGATGTGAAAAATGACATCTGTACTGCTTATAAGGAGGTGTGCAAAAATGGCACTGTTGAAAATCTGGCGTGCCAATATTACAAATCTGAGAAGTTACAAGAGTGCGTGGAAAGTGCGCAACGCACGCTTGTAACACAGTCATGTTATGGAGTTTCATCACCAAATTTTAAACATAGGCATTGTAGGACCTCTGCTCAAGAACAGTATCATTGTCATTTTCTTAATCTGTCCCGAACAGTGATTTCCCACAGCGACCACTCTATTCTGTGCCAGAAGTGCGAAAACACATTTCAGCCAGGATGGGACAAATGACAGCTGCACTGTTCATAAGTAGGTCTTGGAAAATGGCAATGTTGAAAATCTGGAGTGAAAATATTATAATGCGGAAGTTCAACGGACGTTAACCAAGTGCTAAGAACGCATTGCACACAGTCATTTTATGGAGTATCATTACCAAATTTTCAACATAGGCATTTGAGAACCTCTACTTATGAACAGTGTCACTGTCATTTTCTGTCATTTTGTCATTTTATGGAGTATCATTACCAAATTTTCAACATTGGCATTTGAGGACCTCTACTTATGAACAGTGTCACTGTCATTTTCTTAATCTGTCCTGAACACTGATTTCCCATGGCAACCGCGTTATTCTGCACCGGAAGTGCGAAAACACATTTCTGCCTGGATGTGAACTATGACAGCTATACTGCTCACAAGAAGGTGTGATAAAATACCAATGTTGAAAATCTGGCATGAAAATATTGTAAATTCACGAAATTACGAGCGTATGTAGCAACTGCGCAATGCACGCTCGTAAAACAGTCATTTTTTGGATTTTTTCCACCAAATTTGCAACATAGGCTTTTTGAAAGCCCAACTCATGAACACTGGCACTGTCATTTCATTAATTGGCCCTGAAGGGTAATTCCACACAATGACTGCGAAACCACCTTTTGGGGCCGATTAATGCCTTGACAGTTCAAGAATTCATGAAGAGGGGTCGCAAAAACCCCATGTTGAAAATTTGATGAAAATATTCCCAAAAATGCCCGAGATATGCACTAAAGTTGAAAAAAACCCTACTTATTACATTATACAGCTTACCGGCATTTCCTCAGTTCGCGGTCGGCTTTGAAGAGTGCAGACACGTTTCCGGTCCACCGAAGATCATCGCGTCGAGCTACGGTGGTAAGTATGGGGTGGGGCAGTGTGGGGAGGCAGGATGCACAGTGGGTGGGTGTGGGTTGCAGGTAGGGGACGATGACGCCGAGGGACAGTTTCCTTTTTCAGGAGAAAAAATCAAAAATTATCAGCGGGACCGTTTTCCTTTACAGGGCATCTGGCACACTGGGGTGGGCTCCCAGCGTGCCAACAGAGGCTTTCGTTTGGGGGCCAGCAGTAGCCAATGGGGATTGGGCACCCGTCGGCAAGAACAAAACCGGGGGTATCATTATGCTGATGGGGATTGAGCACCCCGTGCGGCAGGAACAAACGGAGGGATATCATTGGGCATCCATGGCGGGAACAAAACCAGGGTGGGTATCATTATGCCGGCGAGTTGGGCACCCCTTGGCAGAAACAAGGGGTTACAGAATGCCGACGCAGTGGGCTTCTCCATCGGCAACAACAGAAACATGGGGCAACAAAGCAGGCGGGGTTGGGGCCCTGTCATCAAGTAAATACAGTGTGGGGGGGTTATATTGTTTGTGAACATGGCGGCAAACTGCCGCCATGTTCACAAACAATATCAGGGGTTTCACAGCCTGCCCTGCAATGACGGGTCGCTCCCTGATTGCAGCGGATGGCTGACGCTGCAATGACAAGGCAGTCCCTGGTTGCAGTGGCTACTTTTTTAGAAGGTTGTGGCATGCTGGCTGAACTAGTGTCAGCAGCAGCGTGCCACGGAATTGGAGGATGGGGGACAAGCCTTTGCAGGCTATGGGGGCAATGAGCACAACAGTGCCACACTTCCACACCCTGCTTGTGGAGAAAGCTGAATCAACATGTTTCTTGCGCATGTGCGCAATCAACATAAAAAGCAGCACCAAGTGTGTTTCTGCGAAAAACTATTTTACTGGTGGATAAATAATACAACGATACAGGCATAAATAAACACACAGCAGTACTACAAACAGCCTACTAGACACCCGGCGCTTCAAACAAGTCTTCATCGGGGTGTGCTAGTGAGAAGAAGCATGATTTAAATAGTATTGCTCATTAATAATAAAATAATTAAGTAAAGACAAATATTTAAAGGAGAACCTAAGAAATCACAAAATATGACACCTAATATGTGTATGAAATATAAATACAAATATAAATTCAAGTACAATATTCTCTGCAAAATATATTTAAATACATAATTTTTGTTGTAGCTTATCTAAGCTGTACATTTTAAACATTTAAATATGCAACTACAACTATCTGAATGACTTATTTCAATTAATTAAACTGGCAGCTATATAATAAAGTACCAAGTAAAAAATCTTCTAAAGATGCTGATACAACAACATACAGACAACAAAAGCTATTATATAACATGACCTGCCATATTATTATAGTATCAAAATAGGACCCCCTAGTAACTAAGACAGATACAACAATAGGAAATAAGCACAAAGAAAATAGGCCCAGGCATGTCAGTTCCAAATTCCGGGAAAGAATCTAGAAAGAAACAACAAAAAGTTTTTAGTAAACAGAATATAAACAAAAAACTGTTATTATAATAATAACAATGATTATATGCAATTCCTAGAGTCAAAACAGATCCAGCTCATAGAATACAGTACATGCATCTTTAAAGTACATTAAACTATTCCACTACAATAGTGGGGCAATCAGGGACAAAACAGGCAATATAGTAAGAAAACTTTTATGATCTATTGCTGCCTTTTAAAAAGGGTTTAAGATCCCACTGATTATTTAACCCATTCGGTTTTACTGTATTCAATTTATAGATCCATTTACTTTCTTCTAAGGGCCGGGGAGGAACAAACTCAAGGTCAGTGAATTTCATAACACTGGGATCAGATTGATGGCCCAAAGCAAAATGAAACCCCACAGGGGTATTTTTATTAATAATCACAATAGAGTGAATATGTTCTTATACACGCTGCTTAAGTGGTCTGTTTTGCCAACATAGATCAAACCCCATCTGCACCACAATGCATACACCACTTACAGTGTATCACATGTAATCAATTCCCTAATTTGTACTTTTAAATCAGGAGATTAAGGGTACACAAATGTGGTATGGTCACTGCTTGCATATTTGCACACATTGGGTGGTTCATTCACATTTCGGGATTGTGTAGTACAATACGGTCTGCACTCCCATTAGCCCATGCAGGGGACCAATGGGCATACAGCTGTACTGTATGCTGTCAGTTGGTGGGCAGCTGGGTGGCTTGTGGGTGGGGAGCTGCCACCAGCTGCTGACTGGGGAGGGTGGTGGGTCTGAGTGGGCGGGAAGGGAAGGGGTACTGCTGGCCCACCAGGGATTATATTTACAAATAAAGCCCACGATTGGGCTGGGGATCGGGTCCACTGGACCACCAGGGTTGAATTTATTATACACCCATGATTGGGCAATGGGGTAGGGTCCACTGGACCACCAGGGAAAGTATTGTTAACTGATGCCCTCATTCGGGCAGGGGAGCAGGTCCACTGGACCACCAGGGAATGTGCTTATAACTAAAGCCCATGATCGGGCAATGAGGTAGGGACCACTGGACCACCAGGACTTTAACTTTACCTACATCCCATGATCGGGCATTGCCCGCAAAGGGGCAGGGGGCATTGGACCCCAACAGCTGCAGTCTGGCAGGGCACCAGGTGCAAGTCGCCGGGGATCGGCGCACCTGCATGCAAATGGGGCCATAATGACTTGCAAATGGCTCCATTTGCACCTTGCATGCATAATGGCCTCATTTGCATGCCCAGCGCTGAATATCACTGTTGATGCACCTAACGCACCTGCACTTGCACTGACATATCCCCCTGTCCTGACTTGCCACTTGTGCTGGTGCAGTGCCACTGCGCCATGCACAGTGTGGGCAGCCCCAGTGCCATATTCAACATTGCTGAGCCATGGCACAGCACCGTTGAATATCGTCCGGACCATGCGCTGGCGCATCCCAGTTGCGCTGCACCCAGACTTGCACCCATGCCTGGTGCAGTCTGAATATCCCACCCATTATGTCTACAGCATTTATAAAAGCCACTGGGCCAGATTTTCAAAGCCCTGATGCAAGCTGTGACAATGGCAGCTTGCGCTGAGTGCGGGTGCACCTGGGATCCTGTGCCCAGTTTTCTAATCCATAGATCCTGGCGCCAAAGTCCTGAGGTATGTGGCAAAGGTGATGCAGCACCAAATGTATGGTGCACCCACCCAGAATTCTGCAATGGCAGTGGGGAGTCTGTGGCACCCCCAGAGAGGGACTGGCAACTGGACACAGCCCCCGCCAACAGCACCGCGCCACTAGCACCAGTTCACCCCAACACACACCAGTATCCGGGTGGTCTAATGTTCCCCCCACAGGCAGTGTCCATCTCTGCACTCCCACCCCTTCCCATACCCTGATCCAGTGACCAGCACAGCCCTCTACACACCACCATGGCCATCCGTCGAATGAACTGTCAGTGCGCGTACTGTATACTGTATACAGTACGTACACTGACAGCTCATTCGGCGGCCGGCCGTGGTGGTGTGTGGAGGGCTGCGCCAGTCACTGGATTGGGGTATGAGAGTGTTGTAGGAGTGCAGAGATGGGCACTACCTGCGAGGGGGGCACTTGACCACCAGGGTGATGTCAATATGCAGTGCAGTGGGTGTCAGGGATTGTGATGTGGGGTGAGGGGGGACCACTGGACCACTGGGGATCACCCATCGGGGATGGATCAGGGTAGGCCACACAGTGGCACATACTGGGAAACTCTCCCAGGAGCTGTCTAAGTACTGTTAGACCAGCCCTTCACTGGTCTAAGGGTACTTGGCACTTAGTTCTTGGGGGAGTCTTTGAAATTCCAGATCTGAGGGCTGCTGCAGTCTGGGTCTGCCGCAAGCCCCCTAGAGCCATCCTGCAGCCACTTTTGTGGTGCAAGGCGGGCAATAGCACACTTTGGCACAGGCAGCCTGCTGGGTGATGCAGACTGCCTTTGAAAATACCACTTGGCACAGCCCTTGGTGGGAGGTGCCTCTTGCATCAGACCTGATCGATGCAAGCACCTTACGCCAGTGTGAGGCCTTTGAAAATCTGGCCCACTAGCTCTAGTAGGTAACCAAGTAAGACAAACCTTTTTAACTCTTTTTATATGACTATGTATGAGTTTGTCTTTAAGACTACTGGCTTTTGAAAATGTTACCCTTGGTTTTATTTCTACAGACTCCCCCAACTTGGCTGCCACTTAACAGAATAGGCCAATTCTTATAAATGGTGTTGCCAACATGTCCAGCCAAATGATTATACAGTACTGAATAATAAAGGTACGGGGTTGGCAGTCCAATTCAATTACTCTATGTTTCTCCTGTAAGAGACTAGCTCTAGAGATTTTACTTACTTATTCTTTTGTCTGTTTCAATAAATGCAAATCATAACCCCTATCTAAAAACCTTTCAAACAAATCATTTGCCTGCTCATGAAATATAAAATCAGAATTACAATTCCTTCTTAGACGTAGAAACTGACTATAGAAAATTGAATTTTTAAGACTGGGGGAAGGGGCACTACTAGTTAATAAAAGTGAATTAGTGGCAGCTTACGAAAGCACTGTGTTTCTATTACACCAGATGCATGGTCAATGGAAAGGGAGAGGTCAAGAAAGGTAATAGATGAGTCATTCATCAAATGGGTAAACAGCAGATTTAAATCATTATTATTTAACCAGTCTAAAAAGGCAAGTATCAAATCACTGTTACTATCCCAGATACATAAGATATCATCCACAATGCGGAACCAGTAAGCTATGTGACTGAAAAAAGGGTTATTTGTCTTATTAAGGGCAGTGGTACTTTCCCATCAACCAAGGAATAAGTTTGCATAACTGGGGGCCATTGAGGCCCCCATAGCTGTTCCCCATTTCTGGAGATAAATATCCTCTTCAAATTCAAAATAATTATGATTTAAAATGAATTCTAAAGCTTGCATAAGAAATTATTTTGGCATTTGTTCTCTAACCACAGAATTCTCCAAAAAGTAATTTGCTGCTAAACCTTTGTGGTGGTTAATGGAGGTATAAAGAGATTCAACATCAATTAATAACCAAGTATAACTATCTTTCCATTTAAGATGTTGCAATTTTGTTAACAAGTCACCACTGTGACTGTCCCTAATATAAGACTCCAGGATAGACACATGGGGTTGCAGAAAAAATTCACAAATTTACCTAAATGTTGTGTGAGAGGATTGGGCCCACTAACAATGGGACGGCCTGGTGGATCTATACTATTTGTATACACTTTAGGCAATGCATAAAAACCTGAAGTCATAGGATAAACTAACCAAATATAGTGAAATTATTTTTCTGCTATGTCACCATTATTTAATGCTGTTTCAAGCAGGGAATATAAATCTTTTCTAAATCTCAGTGTAGGAATGAAATAACTTTTCATAGTTTGGATTATCTTCTAGCAATTTAAACACAGTCTCTCTATAATGTTGTTTATTCAAGATAACAATGTTACCTCCCTTGTCAGCCTGTTTAATAATGACCTTATTATTAGTAGAAAGGGTATTAAGTGCTTCCCATTCTTTTCTGTTAAGATTATTTGCTTTTGCTGGCCTGGTGGTGCTGAGGGTTGAGGCACTGGATGCCACACCTCGTGCCATGCCAGCGACCCATGTTCGGGAACGAGCACGGGTCACGGGGTTAGTGGGGTTGAGGAAGGATTGAACATCCAAGGTTGTTGTCCTTCCTGGAGAGGACTAGCCCCGCCATTGCATCAGCACCCCTAGTGGCTACCAGGGGACTGCACTGCCCGGCCAGCTGACACAGGGGATCGGAGCTGCGGCGGATGTCTTTCGAGTGCACACAGGAGCGTGCGCACATTGAGCAGGGCATCATGGCACATCCAAGACCAGCGGAGTAACTAAACAAAGGAAAAATGGCCCAGCCTGAGTAGGTGACGATGGGGTCTGGGAGCTACCCCCCCACAGCCAGCAGTCGTGTATGCCGGCTGACCTCAGAGCTCTCATGCTCCAAGGATGTCCTCATGAAGGGTGGCGATGGTGAGGTCTGGATGCCTGGAATACATAGGAGTTGCCCCCACCGAGTGTCAGGACTGAGTCTCAGACGTGGCAGGATGGAGGTAAGCTGTGTGCTCCCCATCTGAGAGAGTCCAGGGCTGAGAGAGGTGGATAAAGAACATTAAAAAAAAAAAAAAAGATTATTTGCTTTTGGTTTAATATTAACTTTCAACATCTTAGTCATTTGTTGTTTTACCACTTTTTCATAAGTAACTAAAGTATAATTTAAAGTCAGATCTTGTTTTAAATGTACTTTTTTCTTAAAGCACTCATGCTCACATTAGCTCCTAATAAACCTGGGTAGACATGCTGACAAGGTGGCATTGAACCAGTTAACTGTAAATTCTCATTTTGAAGCTCTTGTAAATTCTCCATATCTTGTGTCTCAATATCAAAACTAAACAAGAGGACTGAGGACCCAAAATAAAAACCAGTATGCAGCCAAAGTAGGCTTTGTCAGTGAAATGCATTGGGGAGGAGAATGGTGGGGTGGAGTGAAGAGATATGAGAGGGAAGAAAGGGGTGGTGAAATTGAGATGGTGGAGATGGTGGGGAAAGGGGGAGGAGGTGGCGAGAGTGGGAGACTTAGAGGGCAGGGCCAGGTCAGGGGGAGGGTTGATAAAGGGGGGTTGATGGGGGGAGGGGTGGAATGTGGGAGGTATAGAGGGGTGGTTGAGGGAGTGGTTGTGGGCCGCATTGGAAAAGGGGAGGGCTGGAAGACTGATACAAAGGAACTCATGGGGAAGGAATGAGGAAGGGAAGAAGGCAGGAGAGAACCCAGGGGAGACTCTGCAAGGTAGTGCTGGATTCTTGCTAGGGTTTGCAGAACCAATTGCAGACATTTTCTAGGGCCAAGTGGGCTTGGTGAGCCGGTTTGAATTTGATTACCTTACTACATTTGATCAGGTCCTTGGGGAGTTTGTTGAACCACTTGGGGCCATGGTAGGAGAGAGATCTCTGGGCTTGAGTTGTTTGCTTGAACAGTATTACTAATCCCCTCTTATCAGCATTGCAGGTCCTAACCATAGGTTATGTAGTTTGGAATTGGCAGGAGGTTGTACTAGGTGTAAGCCCAAGCATAGACTTCTTGACAAGCAGGCATGTTTTTTTTTTATCCTAAGGTGTAGCGGGAGTCAACCTGTCTCTTGGTAAAGGGCACAATTATGTGTCAAATGATCAACCCCTAGAACCAGTCGACATACTTTGTTAAGAAGGGTTTTAACCCTACTAAGGACATTGTCTGTGCCAGCACCATACATGACAAAACCATAATCTATCATGGATAGGACTGAGCATGCAGTAACCAATTTTAGGGCCTCCGGAGTCATTGAGTGCCGGTGGCGATAGATGATGCCTATCATCACATTAGCAGTCTTCACAATGTGGTCAATATGATTGCCAAACTTAAGGGTATCATCAAGGTGGACCCCGAGATATTTAAATGTGCTAACTTGTTCCAGCATGTCACCTTTGAGACTCTTGATCTGTGGTGGTGCAAACTTCTTCCTATTCTGTGGAATGCAGAAGAACCATGATCTTAGTTTTTTTTTTTATAATTGAGCAGGAGTCTATTACTCATGAACCATTTTTCATGTAAGTATACAGTATAGGTTGTCTTGCAGTTTGTCTGAGATTGCAGCCTGATTCTTTCCTTTAACCATGATGACCTCATCATCTGCATAGAGCACAATGTGCACTGGGAAAACAGCAGGTAGGGGGTTAATAAAGAGAGTGAAGAGTAGTGACCAAAGTATTGACCCTTAGGTGACACCCAGGCAGACTTCACTATACCCTGAGAAATTACTATTTATTTTAACACATTGAGTCCTACAAGAGAGGTAGAAACATAGAAACATAGAAAAATAGACTTTGATGGCAGATAAGGACCACTTGGCCCACCCTTTTTCCTACCAATTGGATAAGCTGCAGATTCTAGTTCACCGACAGCCTACTTCCTCCTACCCCCCTCTATAATTACCTTATGTCTGTCCCATGCATGTTTGAATTAACCCACTGTTTTAAATCCCACAATCTCCCCAGGATGGTGGTTCCATTTGTCCACCACTCCCTCTGTGAAAAAATATTTCCTCACATTGCCCCAGAGCCGTCCCCCATGTATCTTTGAATTGTGCCCCCTTGTTCTTGCTCATCTCTTTTTCTGAAAGATGCTACCCTCCTGGACTTTGTTGATTCCCTTGAGGTACTTGAAAGTTTCTATCATGCCCCCCCTGTCCCTCCTTTCATCAAGGGTACACATATTAAGCTCTCTCAGTCTCTCTTCATACAGTTTCTGATGCAGAGCCTGCACCATTTTAGTTGCCCTCCTCTGGACCGCCTCCATCCTGTATATCTCCTTGCAAAGATGGGGTCTCCAAACTGCACGCAGTACTCCAGATGGGGTCTCACCAACTGTCTATACAGAGGGATAACCACTTCCCTTTTTTTACTTGTGGTGCCTCTCCCTATGCATCCCAGTATCCCTCAAGCTCTCCTTACTGCCTTCTCACATTGCTTGCTCACCTTTAGGACATCTGATATGACTAACCCCATGTCCCTTTCCATTTTTGTTGTTGTTAGTACCTCCCCTGCCATTGTGTACTCATCTCCTGGGTTTTTGTTTCCCAGGTGCATTACTTTGCACTTCTTTGCACTAAATCTAAGTTGCCATACGTCTGACCATTCCTCCAACCTTGCCAAGTCCCTTCTCATCCTTTCCACCCCCCTTGTGTATCAACTCTGTTACAGATCTTTGTGTTGTCTGCAAAGAGGCATACTTTTCCTTCCAGACCCTCTGCAATGTCACCTATAAAGACATTAAAGAGGACTGGACCCAGTACTGAATCCTGAGGTACTCCACTAGTAATCCCCCTTTATTAGGAGTGAGTTCCATTTACTATTACCTTCTGTGTCCTGTTCTGCAGCCAGTTTGTTACCCAGGCTACCACCCTGGGACCCACTCCCAGACTGGCTAACTTGATTAGCTGTTAAACCATGCCACTGTGTCCTTGAACAGGCCCAGAGAGTGAAGGTTTTGTAGCAGGAGTTGATGGTCAACGGTGTCGAAAGCATTTGTTAGGTCTATGAAAATGGACCTCATGGCTAGATCATCATCAAAGGCATCATATAAATGGCAAACAAAGTCACTTACTGGAACCCCTGATCACTGGTGGGCGGATTAATGAATTAAACTGTGGTTAAAACAAGCCTCAGAACTGACCACTAGCAGTGATTCATTCTGTGGATTTTTTTCCCTCAGTTTAATACATTGTCCCAAAGTTTGTATATTTATTCCACAGTTTAAAGGCGGAATATCTGTAAAAGTTGAGAAAATTATTTCTGAACTTTCACTGAAGCGAAATTCGTACTTTCACAGAAATTCTGCAGGTAGAATTTATTTTTTGCTCACCCCTACTTCTAAGTATCTATGTATTTAATTACATTGCAGTTGCTTGACATCAGATATAGTACTATGCACCATATAAACATGAACAATTCCACACAATGCAGAAAGGCAGCAGCAATGGCCAGCAAAATGCTGGGGTGCATTGCAAGGGGAATTACCTTGAGAAGAAGTGAGGTTATTCTACCGTTATACAGATCATTGGTTAGACCCCACCCGGAATACTGCCTGCAGTACTGGCGCCCATACCTACAAAAGGACATTAGGCTTCTGGAGGGGGTGCAGCATAGGGCAACGAAAATTATTCAGGGTCAGACACAGATGGTCTATTCAGGAGGAGGGTGGGAAGAGACACTAGGGGCCTTGAAATGAGATTAGAGGGGGTAGATTCAGGAGGGGGTGAGGAGGCATTTCTTTACAGAGAGGGTGGTGGCAAAGTGGAACACACTACCAGCTGAAGTGGTGGCATGTACCATAGTGGAATACTTCAAGAAGGGGTGGGACAGGGCAAAGGGGATGGTAAAGGGAATAAGGGGAGGGATGTGTGGCAGCTGCTGAATAGGGAGCTAGCTGCATTCATGAGCAGCCTAGATGGACCATGATGGCCTTTTGCCACTGGTAATTTTCATATGTTTGTATGTTCTTAAAGGATTGTCAAAATCAAGTTTTAATGAAATTTGACTTTGAAGATGTGAAACTACATGCAAAAACATATATTACTGAAATATTTTCTTGATTAAAACATTAATGGGAACATAATTAACAATTCACTCAACATTGTAAATCCTAAATGGTGCAAGTTTGAGTTTATAAGTATGTATTTCTCAGGAGTGCCATGAATATGATTACGTATTGACTTAAAAGTAATCAGATGTTTTATTTATTAATATTATTTATTTAGTGATTCGGAAAAGACCTTTGAGCACAAGCTCTTTTACAAAGGTTCCACATCATTGGTTACAAAACAAAGTACAATAGGAGAATCAGTTGGCAGAATGTCACCGACAGTCCATCAAGTTTGCCCTTACTTTACTACCTCAACCAATCCACCTTTTGTACTGTAATGTACTGTACTGTACCTACAGTACTGGTGAGTTGTCTCCAACTTTCCCTGCTCCCTTCTCAACCCTGGGATACCCACATGGACTAGAAGTTTCCCCGCTCTGTTCCAGCCATGTATAAACCCATTCGGGGTACTTACCCCCACCATTTCCTCTTTGCTTATACGAAAATGTACATAATTTTAGTTTCATTTATGATTGAGAGCTTGTTTGATATATTATTTTGTGTTTTACGATATTTATCAGTATTTTTTATTGTATGTACTTGAATTGCACACCTTTAAAAAAGGGCTTTTTATCGCTTAGATTTTCAAAATACAATAAATTAAACTTCCACTGGCAGTCTGTTCCATGGTTCCATCATCTATTCCATGAAATAAAACATTCTCACGTCTCTCCTAATGTTGCTCCCCAGCAACCTCCAAAATCATTCACCCTTGTGATTGTGTTCCTATTTGTTACAAACAGATCCTCACGATTCACCTTATTTATACCCTTCAGAGACGTATGTTTCTACCATGTCCCCCCTTCTTGTGCCTTGGCTCCAGTGAGTAGGTATACTCAGGGACCCAGTCATTCATCTCCACATTTGTCTTGCTGGCCCTGGATCATATTGGTGACCCTTCTATGCACCAACTCACCTCCGTTTCCTTCCTTCCTCAGGCGAAGTCACCAGTGATATATCAATTAGCTGTTTTATTCAATGTTGTGAACCTTAGTCTGAGTTAACTTTGTTTATACTTATAATTATAATTGTTTTGTTAACTTGTTGAATCACCTGATTTATGTTTCTTTCAATCTAAATTGTTAATTGCATTTTGATACTGTATGCCATGTGGAGCTATCCTCTTTTGTTTTCTGCCTCTGTTTTGTATCTTCCCAGGTCATGCCTGTAAATAGGCATTCAGTTGTCTAGTGTACTTAGCCTATCAACAAAAATCAAATAAATAAATAAATGTACAGGGGCAGGATCTTCTCACTTCTCCTACTGTCTAAACCCATCCTTATA
This sequence comes from Neoceratodus forsteri, assembly GCA_016271365.2. Taxonomy (NCBI): domain Eukaryota; kingdom Metazoa; phylum Chordata; order Ceratodontiformes; family Ceratodontidae; genus Neoceratodus; species Neoceratodus forsteri. Next base: position 1,054,515,812 of record CM057451.1, on the reverse strand, counting down.
TAACTCTGCATCCTGGATGTTTTGCTATATTCTCTGCTACCTTAACTTGTCTGCTTGAGGGAGTCACTGGTTATGACCACCAGATCACTCTCATTTGTTGTGATGGCAAACCTAACCCTTTCATCCAGTATTCTGTGTGTGGCAGTTACCATTCACTAATGTGAACAATTATTAAAACAACATAGTACAGCACCATCAGCAATGGAGCAACTGACAGGTTTAGCAACAGCGATGTGGACAAAAACAGTTTTCAAAAGCAGCTACTGCTTGCTGAACTGGTTTAACTAAACTTATTGGCCCAGATATTCAAAGGGGTTGTATCTGGCGCAACAGAGATGCACCAGCGCAACCCCGCATTGTGCCCTGGTGGGTTATTGAAAAGGCTGTCCGGCACAGCACAACTCCTGATGCATCAGGGTGCAATGTAAATGGTATGCAACGCAGATGCAGGGGGCGTGCCCATGCATATGCGGCACATCCAGATATTCAGCCAGGGATATGCAGCACATATGCTGGTGTAACCCTGCAGTGCGCAGCATAGAGGGGCTCAAAGCTGGGCACCTGCAGAGTAGGAGCAACTTCTGGCCACCCAAAGGTGGGCTGCAGTACTGCAGGATGCAACACAGCAGTCCAGCTTTGGGTGGCCACCCGCCCACCCAGAACACCATCCACAAGCACACACTGTACCCATCCCCCCCCAGCCACGATACATAGCTACATAGATACTTAGACAGTATCATCAGATAAGGGCCTATGGCCCACCCAGTCTGCCCATTTGAGCTTGTAAGTTCAGTTTATGTTTTCCTAGAAGTCTGTTGCCCCTTACCCGTGACCTCCAGAATTCCTTTATGTCTATCCCATGCATTTTTAAATCCCGTGATTGTTTCAGCCCCCACCACTTCCTCTGGCAGGGTGTTCCACTTGATCACCACCTGTTCTATGAAGAAATTCTTCCTCATGTTTCCTCTGAATTGTCCTCCCTCCAACTTCATCCCATGCCTTCTAGTCCTGGAACATCTTTTTCGCTTAAAAATAGTGTATTTTTGCACCCTGTTCCTCCCTGTAAGATACTTGTATGTCTCTATCATTTCCCCTCTCTCTCCCTCCTCTCCTCCAGGGAGTACATATTCAGTTCCTTCAACCTGTCCTCATAGGACTTGTGATGCAATCCAAGTACCATCTTTGTTGCCCTCCTCTGAACCTTCTCTACCCTGTCTATGTCCTTACGCAGGTAAGGTCTCCAGAACTGTACACTGTGCTCCAGGTGGGGCCTCACTAGTGTCTTGTATAGTGGAATTATGACCTCCCTTTTCCTGCTGGTGATGCCCCTGCCTATGCATCCCAGCATCCTATTTGCTTTACCTGCTGCCTTGTCACACTGTTTCCCTACCTTGAGGTCATCAGAGATGATAACCCCAAGATCCCTTTCCTGCTTGGTGCATGCTATATCCCCACCCCCCAACTGATATATTGTGCCAGGCTTTTTGTGCCCCATATGCATTATCTTGCACTTCTTTGCATTGAATTTCAACTGCCAAACCCCTGACCATTCTTCAAGTTTCTGCAGGTCCCTTCTCATTCTGTTTACACCCTCTGCTGTGTCTATTCTGTTACAGAGCTTTGTGTCATCAGCAAACAGTGAAATTCTGCCTTCTAGGTTCTGCGAAATGTCACTGATGAAGATGTTGAATAGGACCAGTCCCAGCACTGATCCCTGTGGTACCCCACTGGTCACTCTTCCCTCCATGGGTGACAGCCATTTACCACCACACTCTGTGTCCTGCCGCCCAGCCAGTTACCTACCCACCCACTACTGTCCTGCCCACAACCATATTCCCCAGTCTGTGTAATAGTCTTCTATGTGGCACACTGTCAAAGGCCTTGCTGAAGTCCAGATAGGCCATGTCCACTGCCCTCCCGGATCCACCTCCCTAGTCACCCAGTCAAAAAATTCAACGAGGTTGGTCTGACATGACCTCCCCCTGGTGAAACAATGCTGCCTTGGGTCCTGCAGTCCATTGACAACCAGATGTTCCACCAATCTCTCCTTCACTAGTGCCTCCATGATCTTCCCCACTACCGAGGTGTGGCTGACTGGTCTGTAGTTCTCTACTTCCTCTTTGTTCCCACTTTTGTATAAGGGGACTACATCTGTTGTCCTCCAGTCTTTGGATACCTCCCCTGTTTCCAGTGATCAGCTAAACAGGACTGCCAGAGGTTCAGCCACCACTTCTCTTAGTTCTTTAAGGACCCTGGGGTGCACCTCATCTGGCTCCATTGCTTTATCAACTCTTAGTACTTCCAATTCCTTCAGGACCCTTTCTTGTGTAAAGGGACTTGTGTCCATTTCTGCACCATTCTCACCCTTGTACTCCTTTCAGACCCATTACCTCCTCTTCCTCAGTAAGACTGAACAGAAATACCTGTTCAATATGTCAGTTTACTGCTGTCATCCTCCATGCGCCCCATCCTCCCCTTCAGTCTCCCATCCTCCTTTCCCTTTCTTTTTCCTTATGTACCGTAAAGGTTTGTCCCCTCTACCCACTGATTTTGCAATGTTTTCTTCTGTCTGAGCTTTGGCTTCCTTACTGACCTCCTGCCTCCCTTTGCTTCTCCTGGTACTTCTCCCTATCCCCTTCTGCCTGTGTCTTTTTGTATTGCCTGAATGCAATCTTTTTGGCTTTCACTTTCTTTGCTACCTCTTTTGAAAACCATAATGGTGTCCTCTTCCTTTTCCTCTTGCTAACCTGCTTAATGCATAATTCTGTTGCTCTTGTAATCCCCATTTTAAATACTGCCCACTGTTCCTCAACCCCTGATTCCTGCCCCATTCCCCATAATGCCTCTTTCAAGTATCTCCCCATTTTCCCAAAGTCTGCCCCCCTAAAATCCAGGATACATGTTTTTGTGTGGTTTGGTTCTGCTCTTTCTGTGATTTCAAACCACGACTGGTGGTCACTGTTCCCCAGGTGGTCCCCCACTGTTACCCCCATCACACTTTCCCTGTTTGTGAGCACAAGGTCCAGTATTGCCTTCTGCCGAGTTGGTTCCAGACCAGTTGTAGGAAGGCACCCTGAAGGAGTCAGGATAAATCTGCTCCTAGTTGATGCTGCTGCTGGGATGCTCCAGTCCACGTCTGGAATATTGAAGTCTCCAACCAGTACTACCTCACCCTTGTCTGCCATCCTTTGGATAGCTAGCATCAGCTCCCTATCTGTTTCTTCCTCCTGGGCTGGTGGTCTATAGACCACACCTGTGTAGATGGCTGGCCCCATTTTCCTTTCTAGCTTAACCCACGATCATACAGTATACATATACAACAAAACCCTAGTAATCTAGTGCCCCCCAAGTCCATGATTCCCCGATGAATATAACATTGTATAATGCACACACACACACCATTCCCTGGTGATCCAGTGGCACTCTCCCACCCACCCACACAGGACCCCTTGCCCACCCTGCTCCCTCCCCATCATCAGCGGGTGGCTGCATCCGCCCACATACCACCTGACCTCCTGCCAAATGACAGATACAGTATGTGAGGACCAATGGGCTTGCAGGACATACTGTAGAACAGTCACAAATATGTGAATGATACATTTTACCATGCTCGGGGACTGGGAGGGAGGGAGGGTCTACTAGACTACCAGGGAATGTAGTGATACACATTTACCGCAATCATGGCAATGGGTGAGAGGATTCCACTAGTCCACCAGGGACAGGCATCATTACATGTTTCGGGGCATCGGGGACTCGGGTGGGAACGGAGACCACTAGACCACCAGGGATGGTCATATGTTATATTCATCGGGGAATTGGGGACTGAGGGGCAACTAAACTACCAGTGATGTCTTTTTGCACTTCTGCTGCATGATGGTGGCTATGGGGTGGGGGATGCCCTGGGATTCCCACAACACACATCATGCTGTGCAGGGTGCCAGGTGCAAGTCACCGGGCTGCCCTGTGCAAGGCATGCAAATGGAGCCATAATGACATGCAAATGGCTCCATTTGCACCTTGCATATATTACAGCCTCATTTGCATGCCCCCTGCTGAATATCGCGGGTGATGCGACTAGCACAACTGCACTTGCACTGGCACATTCCCGTGCTCCCTAGCTGTGGCTTGCACTGGCAAAGTGCCACTGCGCCATGTGCAATATGTGCTCTGGCCCTGCCATATTTAACGGTGCTGTGCCGTGGTGCATTCCCATGGAATATCACCTGGACCTGGCCCCAGCGCATCACCCTTGTGCTGCACCCAGGCTTGCGCCACTGCCTGGCACAATCGGAATATCTGGCCCATTTAAAAAATATTTTTTTTTGTTAGTACTTATGACACTTGATCTCCAACCAGCACCATTCTGCTTGTCCCCCCATTCAATCGCCCACCTTCTCCCCAAACATATCCCAGTTTCTTGCTTGTGTGGGTTACTCTCCACTATGTGGTTGGTTGAAGGGTGTGGGTGAGACCCCCAGTGGAGACTGATTTGAAGTGGAGGGGGTGCCAAAGTACACTAGATGGTGTAAGGCCTAGAGTAGACCATTGTAATCCTGCTAGAGATAGGGCTTTTCACGTTTTCTCCCCATCCTCATGGATGCCAATGATAAAGGTGCCAAATGGGATCATGCAAGCACACACTGGGCAACACTACTGGCATCCACCTTTCCTACAGTACCACAATGTTGTCCCAAAAGTGACGCTTGCATGGCAGCATCTGTCCCTCACCCTCTCCAGAGGATGACAGCATCCACTGGGAGGTAGAAGGGGGCTTAGGTTCTGGGATCTGTGTGTGCCCAAGGAACACATGGGCAGACTAGATAGACCCTTGGTCTCCCTCTGCTGTCTTTTTTCTGTTTATATGCCCCCTTGTTTTCATGCACCTTCTCTTCTTAAAAATACTTCCCCATATCTTATTCACCCATGTGAGGTACTCATAGGCAGGTCCACTGGAAAATTACAGCTGGTATTTTTTTTTTCAAAATCTACAATTTTCACAATTCTCTGTAATATTTCTGCAATTTTTATTTACAATTGTTGGCTTTTTTCCCCCAGATTACTTATAGTTAGGGCCACTGAAAAATTGCGGGCGCAATTTTTCTGCAATTTCCGCAATGTTCACCCTTCTCCGCACAAAATCCGCAATTTCATGCAATTTCTTACATTTATGGAATTTTTGACTGAAACTGTATAAAAATATTTAAATTCTCAAGGAAATCTACTCAGATATGGTACACAGACTTGGATTCGGCCAAAACAGTACAGTGTGAGGTGAGCAGGGGTCAACTGTGACTCTGCTTTCATGTGATTCACTTCCCTGCTTTGGTTTCAGAATCCTCTGGTCATGCATATGTAGACTTGAACACTTAAAATCTGTGCTAAAGCAGACTATCAGAGAATTTTTTGCTGACACAGAGACTGAAACAATAGGTGTGAGAAGAGGTGCAAAGTGCCCCATTCACCTAAATGAAGCATTGACTACAGTGCTTGTTTTTGAATGGTAGGGTAGATTTTCCTTGTATAAATACTTTCAATCTGAAAGGATTTTGATTCAAATGTGTCAAGAGTTTGGATGGCCCTGCTGATTATAAACTTGACTGTGCTTTTGAGGGGGTTGGTGACAGTGATTCCTTACATGTCAGTCTGCCACAACTGTATACTCACATACAAAGCCTACAAAAAGCAAACATTTCTGAAAACATGCTGAACAGGTTAAGTATAGTTAAACAGTTACCTTCAAATAGACAAAATAATTGCAACTCAAGTAAAATCCCTGCAAACTGAGTAGAACAAAAGTACAATGTATTGAAAATTACCGTATGATGTAATGAAAGGCTACTGGTATGATTTGATACTTTTATCATGTGATTTTAAAATGTACTTACAGTGCTGATTAAGAACAGTAATCATTTTAACAAAATAAATATTTTTCTTACTAGACCTTTATTAGGCACCCTGGTTATCTGTTTATTTTTTTCTTGCACCAAAGCAAGTAGTTTAAACAGGCTTCATTATTTAACATCTAGAAACTGGCAAAATATGTTGTTTCAGGATGTATTCAGTGCAGACTAACTGTAAATTACTGAATAAAATCTAGTTAGCACTGCATGACTTAGATGTCTTGATTTTTAGAAGATATGCTACATAATGATTAGTTTACAGTGCATTTCAAAAACACACATCTTTCTTAATATTAAAAGCATTTACAAGTGACAATACATTTATCTAACAATTTATGTGATCAATACATGCTGCAGCAAACAATAAAATATTTATTTGGGGGCAGTGGGGATGTATAGTGAACCCCAGCAATTTTCCTGCAATTTTTGCAAGAAAATCCCCGCATTTTTGGGTAAAATTTTCCGCAATTTTCCAGTGGCCCTGCTTATAGTGTGAGGTGGGGAGGGGTTCTAATGGTTTATGTGTAATGCTGCTTTCACTGCTTGTTTTAGTTTCAAAACATAACTTAGCATCTGGATTGAAGATTGTTAAGCTGTCATAGCAACTAAAACAATGGATAGCAGTAAAGGTGCAAATTGTGACATTTACTTAAATGGAGTCCTAACCACAAACCTTTTTGCAAGTAGAAAGGTAGGTTACTGTGGTAATTATTTGCAAATTTCTGAATGGATCATAATTCACACAGCTGAGGATTTCAGATGGACCTGCTAATTCTAAACCTGAATGTGCCTTTGCAGACATTAATGACTGTGGTCCCTCTTAATCTGTCATCTACATGTTCACATGCAACTACTGCAATGAAAAACATATGCATGCAAATGCTTATTTCCAGGCACAGCCTAGGAGAGTTACATGTTTAAAAACAGTCTGAAAAAAATATTTATAAACATTTTTCTTCAAATAGACACAAATCACAGCAGCCAGAATAAAACAAACGTGCATTACAAATGACTGTATGATTCAATGAAAATATGTATTTTTTCTTTTTTGACAAACATTTTAACAACAAGGTACTTACAAAATATGTTACTTTTGAATGTATTTAATGTTGATGAGCTATGGATTACTATATATGTGGTACAACTACATAAGAGTAGGAGCAAGTTGGAAGGTGGGAATTACAGGCCAGTCAGTTTGACCTCAGTAGTGGGGAAAATAATGGAATCCACGCTGAAGGAAAGGATCATGGCGTATCTCGATGCCAGTGGGGCGCAGGACCCCAGGCAACATGGATTTACAGCAGGTAGATATTGTCAAACAAATCTGACAGAGTTCATCGACTGGGTAACCAGGGTGCTTGATCAAGGAGGGGTAGTAGACATGGTCTACCTGGACTTTAGCAAGGCATTCAACACCATCCCACACAGGAGGTTAGTAAACAAGTTGGGTAGTATGGGAGTGGGACCAAAGGTGATAAATTGGGTTAGACATTGGCTGAGCAACAGGACACAGAGGGTGGTGGTAAATGGAGTCCAATCCCAGAAGAGGGGGGTGACCAGTCTGGTGCCACAAGGCTCAGTTCTCCGGCCTGTCCTCTTCAGTGACATTACAGAGGGGCTGGAAGAGAAGGTAATCCTCTTTGCAGATGACACCAATAGTTGCAATAGGGTGGACACTCCAGATGGGGCATAAAAAAATGAAAAGAGACCTTGGCAAGTTAGAGGAGTGCACAAGAGAGTGGCAGCTTAAATTCAATGCAAAGAAGTTCAAGGTCATGCACCTGGGGCACAGGAATCCTGTAGAGGAATACACGATGGGGGGAAGAGATACTAACAACAACAAAACTGGAAATGCACCTGGGGTTAATAATAACAGATAACCTGAGAGTAGCCAAGCAGTGTGAAACGGTGGTGGGGAGGGCTGGAGGGATGCTGGGGTGCATAGGGAGAGGCATCACCAGTAGAAAGCAGGAGGTGGTGATGCCACTGTACAGACAATTGGTAAAGCCACATCTGGTAAACTATGTACAGGTCTGGAGACCACATCTCCAGATGGACATAGACCGAATGGAGACAGTAAAGAGAAGGGCAATAAAAATGGGGATGGGAATGCACTATAAACCATATGAGGAAATACTGAAATAATTCAATATGTATACTCTGGAAGAAAGGAAGGAGAGGGAGAATATGATAGAGACATTCAAATACCTCAAGGGGATAAACAAGGTACAGGAGGACAGCATCTTTCAGAAAAGAGGCATGCAAGAATAAAAGGTCACACTATGAGGCTTGGGGGGACTCAGGGGTAACATGAGAAAATCCTTTTTCACAGAAAAAGTGGTGGATGCATGGAACAGCCTCCCTGCAGAGGTTGAGGGCGCAAAAGCAGAGGTTGCATTCAAGAATGCATGGGATAGACAAAAGGCAACACTAGTGGTAGGAAAGAGAAAGTAAGCTGCAGATCAATCAGGATCTGCAGGTTTAGGTAGAAAGGAAAATGGTCAGACTAGGTGGACCAGGCAGTCCTTATCTGTCTTCACATTCTATGTTTCTATGTTGATGCACAGAAGGGCTGAATGCTGGCAATAGAATGGGCACCTATTGTGAACTGACTGTGGTGGATTTGTATACTGGAATTAATGACAGGACTCTGGTACTGAAACAATTATGTTTTGGGGGATGGGGGATTTCATACTATCTTTGAAAATGAGCTTCAGGTCCAAGACTCCTCTTCTGGCAGGGTCTCACTACCAGTGAAGAGCTCACATTGCCAATGGATATTTCTAGTGGATGGGTTGTTTATGTCACTTGGAATGTGCTCCGGGATGATTTTTTTTTTTGCAAGGACATCACATTAGAAATTTGTTTATGTGGATAGGCCCCATGAGGAAGAAGATCTTGCTTACAAGGATGACCTGCTGAAGTTGATAAATGCAGTGCTGCATACAGTAAATATACAGTATTAGTCAACAAGACATTGGTAAATAATCAAATTCCACCTTATAATGTAATTCCAGTTTTATTTGAACATGTGAAAAGAGGTGCTATTAAAGAGTGAATGAGAGAGTGTGTTCCATTAATAAACAGAGGAATAATCAAATGTCAACTTTCCAAATATAGATTTAACCTTATATATTTAGAACAAATCTGTTTACATTACATACAGAATAAGAGTGATGTCTCATAGGTAACAACCTTGTCTAGTAATTGTTCATTAACTAACTTGTGCATTTTTTATTTTTAGCCAGTTTTCGTCTCTCATTTGAGACAGTGCTGACCAGTTTGCTTGACATAGAAAGGAATAGAATCTTATTGAGCTGCCCAGAGGTGTCATGTACAGGCAGACCCTTACTTGTGCTGTGGCTCAATGCAACACAGAAGTAGAAATATGCAGGCAGAAAAACACAGTTTATCCACTTTGCCTCTGATTCCTACCTAGACATTATCAAACTTGATGTACTGTATGTCAGGATTAGGCCAGATGCGCTATTGGTAGCTTAGTCCTGTTCTCACTGTGCCACACTTTCTCCTCCCCTGCATTCATCCACATCAACCCTTTTAATATGTCATACTCTTTATTACATCTGGTTATATTTCTTGCATTTACCACCTCTATGGGCAAGCAGTTCCACTTGTCCACCACTCTTTCAGTGAAGAAGTACTTCCACATATCCTTATTAAATGTATCCCTCAGCTTTTGTGTTCTCACACAGCCTGAACACCTCCTGGCAATCCACTCTGTTGGTCCTCCTTAGAAGAATAAATGTTTCAGATATCATCTTTTCACTTTCTGATTTTAGCAAGTGTGTGTTTTTTCTACTCAGCTGTCCCTTGTATGTTTTACCTTGCAACTTCTGTATTTTTTTTTTCCTTTGGACTGACTCCAGATAATCTCTATCCTTTTCAGGTGAGGACTACAAAACTGGGGCAAGTGCTCCAGATGCAGTCTTACAAGTGTCCTACAGTATAGAATGTTAGGATCACCTCCTTCCTCCTACTGTTAAAACCCCTGCCCATACCCCCAAGCATCTGCAGCCTCTACTTCCTTCCCCTTTCCCTCTCCCCTTTCCCCTTTTCCTCTTCTCCTCTTTTCTTCTTCTCACCTGAAACATAGAAACATAGAAACATAGAAGTTGTCGGCAGATGAGGACCGCAAGGCCCATCCAGTCTGCCCATTTCTTTTTCTACCTTATAAATGTGCCATCGGCCTTTGCTATGTCAGTGACCTATCTATTCATAGTCATTTGTATTGCTCCCTTATGCCTATCCCATGCCTGTTTGAAGCCCTGCACTGTATTCATAGCCACTACTTCTTGTGGTAAGCCATTCCATGCATCTACCACCCTTTCTGTGAAAAAGAATTTCCTCACATTCCCCCTTAATCGGCCTCCCTCTAATCTCATGCTGTGTCCTCTTGTCCTGCTATTTTTCTTATATTTAAACATGTTAGACTCTTTCACCTTGTTTATGCCCTTAAGGTGTTTAAATGTCTCGATCATATCACCTCTCTCCCTCCTTTGCTCAAGGGTATACATATTGAGCTCCGTTAATCTGTCCTCATATGTCTTCTAGTGCAGTCCTGCACCATTTTGGTTGCCCTTCTCTGGACTGCCTCAATTTGGTTAATGTCCTTGTGAAGGTGTGCCTCCAATACTGCAGCAGTACTCCAGATGGGGCCTAACCAATGTCTTGTACAGAGGATTATTACCTCCCTCTTACGACTTGTGATACCCCTACTAATACACCCTAACACCCCTAGCCCTTACCTACTGCTTTAGAGGTCTGCTTGGATGATTTCAGGTCATCAGTGATGATGATGCCCAAGTCTCTTTCTTCCTTTGTGACTGCTAGCAACTCCTCCCAGCCTATAAGGGCTTCAGGGTTTCTCTTCCCTATGTGCATGATTTTGCACTTCTTTGCATTAAATCCCAGTTGCCACTCTTCTGACCATTCTGCTAGTTTATCCAGATCTCTTCTCATTCTGCCCACCCCATCTGGATCATCTACTCTGTTGCAGATCTTGGTGTCATCTGCAAACAGACAAGCCTTACCCTCTAGTCCATCTGCTAGGTCACTAATGAAGATGTTGAATAGGACTGGCCCCAGGACTGATCCCTGAGTACCCACTTGTGACTTGCATCTCTTCTGACTGTACTTACCACCACTCTCTGTTTTCTGCCAGTCAACCAGTTTGCCACCCAGTTGACCAACTTCTGCCCACCCCGAGCCTACCTAGCTTATTTATCAATCTTCTATGTGAACAGTGTCAAAAGCTTTTCTGAAGTCAAGGTAGGCGACATCAACTGCTCCCCTTGGTCCACCACTCTGGTACCCAGTCAAAGAAATCTATGAGATTAGTTTGACAGGACCTTCCTTTGTAAACCCATGCTGTCTTGGATCCTGTGCCCCTATGGATTCCAGGTGTTGCACTATCCTTTCCTTAAGGAGTGCTTCCATAATCTTGCCCACTACTGAGGTAAGACTGACCGGTCTGTAGTTCCCCGCCTCCTCCTGCTACCACTCTTGTGGAGTGGGATCACATGAGCCCTTCTCCAGTCTTCTGGGACCTCTCTGTGCTCAGAGACTCACTAAACAATTCTGCTAATGGCTCTGCTAGTTCCTCCTTTAGCTCCTTAAGTACCCTGGGATGTATGCCATCAGGTCCCATTGCCTTATCCACCCTGAGCTTAGCAAGCTCTTGTAGGACCCTTTCTTTTGTAAAGGGAGTAGTGCTCACCTCCCTCCCCCCTGTGTCCATGATGCTGAGCTGTGGGCCCTGCCCTACCTTCTCTTCAGTAAATACTGAGCAAAAGTATCTATTTAGGATAGATGCCTTTACAGGGTCCTCCTCCTCACATGCTCCCTTTTCTCCATTAAGCTTAGCAATACCCCCTCTGGACTTTCTCCTTTCACTAATGTATCTATAGAAAGTCTTGTCACCTTCTTTTACTGTTTGTGCTAGTGTTTCCTCAGTTTGGGACTTTGCCTGCCTTACTGCCTTACCTGCTTCCCTTAGGGCAGTTTGGTATGCCCCTATCTTCATCCGCTGTGTTCCCTTATATTTTCTGAAGGCCAGCCTTTTGGCTCTGACCTTTTCTGCTACTGTATTTGAGAACCAAAGTGGTTTCCTTCTTTTTTGCACTTCCTTTTCTGTCTAACACAATGGGATGTTGCTTCAAGTATTGTATCCTTAATGCTTGCCCACTTTGCCTGTACCTCCTCACCTGTGTTTCTTTTTGCCAGGGCTAGCTTAACTCTGTTGGCCATCTTATCAAAGTCCGCTCCTCTGAGTCCCATATTTTTGCCTTGAAATGGGATGATTTAGATGTAGTAGCCAAATTGAACCATACCATGTGATGGTCACTGGCCCCAGGTGACCTTCTACCTGGAGATCTGTGATCCCTTCTTTGTTAGTCAGTACTAGATCTAGGATAGCCCTGTCTCTTGTGGGTTGCTGTACCAGTTGTTTGAGGCCCTCCCCTGCAGGAATCCACTATGAGTCTAGTTCTGGCAGATGTTCCTGCTGGTATTGACCAATCTGTATCTGGCATGTTGAAGTCTCCCATTATCAGAACCTCCCCTTTAGCTGTCATGTTTTGTATATCTTCTAACAGTAATGTGTCTATGTCCTCCCTCTGGTCTGGGGGCCTGTAGACAACCCCAGTTCTTATGGCTGTCCCATTTCTGTTTCAGGGTGACCCACAGTTCTTCTGGCTCCTTATGTGTATTCTGAATTTCTGTAGCTTTGATATTTTCATTAACATACAGGGCCACTCCTCCCCTTTTGCACCTCGGTCTCTTCTGAACAATACATAGCCAGGTACTGAAGTCTCCCAAGTGTGGTTACTGGTAAACCACGTCTCACTAATTGCTACTATGTCCAGTTTAGCCTCTGACATTATTGCCTGCAGGTCTGGGATCTTATTTCCCAGGCTGTGAGCATTGTGTACATGATTTTCCATTGGCCAGATTTTGGTGTGTTAGTTGTTGGGTGAGGTTTGGCATTACCCTGTGCATCGTATGGGAGACAAACCTTTTTCTTACCTGGTGATGCAAATGAGCGGCAAACACATTGAATTCCAGTTTGACCACTAGCTGAGGGGAGGTGTTCTTCCATTCAACGTATGGGGTGCTGCACCCTCTCCCATTTGCTAGTTTAAATATTCTGCAAAGACGTCAAACTTCTGCCCCAATGCACTGACTCCTCTTTAGTCAGATGCAGTCCATCAAATTTAAAGAACTTTCGCTCCCAGAACTGTTGCCAGTTCCCTACAAATCTGTGTCCTTTTTCCTGGCACCAGTCCTTGAGCCATGTGTTTAGCTCCCTATCTCCCTTCTCTGACCTTCGTCCATCTGCTCCCTTCTCCCAGACTGGCAGGATCTCAGAGAGGAGATGCCGGACGAAATAGATGATAGTTTGTCACCCAGCCTAGTCAGGTGTTCCTTGGTCTCCACAACTGACCGGCTGGCGAGATCTATTAGTCCCTATGTGTACTAGGACATCAATGTTTTCTCCTGCTTTGTGAACAATTTAGCAATGCGGTCAGTGTCTCTCCATGCTGATGTACCTGGGACATCTGACCATCACCCCTGGCTGGAGATGGGTATCAACTCCCGAATCATGGAGTCTCCTATGATCAGAAGTTTTTGGATTTCCTTTGTGCTTGTTTAGTTTTGGTTCCTGATTTGGGTGAGTATTGATGTCTAGCTCCTGTGCAGTGTCCTGCTCTGCAGTGTCTTCTGCCTCTTTATTTGATTTCAGAGATAGAGGCAGATACCTGTTTGTAGTGTTTATATGGTTTGGAGGTAATGTGTTGGAGAGCAGAGGTGATGGGGCACCTGATTTGCTCCTCCTAACCACCTGCCAACCTCCTGGACCAACTACCCTCTGGGTTGAGTTTTTCTGTTGGATGCTGGGGAAATGGCGGGTGGTTCTTATAATGTATTTCCTCTTCAATATGAAATTTGAGGCATGCAATCTCTGCCCATGCTGCCGGAGCTGAGACCTAAGATCTCAAAGGCCCAGCATGTAGGACAGTGTCCTAAATCCTGTAAGAATGTCCTACTGAAAATTGTTCCACAGTACCTGCAGTTAATGAAATCCATTCCAAATAAGTTGCTGGGTTTGTAACCTAGTCAGAGTAATTAGAAGGAAAAAAATGCAAGTAATGGTTTAATTGTGCTTTGTTTAACTTGTTATAACAAGTTAAATTACTAGTGCCCTGTAAATGAGATCACCTTGTGGAGGCCCCACTGATCCGCCCCTTCCTGCTCTGCCACAGGAAATGTCACAACTGTGGTACCCTATAAAATGGAGTGTAGCTGGGGTGGTTGGGGATGGGGTGGGTGGCTGGCCCTTCCCCTGCTCAAAAAGAAGAACCACGGACGAAAGAACAAGGAGGTAAGAGCAGAAACAATCAGTCAACAACAAATGCAGTAACCCTGAAAGCTTAACCTAATGTTAGATAAAACTGTAAAACCTGTAAAGCACCACCTGTAATAATTTCAGAGAAGATATACCCTGTAAGAAACACTTTGCTCCAGAGAAAATAAAGCAGTAACAGAAGATATACCTTGCAAAGACAATTTGAATCAGAAGATTACAGCAGTAATCTGTTAGCACACCTGTAGGCACACCTTGTAATAATGCAGAAGAAGGTATACCAGCAACAACAATTTGAATCAGAGAAAAAAAATAAAGCAATGAAATGTTAGCAACAAACAGTAGCAATCCCTGTAAGTAAAAAATAAAAACACCACCACACAGTAAATCTGCTTAGCCAAACTAAGTCTTAATCCTTCTCCCTTGCTCTGGTAAGTTTCTCTACTCTGCCTTTCAAGCAGTCTTAGAAGGAAAGAGCTCAGGTGAAGCTAGGTGCCTTGGCCAGCAAACCAAGTCTTCTACCTCCAAGATATCAACTAACCTGACTTTTTAACCCTTCTTTCTGTTGGAAATTACTGACAGTTTGCCAGCTCCACCCCCCACATTCAAACCTAATCCTTTGGAAGAGCTGTGGGAGGAAAAGCAATTAGCTCCTTCAATGTGAGAAGGAGACTGAAACACCTCTGAGACAACAAACCTTTTCAACAAACAAGAATAAAATAAAACACAGTGTCAAACAGTAATTTTGCTTAGCCCAATGATAAAAAGTCACAAAAATGTAAGCTCCACCTGTAATACAGTAATTTCAGAGAAGATATACGCTGTAAGAAACACTTTGCTCCAGAAAAATAAAGCAGTAACAGAAGATATACCTTGCAAAGACAATTTGAATCAGAAGATTACAGCAGTAATCTGTTAGCACACACCTGTAGGCACACCTTGTAATAATGCAGAAGAAGGTATACCAGCAACAACAATTTGAATCAGAGAAAAAAAAAATAAAGCAATGAAATGTTAGCAACAAACAGTAGCAATCCCTGTGAGTAAAAAATAAAAACACCACCACACAGTAAATCTGCTTAGCCAAACTAAGTCTTAATCCTTCTCCCTTGCTCTGGTAAGTTTCTCTACTCTGCCTTTCAAGCAGTCTTAGAAGGAAAGAGCTCAGGTGAAGCTAGGTGCCTTGGCCAGCAAACCAAGTCTTCTACCTGTATCTCCATCCTCTACTCTCAAACCCCTCCTAACCCTCAACCTTTTCCACTGGAGTAGCCTTGAAGGGTTTGACCCCAAGCTACTGTACTTCTCCTCTCCTTCAATTGCTGCTCCTCTTGCCTCCTTACTAAACCTCTCCTTCTCTCTGACCTCTGTTCCTCCATCCAGGAAGCACTCTATCATCATCCTCCTTCACACGGATGGAGACTCCTTCTCTCCTGGCAACTTCTGCTCTATTTCCCTCCTCCCTACCCTCTCCAAGCTCCAAGAACACATAGTTCTATCCCAACTCTTTCTCTTCCTTGAAGACTCATTCTTCTTTACCCCTTTCCAGTCTGTCTTTTGCAAACTCCACTCCACAGCCTCTTCCCTTCTCCAGCTTACTGAGTCCATACATTTGGCCATGGACAAGGGCCTTTTCATTGCTTCCATTTTCATCGATCTTGCTAAAGCATTCAGCACTGTCTCTCATTCTCTCCTCATTCACAAACTTGATTCAGCTGGGATATCTGTCACTGCCACTCAATGGTTCAGCTCCTACCTCAGAGGTAAAATCCAATCCTTGAAGCTTGGAAATGCCTTATCCCCCTCCCTCCCAATTACCACTGCTGTCTCCCAAGGCTCTATACTTGAACCACTCCTATTTTCCATTTTTTTAATGATCATCCCCCATGCCTGCTCATACAGTATGTGCCTATACACATGTATGCAGATGACACTGCCCTTTTTGTCTCAGGCTCTTCACCTGCTGAGTTTATGTCCAAGCTCCAACCTAATTTTTACTCTCTTCAACTATGGTTCCAGTCAAATCAAGTATCACTTAATGGCAAAAAGACTGTTTCTATGTGCTTTGGCACTAGACCTAGGATGACCAAAGTCTCATCCCTCCCATCCTTCCATACCCTTGATGTGGTCCCTAAGGATGATGTGCCAGCTTTCAAGTAATTGGGCATCTGGCTTGACCGTCACCTCCATTTCTCCAGCACATTGATGCAATACATAAAAGGCTACATCCTAAACTTGATGCCCTTTATAGGCATAAAACCTGCGTCCCTCTCCTTGCCCACTATGACATCCATACCATGATGATTCACTCTGTTTTTGATTATGAAGATGTTGTCTATGGAGCTGTCTCTAAATCCACATGATAACTTGTGATATGGGCAAATCAAATTGAGTGGCTCAATATGAGAGACCAAATTTGAGCACCTGTGGAAATATCAAGTGGGAATAAACAGAAAGGGGAATTACAGCAAGTGTAGAAGAGTTCAAGGTAGTTAATAGCAAGGTACAGATAGGGAGTAGTGGTGGGCAAAGTGCCTAAAATGTGCTACATGTAGTATTATGCGTAGAACCCGAATTTTGCTTACTACTCCACAAAGCAAATTGAATAACTACATATCTCGAAGTAACGTGAAGTTCCCATTGTTGTCTATGGACATTGCGTTACTTCACCTAGTTTTCTATTGACTTCATTTTACTTTGCCTTGTTTTGTGCTCTTTAAGGCAAATTTTGCAGTGAATCATGGGATGCAAGGTCACATGGGCTCTATATTGTTTTGCACAGCCTCAGTTCATCGTAGTGTGTGCAGTGGAAAGCTTGGAGACAGTTTGCTCTCAGAGCTCTGAGATTCAAACCCTCTAAAAACCTTTAAAAATGCCTTTTTGCCACAGAATTTTGTGACAAAATTTAGTAGATTGTTTGTAGTAAACCCTGATGTGGTTATATCATAGAGCATTTATTGATGTTTTGTGTATATTGAATGTTAGTTTAGTTGATTCAGTCTCTGTACTGAGAGACACTGTAGAAGTGTGCTTCGGGGAGGGGCTGATCTGTGGCATAGAAGGCAGAGTAGTGAGAAAGGCATTTCTCCAAACATTGTTGGCTATTGTTTTATTATTTTTGTGTTCAGGTAGACACAGTACAACTTCACTGAATTGTTCATAAATTGCTTCTGTTTGCTGGGCAGTTTTTCAGCCTTTTTACAAGACTGTCTGTGATGTACTGTACTGAACAGTTAAAGTTTCTGTGCCTGACCTTTAATCCGTGTGCGTGCTGTCAATTGATGTGCATTTTATTGTGGCACCAGAGTAGCAGTACTCTGAATTTCTAAGCCTGTCTGCAATCTATTTCCCTGCTTCTGTGTAGTTAGGTACTGCATCTTTCCACCCCCCATCAAAACAAGGTACTGTTTCTTGACTGTCGGCTTTTTGAAGATTGGTTAAGGATTCAAGGACATGTATTGTATTGTACCTGAGCAGCCTCATTTAGTGTTTTGCCTCACAGCCACCCAAAAGTGATGAAATATCAAGTTGCTATAAATTGTCTGTGTCGTCTGAAAAAATGCCCATGAAGAGACCGTCAGTCAAAGCAGTTTCTGGCTGTGGTGCTGCTGCCAAGAAGACTATTAGCAGTGGAAGTTGTTGTGAAGATGAGTCAGGTTCATCATGGGCTACCAATGGTAGCAGTGTTAAAAGTGGTTATGGCCATGGTAATACACAGCAGAAGGGAAAGGTAGTAGTTGGTGCAAGTAAAGGGATTTGTCCAACTGTTTTTCACAATGAAATCAGTGACTTCAATGCTGGTTGGAGATGGTGCTGTCCCGGCTGTTAATAAAGTTAATGAGTGCAGGGTTGATAACAACATGAGTATAACTAAAAGTTTATCCCTGTTAAAACTTGTGTGGGGAAAATGTTGTTGAATCCACAGACTTGAGTGTAATTGATGTCCCACTACCTACAGTACTTGAACATGATTCTGGTCATAATGATGACTAACTGTCTCATCTTTGCACTGTTGTTGAGGATAGGCCATCCAAACAGTCAGACATTGATGAAAAAAGTGTGGCTCATAATATTGAGGCTGTTGTTGAACTTGGAAAATCTCTAGAGGACAGCCTCCAAAGTGAATTAGTGGATGATCATTATGATGATGATGTTAGAGTCCTCATTTGGGAATCAGAAAAAAAAGAAAGTGAAGGTGGCTGTTTGTAAACAGTTTGTTAGTCAATCATCCCTCCTCAAAGTTCTGCTGTAGCTGTATCTGCTGATGATAACCCTAAATAAATAGTCATAGATTATGATGTTCAAAGTCCAATTGTGCGCAACAGTAGAAATCATGCATTATACTCCCCATTTCATCACCATCAAAAGTGCAGTTACATATGCAGCAGCAGCACCAGTGGCAACATGTGAAGAGTAGGACATCCAACTCCCTAATCTGGGATTTGTTTGCACAAGATGGCAACAATGAAATAGTGACAATCTGCCAGCTTTGCCAAGTGCATGTGAAGTGCAGTAAAAAAGGGTAGCCATTTGGGCACTGGGGACCAGCATACTCATCTGAAGAGCAGGCACAAGGCACTGTGGATGCAACACCAGAGGGGAGCTAGTGCCATAGTTGGGCGTTCACCCCAAGTCAACTTAGTGAGCATGGCATCCCCTTGCATCAGAGTAAGTAACCATGTCAGTAAAAGTGGTGAAACAACACCAGGGGATTACTTCAGGCATGAGTAGTATGATGATTTGGAATGTTCAAGCAGTGGTCAGAGTAGCAGTGGTGGGCCATGTAGTAATTCTACTACATCAACCCCTCTGATTAAAACAAGGAAAATAACCACATGTATTGGCTTGTCATCTGTGCACCCACCATCACACATCCAAGGTACCCAATCCATGTCAATTAGTAGAGTAGAGCCATTTGGCACACCATGTGTAAAGCAATGAACAATACAGCCCACATTGCACAGTCTTTTTGCGAGCAACACTAAATACCCACCCAATCATGCAGATGTACAAGAACTCAGTGCTGCCATAGTGGAAATGCTGGAAATTGAGCTTTTGCCAATTTCCTTTGTGGAGAATGTGGGCATCTGGTGCTTTGTGGCATGTGCATGTCCTAAATGGAAAGTCCTGTCCTGGACATACTTTTGCACCCATGCTGTCCCTGAGTTATATCGGGTGGTGGCAGAGTCTGTAAGAGATACCCTTCAACATTCTGCTTCACCTTACATTCACTTAAGCATGAATATGTGGACAAGTGGCAAAATGGTGGTTAGTTCCTATCTGTGTATTACTGCACATTGGGCACCGCTACCTGGGGTTGTCTGTGATAGTAGGATGAGAAGGTAATGTAATAAGTGAGACTGTGGTAGTTGTAGAAACCTTCATGGCATTAGACAGCATGCCACGCTTGTAATGCATAGTGTTAGCAGGGTTGCATATAGGCGAACACATGCTAGACTGGATACTGACAGAAATTGATGAGTGGCTGCATTCCCTGTGCCTAAAAGCTGGCTTCATAGTTAGTGATAATGTATCAAACATTGTGAAATGTATCTGCAATGGTGGCTTTGTGCGAGTTCCCTGTATGGCCCACTGTTTAAATCTGGTGGTACAGGAGTTTCTGCAGTACCCTGAAATAAAGCAAATGCTGTCTGCTGCGTGCTGCATCTCTGCCTGCTTTGCTCTTTGAACACTGACTTCCTGCCTATTTAACTTCTACCCTGGATCATGTGACCTGCAGACCTGCAGAGACAATCAGGCGTGTGATCAGTAACCTGTTTTTTTAATGACTTCACCTAATCAAACTTTAACTTGAAATGAACTCGAAGTGGACAATGCAAAGTAAGGCGAATTTCAAGTTTTTAATGGACAATTTGCATAGTGCTACGTGAATTCAAAGTGGACCACTTTGGGTTCACTTTGCCTGTTAATTAAAACTTCACTGCATCTCTAGTAGGGAGATACGGTTATAGGTTTTGCCTACCGTAATTTCCTCTGTCCCCCAGTGTCACCCCCGCAGGAGTTGATTATATTATTAATGGGGGTGCTTGGGGGGGCATAGCCCTCCACATAGAATTATATTTTCAATTATTCCTGTCATAGAAATTAAATGTCAGTTGATAAAATTGTTATGCACTGTGGTGTTGATCGCTATTATTCTCAGCAGCAACATATAGTCACAAATTAATTCAGTGCTAATATTCTGGCACACTTATTACATGGAACCAATTCACCCTGGCCAGACTGGACCCTCTTTTCTACTCCTTCTGCCACTTTGCCTTCAACAGTCCTTCCCGCACCCATCACTGTACCCTTTACTCTTCCCTTTCCCTCCCTTTCCTTGAGAATAGCCATCTGTCCCACATTGCCCCATTCACCTCAAAATTCTGGATATCCTCCTTACCCCCCATCTTGGCTCTCTACTCTGTCCTGCCACCCTTCCCTCATACTCTCTTCATAACACTGGGTTCCAGTCACTCAAGCTCCACCACCCCCAAACAGTCTCGCTGGCCAATCTGCATTTTCTTTCTGCTTTCCTAAACTCTGGAATTCCCTTCCATTAATCATTCACTCTGCTCCCTCTAAATCCTGCCTCATCCTTTCCTCCACACAGACACCTACCCCCCTGCCATTGTCCTTAATGTGCCGGGCCTTTGCTTTTCTTTGCTGCTGATTGCAAATGTACCGTAACTGCTGGCATTGTATTTTGCACTTATTTTGTATAATCACTATCTGCCAACAATGTTTATTGCACTTATTGTGTTATTTGTTAGTATACTATGTCCACTTTTTATTGCAACTGTAATTGCACATATTGTATTTACCTTTTCTCATCTGTAATATTGTAAGTTCTTTCAATAATGTTTCTCTCTGTATACTACATTGTTTGTGCAATGCTATATTTATATTGTACTAACTTCCCCTTTCCCCCAGGACACATTGGGCAATGAGCTGTTTGAGCTCAGTATGTTATTTATTTACTTATTTAAGATATCGGATTTTCAACCTTTGAGTCATAGACAAAGGCTCCACATCTGAGAACAATGCAGAACAATAAGCAGAATGCAGTAAACACTAAGACAAAACACAGGGCACGAACAGTACAATCAATAAGGAGAATGAGGCCTCTACAATTAGGTAGCTATTCAGGTCCAGCTAAGGAGCTTGTAAGTGTCAAGGCGCAAGCAGTCGAGAGCCCAACATTGTCATTAACACAGTCAACAGTGTGCAAGAGAGAAGTATACATATTGTGACATATTATCATGAACACAGACAATAATGCACAAAGAGCAGTATACAATAACAGCAGGGAATAAAACTTTAACACACGCTCTCTCAACATAGTACTGGTTGTACTAAATGTTTATATGCACCAGCTGGCATCTCCACCTATGCTCCACCACTGGGGCAAGGACTGGGCAGGCCTGTCCAGGGCATGGTAACCATGTTTGGGTGGGGCTAAACCACAGGCCATATGTAGCCATTGCATTGGCAGCAATGGGTAGAGAGTATGTGGCCTTTTAGGACTATTTTGAAGGGACCTAGTCTGGAGACAGAGGTAACGGCAGGGGGGAATTCATTGTGCCATAACAACACTCTGTAAGTAAACAACCTTTGGGTTAGGGAGGACCTGACCCTGTGAACAGACCACACCAGTTTATTTGTTGAGTGAGTGTTTGCTGAGGCATGAGTAGTATGGAGGGAGGCAGAAACTCTAAGTGGGGTAAGTCGTAGTTGAATTTTATTGGTGAGAAGACACATTTGATAATGTACTCTTCCATCTAGAATGAGGATATTTGTTAGGGCATACAGGGTGCAGCTGTGGGTATGCCTATGCCTAGGTTACAAACCCAGCAACTTATTTGGAATGGATTTCATTAACTGCAGGTACTGTGGAACAATTTTCAGAAGGACAGTCTTACAGGATTTAGGACACTGTCCTACATGCTGGGACTTTGGAGATCTTAGGTCTCAGCTCCAGGCAGCATGGGCAGAGATTGCACGCCTCAAATTTCATATTGAAGAGGAAATACATTATAAGAACCACCGCCATTTCCCCAGCATCCAACAGAAAACCTCGACCGCAGAGGGTAGTTGGTCCAGGAGGTTGGCAGGTGGTTAGGAGGAGCAAATCAGGTGCCCCATCACCTCTGCTCTCCAACACATTACCTCCAAAACCATATAAACACTACAAACAGGTATCTGCCTCTATCTCTGAAATCAAATAAAGAGGCAGAAGACACTGCAGAGCAGGACACTGCAGCACAGGAGCTAGCACAACAATACTCACCCAAATCAGGAACCAAAACTAAACAAGCACAAAGGAAATCCAAAAAACTTCTGATCATAGGAGACTCCATGATTCGGGGAGTTGATACCCATCTCCAGCCAGGGGTGATGGTCAGATGTCTCCCAGGTACATCAGCATGGAGAGACACTGACCGCATTGCTAAAATTGTTCACAAAGCAGGAGAAAACATTGATGTCCTAGTACACATAGAGACTAATGATCTAGCCAGCCCGGTCAGTTGTGGAGACCAAGGAACACCTGACTAGGCTGGGTGACAAACTATCATCTATTTCAGTCCGGCATCTCCTTCTCTGAGATCCTGCCAGTCTGGGAGAGGGGAGCAGATGGACGGAAGGTCAGAGAAGGGGAGATAGGGGAGCTAAACACGTGGCTCAAGGACTGGAGCCAGGAAAAAGGACACAGATTTGTAGGGAACTGGCAACAGTTCTGGGAGCGAAAGTTCTTTAAATTTGATGGACTGCATCTGACTAAAGAGGGAGTCAGTGCATTGGGGCAGAAGTTTGACGTCTTTGCAGAATATTTAAACTAGCAAATGGGGAGAGGGGTGCAGCACCCCATACGTCGAATGGGAAGAACACCCTTCCCCCCTCAGCTAGTGGTCAAACAGGAATTCAGTGTGTTTTGCCGTTCATTTGCATCACCAGGTAAGAAAAAGGTTTGTCTCCCCATACGATGCACAGGGTTATGCCAAACTTCACCCAACAACTAACACACCAAAATCTGGCCAATGGAAAATCATGTACAAAATGCTCACAGCCTGGGAAATAAGATCCCAGACCTGGCAATAATGTCAGAGGCTAAACTGGACATAGTAGCAATTAGTGAGACGTGGTTTACCAGTAACCACACTTGGGAGACTTCAGTACCTGGCTATGTATTGTTCAGAAGAGACCGAGGTGCAAAAAGGGGGGGAGGGGTGGCCCTGTATGTTAATGAAAATATCAAAGCTACAGAAATTCAGAATACACATAAGGAGCCAGAAGAACTGTGGGTCACCCTGGAAACAGGAAATGGGACAGCCATAAGAACTGGGGTTGTCTACAGGCCCCCAGACCAGAGGGAGGACATAGACACATTACTGTTAGAAGATATACAAAACATGACAGCTAAAGGGGAGGTTCTGATAATGGGAGACTTCAACATGCCAGATACAGATTGGTCAATACCAGCAGGAACATCTGCCAGAACTAGACTCATAGTGGATTCCCTGCAGGGGAGGGCCTCAAACAACTGGTACAGCAACCCACAAGAGACAGGGCTATCCTAGATCTAGTACTGACTAACAAAGAAGGGATCACAGATCTCCAGGTAGAAGGTCACCTGGGGGCCAGTGACCATCACATGGTATGGTTCAATTTGGCTACTACATCTAAATCATCCCATTCCAAAGCAAAAATATGGGACTTCAGAGGAGCTGACTTTGATAAGATGGCCAACAGAGTTAAGCTAGCTCTGGCAAAAAGAAACACAGGTGAGGAGGTACAGGCAAAGTGGGCAAGCATTAAGGATACAATACTTGAAGCAACATCCCATTGTGTTAGACAGAAAAGGAAGTGCAAAAGAAGAAGGAAACCACTTTGGTTCTCAAATACAGTAGCAGAAAAGGTCAGAGCCAAAAGGCTGGCCTTCAGAAAATATAAGGGAACACAGCGGATGAAGATAGGGAGGCATACCAAACTGCCCTAAGGGAAGCAGGTAAGGCAGTAAGGCAGGCAAAGTCCCAAACTGAGGAAACACTAGCACGAACAGTAAAGAAGGTGACAAGACTTTCTATAGATACATTAGTGAAAGGAGAAAGTCCAGAGGGGTATTGCTAAGCTTAATGGAGAAAAGGAGCATGTGAGGAGGAGGACCTGTAAAGGCATCTATCCTAAATAGATACTTTGCTCAGTATTTACTGAAGAGAAGGTAGGCAGGGCCCACAGCTCAGCATCATGGACGCAGGGGGAGGGAGGTGACACTCCCTTCACAAAAGAAAGGGTCCTACAAGAGCTTGCTAAGCTCAGGGTGGATAAGGCAATGGGACCTGATGGCATACATCCCAGGGTACTTAAGGAGCCAAAGGAGGAACTAGCAGAGCTGTTAGCAGAATTGTTTAGTGAGTCTCTGAGCACAGGAGAGGTCCCAGAAGACTGGAGAAGGGCTCATGTGATCCCACTCCACAAGAGTGGTAGCAGGGAGGAGGCGGGAACTACAGACCGGTCAGTCTTGCCTCAGTAGTGGGCAAGATTATGGAGGCACTCCTTAAGGAAAGGATAGTGCAACACCTGGAATCCATAGGGCACAGGATCCAAGACAGCATGGGTTTACAAAGGAAGGTCCTGTCAAACTAATCTCATAGATTTCTTTGACTGGGTAACAGAGTGGTGGACCAAGGGGGAGCAGTTGATGTCGCCTACCTTGACTTCAGCAAAGCTTTGACACTGTTCCACATAGAAGATTGATAAATAAGCTAGGTAGGCTCGGGTGGGTCAGAAGTTGGTCAACTGGGTGGCAAACTGGTTGACTGGCAGAAAACAGAGAGTGGTGGTAAATGGTATACAGTCAGAAGAGATGCAAGTCACAAGGGGTACTCCCTAGGGATCAGTCCTGGGGCCAGTCCTATTCAACATCTTCATTAGTGACCCCGCAGATGGACTACAGGGTAAGGCTTGTCTGTTTGCAGATGACACCAAGATCTGCAACAGAGTAGATGATCCAGATGGGGTGGGCAGAATGAGAAGAGATCTGGATAAACTAGCAGAATGGTCAGAAGAGTGGCAACTGGATTTAATGCAAAGAAGTGCAAAATCATGCACATAGGGAAGAGAAACCCTGAAGCCACTTATAGGCTGGGAGGAGTTGCTAGCAGTCACAAAGGAAGAAAGAGACTTGGGCATCATCATCACTGATGACCTAAAATCATCCAAGCAGACCTCTAAAGCAGTAGGTAAGGCTAAGGGGTGTTAAGGTGTATTAGTAGTGGTATCACAAGCGCAAGAGGGAGGTAATAATCCCTCTGTACAAGACATTGGTTAGGCCCCATCTGAGTACTGCATGCAGTATTGGAGGCCACACCTTCACAAGGACATTAACCAAATTGAGGCAGTCCAGAGAAGGGCAACCAAAATGGTGCAGGGACTGCATCAGAAGACATATGAGGACAGATTAACGGAGCTCAATATGTATACCCTTGAGCAAAGGAGGGAGAGAGGTGATATGATCGAGACATTTAAACACCTTAAGGGCATAAACAAGGTGAAAGAGTCTAACATGTTTAAATATAAGAAAAATAGCAGGACAAGAGGACACAGCATGAGATTAGACGGAGGCCGATTAAGGGGGAATGTGAGGAAATTCTTTTTCACAGAAAGGGTGGTAGATGCATGGAATGGCTTACCACAAGAAGTGGTGGCTATGAATACAGTGCAGGGCTTCAAACAGGCATGGGATAGGCATAAGGGAGCAATACAAATGACTATAAATAGATAGGTCACTGACAGAGCAAAGGCCGATGGCACATTTATAAGGTAGAAAAAGAAATGGGCAGACTGGATGGGCCTTGCGGTCCTTATCTGCCGTCAACTTCTATGTTTCTATGTATCTGCCCCAGCAAGGAGTCTACATGCCTTGTTGATAGCCAAGTGGATTTTGTTGAGAACTGTGAGGTCAGCAGCCGAGTAGACGGTGAGCCCATAATCTACTAGGGAGAGGATGGAGGAGGTAACAGCAAGGTTAAGGGTCTCTTACAGTAGGCCTTCTCTATGCTGATACAGTAATCCTATGCAGATATTTATGGCTGAGGAAAGATTACTGATATCGGGGTGGAATGAGAGGCAGGGATCGAATGTTAGGCTCAGGTATTTATAGGTTAATATCCCAGTACTGACACTGTAGTGCAGCATGAGAGGGGTGCTGCATTTCTGAGGTGCCGTCTTTCGGATGAGACGTTAAAAGCGAGGTCCCATCTGCTGTATTGGTGGTAGTTCAGGTGGATGTTAAAGATCCCATGACACTTATCGAAAAAAGAGTAGGGGAATTTCCCCGATGTCCTGGCCAAATTTCCCTCATTCACTGAAAAATTCCACCAAAAGCTTAATCTGGTTCAAGGTCAGTTGGCATTCATCTGTATCCCCCTCCCCCGGGTCATGACAGAAAATAGGCAGGATTTGTCTAGTGCACTTACCAGGTCAACAAAAACTAAAACAAAAAAAGGTATGGACCTGTTCCAGTGGGAGCAGAGCTTTGGAAAAGATTGTTATCTGAGCATCACTGTCCTTGCTCTGTCAGTGGGCAAAGAGCATTTAGTCTTTTTTTACATTGACCACCAATCTGTGGTCAGTGAACCAGTTTTCGATCTGGTTGAAGGCAAGTTGTAGCGAGGACTGTAGGATTGTGAGATCAGGGTGGAAGGCAAACACTACCACATCATCTGCATAATAAATAAATAAATGCCCTAGTACTCAATTAAATTTATAGTACTCTTGCAAAATTGCACAAAATCACCAATTTCACATTCACACAATTTTTGCAGAATTGCATCACATTCAGAATAATTTTGGATCACTTTTTATCTCAAATTGCACATTTTTTTCACCCTTCACATTTTTTAAAATGCAAGTTTTTAAAACATGCCAAATGTCAGCAAATAGCACCCTTTCACCCAAACTGCACATTTTTAAAAAGCTTAGTTATTAAAAACCGTTCAACTGCAGCAAATAATGCAACAGGCAGAGCATAAACTTTTAAAAGTGCGCATTTTTATAAATCTTAATCTGTGCAATTATGCAATTATGCTCATTTTGCAAAGAAAGCTACATAGTACTGTATAATGGGCTCATTCATGAAATCATGCAAAATTATGTGAAAATGGCAACATTCTGCAAAAAGTGCTTGAAACTGATTTTTGCAATTTCACCCAGCACTGGTATCCCCATATGCTTTCTTGTGTTGGGCTGTGGACTTGTCGCTATCGCTAATGATAACCACTTGGAGTCTTTTCTCTGTGGTCTTGTACTCCCTCACACCACCCACTTAGTTTTACGATTTCTTTACCAATGTGCAGAACCTTGTACTTAACATTTAACTGCAGCTTTCAGATCCTTGATAATTTCTCCTTCAATTACAAATCCCTCTTTATTATGTCCCTTATACCCTCTTCACTGTCTACCATTCCACAGAGTTTTGTGACATTTAAAATAAAAATGCATCTTCTCCTGAATACCATCCTCCACAGTATGTTACAGATTTTCCTGCTTCTCTGGGGAGCAATTAAAGAACTCTGTCAGAGGTATAGCTAGTGACTATCCCACTTCTTCAGTAATCAAGAGAAATCATCTGGCCCTGGAGTCTTGTTTACCTTTAATCTCTTTAACCCCTTATGCACCCTTTCCTCTTTGATAATCCCCATCTACAGCTTCTGAATATGTGTCCCTTTGAATTTTCACCACATTCTAGAAGTGGTTCCTCCCTTCTACTTTGAACACTGAGTGGAAGTATTCATCCAGTATCTAAGCCTTTCCCACATAGTCTTCCATGTTGATCCCTACACAATTTTCCATCTTTCTTTTTTTAAACTTAGTGTTATTGTTGAACTCTAGGTAACATGGACATACTCCAGTCAATCACATTTTGTTTACATAGCAACAATGAATAAAGTGAAAAATATCCAGGTGTGTCCATCAGTCCAGTTAGCTCATCTTTGGATCTATAGCTCCAGACTTAATGTGCATCTTGATCTGAGAACCACCGATATATTTTAGAGAACAGTATTTTTATTTATTTATTTGAAAGTGTTTATCCAGGAAAGACACACATAGCTGCATTAGCTCATTTCCAGGTGGGTCCGGGGGGGTGGTGGAAGTGGGGGAACCAATAGTAAGTACAGGAAATATGCAAATTATGGTAGAACAACAGTAATAAGAATAGAGAGTGCCGACTCTCTAGAAACTAAACAGTAACCAAATACAGGTTAATTTAAACACAAACTTTAACTACATGAAGGGGAACTGCCAACCTGTATGTATTGTCCTTTGACTCTCTTGCTCTCTATACCCTTAATACTTAAATCTCCCTAATGCTCCCAGCTCATACCTCTCGCCTAACCCTCTCATCTTCCTCCTATACCTACTCTGGATCCTCTTATTGCACCAACTCTTACGATTCCTCCCCTCCCCACCCGGTTCCCTACCCCTGACCATTACTGCGGTACCAATCCTGCCACTCCGTCAGCCACAAAACACTCTTTGTCCCCCTAGTACCCATCCTAGTGAGCTGGCTACCTTATGAACCTTCTGAATCATGTACATATGTAATATATCCTTGTTTTTCCTAACATGTCAAATTATGTGTTCAATATCTGATTTATTGTTTTATTTCTGTCTTCACAATTTGGTGTATAATCTGATTGTTATATTATTGGGATCTGTTGTATAACTCACATTTTTGTATTCTTCTATTTGTAAATGTTCTGAATGCTATATTTCATGTAAATTGAACCTTGACCTTACCAGGTCCATCTTGCAAATGAGCCTTGCTCAACGATGTTCGCCTGGATAAATAAAGATTTGATTGATTGCTGCATTATTTCTCAATATGGTGTAATGTTGTTATCAATGCTATATTTCCCTTCATGTGGTATAAAAACAAAAACTTACATCCCGTCATGTGTTTTGCTCTATATTTTTGTTGTCATAGCAGTGGCCATATCTGCCCTTGTAAGTTTTCTCAACACTGTGGCTTAAATATGATGATGGCAATCTGATTTGATGTGTTTATACACTAGCACAGTATGCTTCATAAATGCATGGCCTATGTGTACACCTGCACTGTCAATTTTATACTGGAGCTGTCAGTGCATTCACTTTTTTTGTAATATATCTTTGTCTGAAGTATAGTAATGAGTAGAAGGTTATTGTTCATTCTAGTTTTGTGCACAAATCTGACATGATTGCTTTCTTTACAAATTGCAAGCATGTTAATGTCGTTGACATTTGCCGGTTTCCAACATGCATCTTTGGTGGTCTTGTTATAACGTGCATTGTACATTTTATACTAGTATTGTCTAGTGTGATCACTTTTCTTTTTTTTAAGCCATGTATTTATTGAGTCCTGTTATTTCATTTTATAATATCAATCAGACATCTTGAAGACAGAGACAGTGTGCTTTAAATCTCCCTCCCTCAATTCATATCCCTCTCAATCGTGCTTCACAGTTGAACTCCCACCACCGGCTTCTGGCAGGAACATAGCACTACCAGTTTGCAGTTGATAGTATGTTTTTTGCAAGTTCATATCAAATCCAAACATTATCTTAGCTTAGTTGCCACTAATGCAGAATTGTATATTTTCACTAGATTTCATGAAGCCAACTCCACACTTATCAAATGGCAAGAGAATAAATTGTATTTTTTTTCTGCAGATTAGCCACTCCAGATAAATAGTAGTGAGCTGCTTTTACAGAGCAGTGCTGGTATAAGACTGCAGGCAAAGCACTCCTGCTCTTTTACTTGCACACAAATTGAGAGCTTTCAACTGTATTGTTCTCCATCACTACCATTTCATGAGCAAAAAAAAATAATTGTCACTAGGTCAGAGATAAGCAATGACATCAAACCTTGATCAATATCTGGATGAGAGAACTAATTGTTCCCCACCCTCTTTCCTTCATTTTTTGTCTGCAATAACATTTTTATACAGTCTTCTGTGATACAATAATATTCATAGTAAAAAACAAAATGAGAGAGGGAGAGAATACTAGAGTGAGAGAGAAAACGCTCAAGAGATAGAAAATAAATGAG
Organism: Neoceratodus forsteri; assembly: GCA_016271365.2. Lineage (NCBI taxonomy): Eukaryota > Metazoa > Chordata > Ceratodontiformes > Ceratodontidae > Neoceratodus > Neoceratodus forsteri. The sequence goes on along the minus strand of CM057451.1, from coordinate 1,054,485,443 downwards.
AGATGTATATGGGGAATTAGAAACAGTTAAACAAAAGGATAAAGACAATGAGTCAAACTGCCAAAGCAATGACTTGCACTTGTGTAAGCTATTAAAATGTAAGTGCAGCATGAATGAGAATTCATACTGTTTTACTTACATTAATATATAAAAAAGTTAGATGACAGTCAGTAGAGGACATCACTAATCACAGCATATCTAATATTGCTTTTGTTGAAAAAGAGACAGGTATGATGTTGATTATTTCTACTGTATCACACAGGTTAAGTCAGTCAATAATTCTAGACAATGGGAGTTGTCAGGTCAGTTTACTTGATTGCTTTACATGTTATATTCTATTACAGTAAGGCATAAAGTATTGGGCAAAATTAAGTCATTATCTAAATAAAGTAAAAACAACTGGAAAAGACAGTAATAGGCAATTAAATACTCAGCTTCAAATACAGTCAGATAACTCAACCTCATAACATGACTGTGCAAGTTGCCTCAAAACCGGTATAAATTAAATGGCAAAAATAAAAATGTAGTAAATACTGTCAAATGTTGAAATCATCAATTAAACTATTATTATTGTGTTGACAGCATCCCAACATGCATTGTAGTTGGTGATAACAGACTCTACAAAAAAGATTAAGAGGTGGACTGAACTGAGGTGTCCAATTACTTCAGAAGATGCTGGCATAAGTATGAAATGCAATGTCTGTGAGCTGACAAGACACCCGAGTTTGCACACAGTTTCACGTGGCAAGGACCTGCATGTATTGTGAATGTGCTTCAGCTGTGAGACTGATCGTAAAGACCCAGAGCAAAATGGTATGGTAACACTAAAGCTGGGTTATATCACAATAGTAGGGGAAACAGTTTCATACCTGTCATTCTGATCTAGACCGGGTGGTCATAGGGATATGGCTTTTCAGTTTCTGCAGCTGTCCCACTCCGTTGGGAAACATCTGGTCCCCCTTCCTGGAATAATGACCACAGTATTGTATTATAACCACTTAAAGGACTGGCAAACAGTCCAAGTATGATTTCTAAGCTTTATGCAGCTAGTTTCAGTACATGCTACTCAGAAGGCACAGAGATAGGCCATTACTGGGTGAAGGCACTACCCAAAACTAGCACTCATTGGCAATGGGATGAAGTAAGGAAAAATATGCAGAAATTCAGTAAGGTGGAAAACCTTTGACACATGCAGTACAAAATATTCCATAATCTCTACTTCACACCACACAAGATAAATAAAATGGAGAAGTCACCATCAGACAACTGTGCCAAATGTGGTGTACAGGAGGCACATTATTTCATATACTATGGGAGTGTTGGTAGAACCTGTGCATGTTGCATAGATATAGCATGTAGAGCTGCATGTCTGTGTGGTGCACAGGAAATGTACAAGCAGCATGCATGACGATAGTGTAGTGCTGCATGCAAGTGTCAGCCATATGGGTTTGTGGATGCGCAGCATGCAGTGTGAAGAGGATCAGGATCATGCATTGCACCTTGCGCTCCCCAACATGTATGCACGACTGCAGCCACATCTGGAAGGTGCATGAATCCTGCCACACAACATTACACCTGGGGTAGGACAAATGTAAACCCTAGTGATCTTGTGTGCAGGCCGAGAAGTGTCCCTACAGGAGGTGAACACAGACGCAATCAGGCCGACTGCCTCTGCAGCACAGCTGGAGACAGACAGCAATGTGTAACTGGAGTGATAAATCACTCTCTCAAGTTCTTGTTGGAACTACACAGAAAGAAGAGACAACAGACAAGAGGTACTCATGTAATAAATGAAATATATTATAGATCAGTAATACAGGCTTACTACCATTACCGTGTGATCAATGGGAGAACACCAGTTTTTGTTACCTAGGTAAATGCAGTCTCTCATCTATTCTCAGAGAAGCTATATACTACAAAAGGGGCTTATACCCTGATAATTACTATAGCAGCAGCTAAACATAAAACGTATATAATTGGACAGTAACAGGTGGTCTGATCAACTGTTCTAACTAGCGTAAAACTTGCATAGCTTGCAGAAGATAATACAATGGATCTCTGTAGTACAAGGTCAGTTGTAGTGGTGTACAACTACTAAAGATGGCACTGTTGCCTTACATATGAAAATCCAGTAAAAATAGAATAAAAAGCATTTCTCATGGCTAATATATATCAGTGAAGCATAATGAAGCATAATACAACACAGATCCTGACACTTATGTTTATATGATAAGTGTCTTTGCCCTAAAGTTAGTACATATACCTACATAAGTTGTTGCCTGTGAGGTGGGGGCACCATCGGGGTGCTGGATCATCGATAATATTCCCCCCTTGTTGTCTTCAAAAGAAAAGGCAACAGCCACAGGAAAGTAGTGGGATGAAGCTATAAAAGCAGTTGTTTATAAGCCCAAGGCACAAGCCTTGCAAAGGAATTCAAGTTGTTTGAGATGTTCTCTAAGAGTACATCATAGACAGCAACAAGTTAGTATCAGAAAAACAATCAAACATTCTTAGATGATTACAAATGCTTTAAAAGTTAATTCTAACCAAGTATTGTAAAGAGAAGTGATTAAATCACCATCACGAATAAGAGTATTAAGAGCATCCTCCACTTTAGAAATATTGTTACTAATATAGATAAGATGTGAATCCTTTCTAGGTAAAAGGGATTTCAATGAAAGTTTTAAAGGGTCAATATGTACATTGAATAAAGGCAAATATTGAGACAAGGCAAGCAAGTATTGTGGATCAGTATCAATAACATCTAGTTCAGGGACAGGAACAGGAGTAATAACAGTGTGACCAATTACTGTTTTCTGTTGTGGAGTAAAACATAAGTTAGGAGCATTAATAGTACAAGTTTTAGCACTATAAGCAAAGAAATCATGATTTGTCACTACACAGTACTGCCCATTAGAACTGTAGTTAACTCTTACAGTTGGAACTCTCCATTGTTGTAGACATATAGGACAGGTGAAGGACTGGTTGGTGAGCCATGATGTGAAGAGATATACCTCCTCCAGGTAGCTTCAGGGTGCAGCTGTTTTGGCAGTGGGCGCAGAAGATGCAGCTTATGGAGATTGTTCAGTCAGGTTGGATGGCAGATCATCACCCAAGGAATAGAACCAGTCAAAATGTTCCAGAGAATATCCACAGACAGGTTTAACAGTCTCAAATACATCACAGCTGCACAGATAATAATATCCCTTCTTGGCGCAGCAGTTGGTATGCAGTGTGACTCAAGCTTGAAGAATAGTGTGATGAACAAGCAAAGAAGGCAAGTCAGTTTGTTCTCGGTCAATGATGTCATCAAGATGTCCGATGGAATTTACAGCAGCCAGTTTGTCAAAGTCAGAAGTTTGTGGATCAAAATGGGGTAGTGACACAGTGAAGGTAGTGAACATGTTGTCATGAATTGCACAATGTTTAATAAAGTTATGGTGCTTGGTTTGGATAACATGAAACATATCCAAGATTCCCTAGCAGTAGACGTAGAAGTAATGGCAGAGTTTGACATACACAATGTAATGCATGCAGTCGATTTGCAATGAGGACAATACCATTTAGATTTCTCCTATCATGAATAATATCTGGAATGCATCCTGTTTCCATGTCCTTGAGAGATTGTTAACAGTGGCAATTACATAAGAACCGTAAGTGAAGCATAAAAGTTCATGGGCAATATATTGCTTGTCTGCCTCCTTGTTATTTTGAAAGATCAATTCATTAATTTTGTTTCTAGTTCATTGAACCCTTTAGCAATTTCCTGCATGTTATAAACAGTAAAATGTTCTTCCTTACTTAAACCATCTACACCATGTAACAGTAGTAGTAACACATCATTTTTAATAGCTTATTGAAAAGTAAGTGTCTGTACTTTCAGAGCATCTATATCTTCTCTATTCCAGATAGACATTCCTGAACCAAAAAGGCCAGAGGTGGTGCCTCCTGCACTGGCAACATCTGCAGTATCATGTCTAGTGCATGGTTTACTTTTAGCATTAGGTGCGTTCTAAAAACTCCTACGTGTTGAGTAACATGAGGTCCACTAACTGGATCATTTGTGCAAGTTTGGTAAGCAGCTACAATGTCTAGAAGCATCATACTGAAAAAATTAGAAGTGTTGGTTGTATAACAGAGACCAAACTCGGTCATATTCCAATGTGTAAGGTTAAAAATAACTGGAACATGCATAAATTGTACATTGTTAATCAAAGGTCCTGGAAGGGAAGTGGCAGTCAAATCATTAGGAGGACCAGGCTCCTGAGGAGGACATTCAGTCAGTTCTTCATCAGTGGGTAGGATCACAGAAAGAAACATAGCTTCATTAGCCATATAGTTGTGAAGACAGAAAGCTTGTGACTCCTCAGAGGTGAGATGGTCACAAAAGGTAGGATCTATTAAGCAGTTAAGTTGTAGAGACTAGTATGTCTAGAAGAGGTTTGTCAAATAGAGAGTGTATCGTTTGGTGCAATCTCTGTGTTGGGCCATCCATAAAAGGTTCCTTTGGATAAACATGCTACATGAAGTGTGAAACCATTAAAAACAGTTTCCCATTGTATCTGCAATGTGGATATGTCTGGAGATAAAACCATGTCATTAAGGTAGGCATCTGAGCCTTCTTTAACAGTAATCAATTTATCAGGGACATCAATATGAACTCCCTGGGGGCTGGAGATGGGTGCATCTCTAGCTAAATGTTCAAGTTTGTCAAGCAAATGTGCTATACATTGTGTTCAGATGTAATGGGTTTATCTTGAGAGTAAGTCAAAGAAAATAGTCCCACCAGGATGAGGATGTGCAAGATAGCCATCTTGCCAGTATATCTGAAAGGGGTGGGGGTAGGAAGAAGTAGGTTGCTGGTTAACTAGGATCTGCAGCTTATCCAGTAGGTAAGGAAATGGGCAGACTGGGTGGGCCAAGCATTCCTTATCTGCCGTCAAATTCTATGTTTCTATGTAAACATAAAATAGTTTTTATGTGAGGGGTAGTATTCCACCCTAAGAGGGCTGGGAAAAGTAATTAGTCACCACTATACAACTTGAGCTGATTAGCATAGAACCACTTGTCAGTGGTCTGTTTCTGATGCTGAACTCTCACCAGATAAACAGCAGGGCTGAGTTTGTTGACAATGGGATACGGGCTTTCCCATTTGCTGGTAAATGAGTGAGCCGGTGGTCTGTAATGGAGAAGCATGACTTAATCTCCAACTTGCCAGTCGACTTCTTTGGCATGCTTATCAAAATGAGCTTTTGCTTGTTGTTGAGCTTTGCCCATATGATTTGCTGTGAACAAGTATGTTTTAATGATGTCATCACAAAGGTTTCCAACATATTTGTCCACAGATACCCTATCTGTGATAGGGGTTTAAAGTTTAATCAACAGGTGCTCAGGTAACCTCACGGACCTACCAGTCATAACCTCATATGGTGTGCACTGAGTAGTTGTTGCAGGAGTGCCCCTGATTGCCTTCAGCAGTAGTGGAAAGAGGGAATCCCAATCCTTGGGACTGGCACTGATGAATTTGCATAACATCTGCTTGATTCTTCTGTTTGCTCTTTCTGCCTGGCCTGAGGATTAAGGATGGTATGGGATATGACATTTTTGATCTACTCCAAGAATTTGGAGTGTTTCCTTCATCAGCTCAGCTATAAATCTGGTTCTGTGGTCTGAGTCTACCTTAAGGGGTGGGCCCCACCTGGAGAACAACTGATCCACCAGGATCTTGGCAGTTCTCTTTGCCATGTTATTCCGAGTAGGGAATGCCTCAACCCACTTGGAAAACAAACCTGTGACAAGGGCATACTTGTTGTTCTTGCTAGAGTTAGTTAGTGGGCCAATAAAATCAATTTGTATCACATTGCATGATCCAGATTGCCTTTGCGGCAATAATTTGGCATTTCTTTTCACTGAAATAGGATTGTTGTGGGCACACACTATGCAGTTGTTCACATAGTGCTCCATGTCCTTGTCATACCAGGCCACCAGACAACAGTTTTAAGTCTCTGGGTGGTGTTATCTGCCCCCCGGTGTCCACCAGTGGGGGTGTCATGAACCATATGGATGAATTCAGTTTGTAAGGATTGTAGTACAACCCACTGTTTGTGACCTGTATTGTCCTTCCTATACCAGATCAGTTTCTGATTGGTAGATAGGTGTATATTGTCAGAATGCCTCTTGTATGGACTACCAGTAGGTAGTTCCTGTTCAATTCCTTTGTCTAGGTATTTGAACATATCTTTTAGTTTTGGGTCAGATATCTACACAGCAGAATGGTCCAGTGTAGGTTCTGGTTGTGGTTTCTGCCTGGTGTTGGCAGCTAAGAAAATGGCTGCTAAAGTTACTGGGTGAGTCATTGACCATGTTTTCCCCCCATTGAGTGCCCACTTTGGCAGGGGAGTCTGCTCAATCATTAAATTCATGGTAAGGGTCATTTTTGCAGTGAGTCTTTAACTTATGAATATACAGTTTATAAGTAAACTGTGGGGTCAGTGTGTGTATGTACACAAACAAATTCCTATATTTGACAGATCTGTCATCAGTCGATGTGAAGTTATTTTTCTCCCAGAATGGAAGAAATTCAGTAAGGGAGAAGCAGAAACAGTTAGAGTCTGCAAAGATGACTGAAACATAGAAACATAGATTTTGACAGCAGATAAGGACCGCTTGGCCCACCCAGTCTGCCCATTTCCCTACCTAATGGGTAAGCTGCAGATCCTAGTTAACCAGCAGCCTACTTCTTCCTACCCCCATCCCCTAGAATTGCCTTATGACTGTCCCATGCATGCTTGAATTCCACTACTGTTTTTGACTCCACAACCTCCTCCGGAAGGCCGTTCCATGCATCCACAACCCTCTCTGTGAAAAATACTTCCTTAAATTACCTCTGAGCTGCCCCCCATCTTCAAATTGTGCCCTTGTTCTTGACACACCTCTTTTTGAAAGATGCTACCCTCTTGGACTTTGTTGATTCCCTTGAGGTACTTGAAAGTTTCTATCATGGCCCTCTCTCCTCCTTTCCTCGAGGCTATACATATTAAGCTCCTTAAGTCTCTCTTCATATGTCTTCTGGTGCAGACCCTGCACCATTTTAGTTGCCTCCTCTGGACAGCTTCCATCCTGTCTATGTCTTTCTGGAGATTGGGTCTCCAGAACTGCCACTGCAGACTCCAGATGGGGTCTCACCAACTGTCTGTACAGAGAGATAATAACTTCCTGTTTTCTACTGGTGCTGCCTCTCCCCTGTGCATCCCAGTATCCCCCCAGCCCTCCTTGCTGCCCTCCTCACATTGCTTGCCCAACTTTAGGTCATCTGATATGACTACCCCAGGTCCCTTTCCATTTTTATTGTTGTTAGTATCTCACCTCTATTGTGTACTTCTTCCCTGGTTTTGTTTCCCAGTGCATTACTTCCTGCACTTTAGCATTGAATCTAAGCTGCCATGCATTTGACCATTCCTCTAACCTTGCCAAGTCCCTTCTCATCCTTTCCACCCCACCTTGTGCATCAACTCTGTTGCAGATCTTTGTGTCATCTGCAAAGAGACATACTTTTCCTTCCAGTCCCTCTGCAATGTCGCTTATCTTTAGTACCATGGAGCATGGCCTTTAAAGCACAGGACACAGCTGCCAATTCAGCATACTGTGAGGAAATGACAGTACATTTCCTAGCAATGAGCCTAAAATCACCCTCTGGATCTAGTATGAGCACACCGAACCCTGCTACCTGTTCCCCCTCCACATAGGAGGTGGAGCCATCTGTGAAGGTGTGATACATGTTAGTATCTTCTAAAACATCAGGTGTAGCCAGTAAGAATGGTCTTGGCTCAGGTATGTCAAGAGGTTGGCATGCACAGTCATGGGGATTACCTGTATAGAGTATGCTATGGGCCAAGATGGATGACATTTTTGCAGGTAGTACTTTGATGTCACTGTCCTGCAAAAGGAAAGACCAGTGGGTGAGTCTGGTATTGGAAACTGAACCATCTTTTTCTTTGTCTGAAAGTAAGAAGTTGGTTGGAGTGTGACATGTATATAAGACAATAGGTGCATACACAATAGAAACATAGAAACATAAAATCTGACAGCAGATAAGGACAACTTGGCCCACCCAGTCTGCCCATTTCCATACCTAATGGATAAGCTGCAGGTCCTAGTTAACCAACAGCCTACTTCTTCTTACCCCCACCCACTAAAATTGCCTTATGACTGTCCCATGCATTCTTGAATTCCACCACTGTTTTTGACTCCACAACCTTCTCAGGAAGGCTGTTCCATGCATCCACCACCCTCTCTGTGAAAAAAATACTTCCTCACATGACCACTGAGCCATCCCTCCTCTATCTTCAAATTGTGCCCCCTTGTTCTTGCACACCTCTTTTTCTGAAAGTTGCTACCATCTTGGACTTTGTTGATTCCCTTGAGGCACTTGAAAGTTTCTATCATGTCCCCCATCTCCCTCCTTTCTTCGAGGCTATACATATTAAGCTCCTTAAGTCTCTCTCTTCATACAGTATGTCTTCTGGTGCAGACACTGCACCATTTTAATTGCACTCCTCTGGACTGCCTCCATCCTGTCTATGTCTTTGCGGAGATTGGGTCTCCAGAACTGCACGCAGTACTCCAGATGGGGTCCCACCAGCTATCTGTAAAGAGGGATGACAACTTCCTGTTTTCTACTGGTGATGTCTCTCCCTATGCATCCCAGTATCCCCCCCCAGCCTTCCTTACTGCCCTCTTACATTGCTTGCCCACCTTTAGGTCATCTGATATGACTACCCCAGGTCCCTTTCCATTTTTGTTGTTGTTAGTATCTCGCTCCCTCCATTGTTTCTGTTTCTCAGGTGCATTACTTTGCACTTCTTAGCATTGAATCTAAGCTGCCATGCATTTGACCATTCTTCCAACCTTGCCAAGTCCCTTCTCATCCTTTCCACCCCACCTTGTGTATCAACTCTGTTGCAGATCTTTGTGTCATCTTCAAAGAGACATGCTTTTCCTTCCAGTCCCTCTGCAATGTCACTTATAAAGACATTAAAGAGTACCTGTCCTAGTACTGAACCCTCATGATGTACATGAAATGTTTGACAGCCCTGTAGGTTGCCAAAAGTGTTCTTTTACAGATACTATACTTTCTCTCTACTGGGGACAGCATTTGAGAAGCATAGGTAATGGGCCTGATGTACCCATTGTACTTTTGAGCAAGTACTGCAGTCATAGCCACATCAGATGTGGCAGTTTCCAAGTGGATGGCAGGTCTGGGTTAGGATTAGAGCTGCAGTGAAGTAAAATTTTGTCCATGAAGTGGACTCAAAGTGGACACTTCACGTTAGTATTCCACTACGTGAAGTACCGATTTTAAACCCTCACTTCACCTGTAATTATGACTTTGCATTGTGCACGCTGCCTTATTCCTCTTTAAGGCAGAGTGAGAAATCACAGGCAGCCCACACACATCACATGGCTTATACAGTGTAGGTCACATGCTTCAGGCAGGCAGGAAGTTACGGGCAAAAACACTCTCCACCATGGGCTGACTTACACGATTTGCAAGGAGTGTGATAAATGGCTCTGCTCTGCAAATGGCCGGGGGTGGGGTGTGGAAGTGTGATGAAGTGGGGTGCACAGGTGACAAGTCCAGAAATGAAGTTATTTTCCCTGTCTTATGTACAGGGGTTGATGTACCACTCACACTAGACATACTGCATTGACCACCACCACCACTGCTACTCTGACCACCACTTGACAAGATTTCTAAATCATAATCCTTCCTCTCATCATGCCTGCAGTAATCCTCTGATGTTATATCATTGCTATTGTAGACATTCTTACTGTGTCTTACAATCATAGAAGGAGATAACATGCTCAATAAGGCTGATGATGAGGAGGGTGAATGCCCCACTATGGCATTAGCTTCCATCTGGTGTTGAACCAGAGTGCCATGTGCCTGTGTCTAAAGATAAGCATGCTGGCCCCCCATGCCCAGATGTCTCCCATTTTTACCTCGACTCACACGTGCATGGCAAAGCTGGCAGACTGCAACTAACTCATCATTTGCATCTTGGGGGAAAAAAAATCCCAAACAAGGGATTGTGGTCCCCTACTTTTAACATGTCCCTGATGCTGCTTATTGCACTCCAGTTTTTTTTAACCCCTGAAATGAGGAGTGTGCTACATGATTTTTCAGGCTGGACACACTTGGACTCCAGCTGACCACCATGACTATCTATGATGATTACTAGGTCATCATCATTATCATCAACAGGAACCGCTAATTCACAACCTTTTGGAGGAGGGGGGATTTAATGCCAACAGACCCAGACACAGCCACGTTGACTTTCTGCTTCTCTGGTTACCAGCAGGGGTCACTGACATCATCATCATATTCATCAACATCATCTGCATCCACATTTTCAGTGTGGATGCTGTCTTGTGGGGAACATGTTCCAACCACAGCATCATCATCATCATCATCATCATCACCCAATATTTTTGCTCCACACCTTGAATCATTGGATGGCAAAGGCATGGCCTCAACAGTGCTGGAAGAAATGTGACTTTGTGAGTTATCGTCGCCAGGATCAGAATCATGTTCAACTACCATGGAGATGTTAATGGGAAGTATGACATCATCTACACTGTCAGTCACAGGTTTAGACTCAACTATATTTTTTGAAATGGTTAATTGGTCAGAATTGGAACTTGAGGCAGCAATGCTCATGGCAGCAGAAATTGCACTAACACCACCAGCTGGGACATCATCTCCTCCAACTATGTGTGAAGCTACAGATTGCTCTATAAAAAACATTGATGGAGAAATCCCTTTACTGACATCAGCTATGCACTTCCACGTACTACCACGCCCATGGACAATCTTGCCACTGACAGCAGTGCCATGTCCAGAAACAGCGTTGCTTGCACATCTCTTTGCAGGCATTTTGGGGGATCACCAAGAAAATTCTAAACAAATTTAGATTTCTGAACTTTCAGTCTGGGCCGGTGGATGTGAAGCCAAACAACTGTGACTTACAGATGGAGACTGGGCACTAAACTGATGCAAATGTATAGACAGATTAAGACTGCACTGCACAATCAAGAAGAGATGCAGATGCAAAGTCGCAACAACATCTTAACCGGTGCTCACAAGTCACAATCCAATCTGGAAAAGAATACCTTTTGCTGGTTGGGGGGTGAGCAGTGCACTGCAGTAACAGTCCAAAACCAAAATAGCACAAAGCAGTACAAAATCACGCAGGTGTGGTGGATAGCAGATTCACACTGCTGCAATTACTCTGTGGCACAATAAAATGTGTCTGATTTGATGGCATGCATCACACACACTCACACACACACTACAAGTAATGTGTAGCAAATTAAAAACTTCAGTAATATAACCAAATCTTTAAAACAAACTGAAAGTATGCACTGCTGCATCACAACAATCAACAAAAAAAAGTTAAGAATTACTGAAAATATTATTGTGTACATTAACACCGTTATACAAGAAAAATATAACCAAAACAGAAAGACTGCCTTTTTTCTGCCAGTTAATCTACTTCCACCACAGATACGCCCTTCCCCCAAAGCACACTTCAAGTGTCTGTCAGTACACAGACTGAATATTCTAAATTAACCCTCAAAATCCACACACAAACAATAAACACTTGATGATGTGAGCACAGGAGGGTTTCCTACAATCGATGTACTAAGTTTTGAGCAAAAGAATGCCTCAAAAAGGCTTTTTTAACATCTTATAGAGGATTTGAATTGCAGAGCACTGAGAGAAAACTGTCTCCAGCTACCACTACATACACACTACACAGCACTGAGGCTGTGCAGAACAGTCTAGAGCCCATGCGACCTGCAATCCCATGAATCACTGCAAAATTCACCTTGGAGCTCAATAACAAGGCAAAGTGATGTGAAGTACATTGATTTTGATGTACTTCACATTAAAATTGGTGCAGAAATGATTGGGGGAAGGTGGAGTAACACAAAGTCATTGTTATCAATGGACTTCACATTCCTTATTATGACGTAAAGTACTCTGCTTCTCGTTGCAGATTACTTTTCGGATTCTGCATTATACTGTGAAGTGCTTCCCAGAGCTAATTTTGGCCACTTCGTCCACCTCTAGTTAGGCTTGATCACTGCTGGGGCTGAGGCTAAAGTCTGTTTGAGCTGTGTCAGAGCATCGGTGTGGGTGGGGCTTCATGTCCATGGGACATCGTTTTTCAGAAGTTCATACAAGGGAGCTGTCTTCAAGTCAAAGTCAGGGATAAAATCTCTGGAGTAGTTTACCATTCCTAAGAAGTGTCTGAGTGTTGCCATGCTAGTAGGAAGTGACAGATCTTACAAGCCCTGGATCTTTTTGACAGCTGGGCTCCTGCCTTGGTCTATAAGCTGTAGGCCAAGGAAGATGATCTTCTTCTTGCACAGTTGTGCCTTGGCGGGGTTGCACTTAAGGCCTGCTCTCTTAAGGAGAGATAGAAGTTCATAAAGAAGGGCCAAATGGTCCTCTTTCATGGTGGTTGCTAGAAGCAAGTCATCCATGTACTGCAGGAGACACTGGGGTGTGGATAACCCTTGCAGATCATCCATCATGTGGAGATGGAAGAGGGAGGGGCTGTTGTGAATGTCCTGGGAAAGACAGGTCCAGGTGTACTGATGTCCATCAAAGGAGAAGGAAAACTTGTATTGTCATCCCTGTGCTAGTGGGAGTGACCAAAACCCATTAGAAATGTCAAGAGCTATGAACCACTTTTTTTCAGGTGTCAACAGCTTGAGTACATCAGGTGCTGATGCTATGGTTGGTGCGCAGCTAGGAGTAACCTGTTTGATTATTATGTAATCAATTGTAAGTCTCCAGGCCCCATTTGGCTTTTTCATAGGACAAATAGGTGAATTGACAGTGGAAACACAGATCCTAATCACTCCTTGTTGAAGTAGTGATTGGATGGTTTCCGTAAGTGATGGCAAGGCTTCAATAGGAAATGGGTACTGTTTCTGCCTCCATGGGTCAGGCCCTGTGATATCAATGGCAGTGTGCATCCTACCACAGTTGTATTTGTTGGTGGCAAACACATCAAGGTGTATTTGCAGCAAAGGTACAAGCTCTGAAAACAGGTCATGACTTTTGAAGAAAGCCATGACTTCATACTCTTTGTTGTTATGGACGATGGCTGCCAAAACGAGCGAGTCTGGGATGGTGACAGCATGACATTGTCCTTTAATATGAATGAGTAGCCTGTTGGCTAGATCCACTACACAGCCATGCAATGCTAAGAAATCAGTTCTCAGGATGCTGGGATGATGACGTAGAACCATGAGGTCAAAAGCAAAATTAGTCCTGAGGTGGCCTACCACCACAGGTAGAGGAATAGATCTGTAGATGTATTAGCTGGGTACCATCTACACCCTGTGCACTGGTCTTCCAGCAGGTAGACCAGTCAGATGAGACTAGGTCCTCATCATGAAGAACAGACATGGCTGCACTGGTGTTCAGAAGCATGATAAGTTGGCAGCCCCTGGCCATGGTCTTTACACAAGGCCGTCCATTTGTGTCAACAATTAGGTTACTCACAATCCAGACTGGGGCCTGTAATTGTTGTCAATCTGTGCATTCAGAATCAGCATCATCTTCCTGTTCCTGAAATTGAAGGCCTGCAGGATCTTCCAAGGCCTTCTGTATGTCTTGTAATGGGTACAAGTATACTTATGACATTACAGGTGCAGTGATGGCCTGCACGGGTGGTTCTGCCTTGGATGTTGCATTGGCCAGTAACTGATGCATCCTCTCCTTGGCTACATGATTGCTCAACAGCCAGGGCTATGGCAGCTATAGTTCATGTAGCTGTAGCTCCCCTCTCGGCACAAATTTTCTCCAACAGCTTGTGGAGGGTTTCGTTTTCTTCTCTGATTTGTTGATAGCTCGTACCATTGTGGTATTGGTACTGGCTATTTTGTTGGGCATTTGGATTTTTCCAACTGCCTCTGTTGTCTCTATTGTTCCAGTTGTTTCTGTTGTTCCTGTTCTCTTTCTTGTGTGGCTCTTTGTCGTCAGAAGGGGTGTCATTTTTCTGGTTGTTTCTCTCCACCATATAGTGGGTGGGCGTGTCAGGGGTAGGCTGTACTGCAGCTACCTTGTTGGATTTACCAGATGAAAGAGTGTGGAGGTAAATCTGATAAGCTGGCTCCATTTTAGTGAGGATTTCAGTAAACTCATCAGTGCCCAGATAAATATTGAGCTTGACTTTCTTCCGCAAGGCCAGACACATGTTCCGGATGTACAAATCCTTGTACTCAATTTGATCCATGTCGGATTGCTCATCTGCTAGGGCTTTGCCTGCCTTGTACACAAGCCACAACCATTGATGACAGGTGGCTGGGCTTTCTTTTGTGCCTTGCTTCACCTTGTAGGCCAAGCACATCCCCACAACTCCCAGGAAATTGGCACATAGGAGTGCAGTGGCAATTTGATAAAAGGTGCAATCCTCAGTGCTCCACGCTGTCTCTTAGAGCTTAGCCCAGAAATTAAGTTCAACTGTTTGTCATAAGACTTGAACCTGGTACTGGGGTTGGAGAAAGAGCTTCTCACAAAGACAGCACACTTTCTCCAAATGGCAACAGAGATTGTCAGTTGGGCCCATCTGTCCGATACTATTTGCAATTTGCTGGACAGAATGAGCAACTTGCAGTGGGTTGGAAGTATGCATAGTCATATCTAGTTCAACACTTTGCATAGCTCTGCGAAGAGCAGCTTCTGCTGCCACATGGGTGACTGCCCTGTACGTATGATCATGATTAACAGTGTCTTTTAGCATTTTGTCAATTTGGTCCTTGATGGATTTCTTTGGATCCTCCAGGATGGTGATCCTACTGATCGCATCTTTAATCATGTCATGAATCTCTGACTCATCACCTCTAGTGAGAGGGGTAAGTGGAGATGCATTACAGAATACAGGCCTTCCATCTGTGTCATGGGGACCACCATCTTGGCATTGTACATGGCGTTTGCCATGTTTGCTTGGAAATGGCAATGCAGTGTGCATGCCGGCATCTGTGTCATCTTGTGAATGGCAAGCAGAGGTTGCTACAGTACGGAGGCTGGACTTGCAACTGACATGGCATGCCTCATCATCCAGGTCAGAGTCATCATTAATGGATGATGTAATCTCAATGGGCAGATACTGAAACCTGTTCATGGCCTTAACATGGCCAGCAAGAACCTCCCATTGATGGCGCGCTTCCCCATCTTTTGTCTATACTTCTTGTTACAGACTTTTGCAGTGCCCTGCTCAACACCTCTCTCTCACCCTCTCTCTGTAACACTCTATATGCAGTGCAGTGCAATTCGATGATTTCCCTAAGCTCCTTACGCAATTCACAACTCACACACTTGTAATCCTCTTTCAACTCAACATTTTCATCTCTCAGCGCTTCATTCATATCACTCAAAATATCATTCATATGTGTTGTTTCCTATCACATTTCAACCTTTCACAATCATCTCTTATAAACATAGCTGTCGCTCAGTGTCTTGAGCAGTACAGTGCATCAGTCTGGAATTAGAATCTCGGAGTGACTGTCTCATCTGCTAGTTTCTGTTCCTTTTTCTGTAACCTCAATGCTGCAAGCCCATCTCTTTCTTTAGAGACACATTTTGATGTTCAAGGGAGACAAATCTCACTGGGAGACTCTCAACAGCAGTATGTAGAGTGGCAACCAAAATACTTTTAAGGTTGTATTTTTTGGTTGTTTGTTTGGACTCTAAGTAATGGTCAGATATTAGCAGCAATGGTTTTTCTGCCGATTTTACATCCAGAGCAAAATCTATCCATCCACCATGGGATGTGAGGCAGTTTGAGACATTGAGAAATAATGTTCTGTGCACAGGTCAGACATAACAAATAAGGGGTAGACAAACAAATAAGCAGTTGGAAAACTGGTAAAAATGCCTTGGTGCCATCATCAACCATTTCTGGTTCCTGGTGGGTGAATGGTGATGCCAAGGGGGTATGCTGTCACTTGCAAAGGGAGTGTAAAGGGGTCCGGTGTGGGTCTGCCACACTCGAGCCAAGACAATGTGGGTCTACCACAGCCACTATCACTGTAAGCATGAGTAGGTCCAAGTATGCATAAAATGCACTACACTACTCGACATTTAAAATAACTTGAATGTGAATCTTCCTTTGTATATTTCAACCTGCACACGGTCGCCAAAATGTAACTGGAGTGATAAGTCACTTTCACAGGTTCTTGTTGCAACTGCACAGAAGGAAAAGACTACAGACAAATGGAACACATGTAATAAATTAAATTTATTACAGATCAGTAATACAGGCTTACTACCATTGCAGTGCGATCACTGGGAGACCACCAGTTTTTCTTACCTAGGTAAATGCAGTCTCTCGCCTATTCTTAGAGAGGCTACATGCTACACAGGGTCTTATATCCTGATAATTACTATAGCAACAGCTAAAGAAGATACATAAAGGCTGGCCCAGTGGCACTGAGGGTTGAGGCGCTGGATGTCACACCTCGCGCCATGCCGGCGACCATGGTTCGGGAGCAAGCTTGGGCCGCTGGGGGATGGCAGGGGCAGGCAAGGATTGACCACCTAATGGGCTGCTCTCTTCCCCAGGGGGGAAGTTTGGGATTACCTAGTGTACCAGCGGCTCCTGGCAGAGACCGGGGGTGCTGCAACACACTCAGCTGCATGTAATCAGCGTGCCTTGATGCAGGCAGGGGTTGCCATGTGCACCTTGCATCAGGGATGTGCACACACATGGAAAGGGGGAAGAGCACATCAAAACAAGGAAAAAGCCCAGTCTGAGGGGTAGGCGATGGCACCTGCCCTCATGCCCAAGGCCGAGTCCATCCTGCCTGGCCTTCCAGGTTCCTCCACCTGGGTCCTCTCCCACATCGGAGTCTGTCTCTAAGTGTGCCCAAGAGGAGGGGTGGCCCCACCCTGGAGAGGTTAAGCCAGGGGTGCTGATCATGGACAGAGAAGGAAGGAAAGAGGAGGCAAAGGTAGGAGGACTTCAGGCAGGGCAGGAGCAGGCAGGATGCCTGAGAGAGGTCCCCCAGGCTGTGACTGGAGGGAAAAGGAGTTGTAAAAAAAAGAAATAAGATACATAAAATGTATGTAATTGGACAGGAACAGATGGTCTGGGCAACTGTCCTAACTAGTGTAAAATGTGCATAGCTTGCAGAAGATAATACAATGGACGTCTGTATTACAAGGTCAGTTGTAGTGGTGTACAAGTACCAAAGCTGGCACTGTTGCATATATGATAAGTATCTTTGCCCCAAGGTTAGTACATATACCTGCATAAGTTGCTGCCCACGAGGTGGGAGCACCATCAGGGGTGCTGTACCATGGATAACAAATGTATGGTGGCCTGATGGCCAGGCATACCCCCCACCACATACACTGGCCCTAGATGCTGTAACATGCCCAGCCTCAACCCAGTGGCAGACACATTTGCCAACCCAGTGCATGGCCCCCTCACTACAGTTAGGCCCTGTACACAGGACCATAGCAGCCCAACATCATCTGAACACATGAGACACACTACACAACACAGTGGGATGTGTAGATACACAGTACCGCCATATCAGGATGCCACAGATGGCACAGTTCCCTGGTAATACAAGCCACACTGGACACGTGACATGGCCTGGCAGATGGCTGGCCACCAACTGTAGTATGCCGTGGCCCGACCATGCTACTCTGTCTCTGTATGACACATGGCTGTACACAGACACATGTTGCAGTAGAATACAAGGACAGCATTCCAAACAAATCCCCTCGGGTGCTGTGAGTTACCAACCAGAATAATTCAATGAACACAGGTGTATGCTACAAACACGTTTATTAACACCATCATATAACCACCATAATAACAGTGTACAAATGCAATGTGGCCATGTGCTCAATCATCCCCCTTTGAGGAATCCCCTGAGGATGGTGGTTATGTCCCTGGTGGGCAGGCACAATGCCAAGACCAGGCATCGCAATGGGCCATTGTTTTTCTGGACAGAGTGAAAACAGCAGGAGAGATGTAATTTGAGTGATATGGCCCATATTGCCACTGACACACACATACACACACATGCACAGGCACACACACACACACACACACACACATACACACACACACACACACACACACACCACATTCCACCTGCCTTGGGGGACTCCTCCATCTACCAATCTCCCCCACATCATCCCAGTAAT
Organism: Neoceratodus forsteri; assembly: GCA_016271365.2. Taxonomy (NCBI): domain Eukaryota; kingdom Metazoa; phylum Chordata; order Ceratodontiformes; family Ceratodontidae; genus Neoceratodus; species Neoceratodus forsteri. The sequence continues at coordinate 1,054,467,202 of CM057451.1, read as the reverse complement.
AGATGTCCTTGGATCCCACCCTGAGGGACAGGATCTCCAGGATTGCCTGTGGCCATCTCCTCCACTTCGCCACCACTGTGTTACTCTCCCGCTCACCACCTTTCCCTCCTCTCTAGCCTCCTTTTTGCGCCTAATGATCACCCTCTCCCTGGAAGTTTCCTTAACCTCGAAATTGTCTACTCGCTTGAACCTGTTATAGCTTGTTTTTCTATGAAACTTAAAAACGTTACTGCCTTAAACTGTTAATAGCAAATTTATGATGTAACTTTCCTGTCTGGTTTTACCTGTAATGTGTATCGTGCTTTGTTAAATGTTCTTTGTGACATGGAACCTTTGTAAAAGAGCCCTGGCTCAAAGGTATTAATTCTTAGACTAATAAACTGTGTCTGACTCTCCTGGGCCATCTCACATCTCTCCAGGGTCATTGTGAGTGGCTTACTACTGAAGGTCTATGGGAAGACAACAAGATAAAGGCCATGAGCCAGTGTCACCATGCCATACACTTGTCAGACAGCATGACATAAACATGCACCCATGCACCCATGTCTGCCAGCTCAGTGACCTCCCAAATAGCACCTCCCCATGGGTGTCCTTTTACATCAGGGCAACACATCACCAGAATGTGTGGGGGTAAGCCCCCAGGACACCCACTAATGCATCACTGCTACCTAATGCCTCCACCATGTTGATAGAACCACATGGACATCACCACAAGGCAGATGCACTATCACACCATGCCACACACCAGCGTGCACAGGAAGTGCAGCTATAAAGGGCCATGAAGCATTCCACATGTGTAAGATGGTAGTAGCAGACCACTATGCCATGCCATATGGCTGTCAACCACCAAAGGACTGGTGTTCATACAACCATTTGTGCACCATGTGGGCTAGACTATTGCTGAACGCTGTCCTGCTGGATGAAATGCTTGCATGGACACTTCAGCAGACTGCACGTCCCCATCTATGGATGTTCCATGACACACTACTATTACAGACACTCTGTGACAAAAACTGCAAAGAGTGGTTCCATATGGAACATGCTGCCATTGCACACCAGTGTGACATGTTATGTCTGCACATCACACCTCGTACCAGATGGTCGAGAGCAATGACAGTTGAGATCAAGGTGCTGTGTGCACTCTCATATTATGCCACGGGTTCTTTCCAGTGAGTGGCAGGGGATGTCATGAGTGTGTGCAAGTTGTCTGTGTCCTGTGCCCTGCACCAGGTGATGGATGCTATGCTACACTTTGTGCAAGACCACATTATCGTCCCCACCACATTGGTGGACATCCAGCACACTAAGGATGCATTCTATGGCATGGCATGCTGAACATGCTGGAAGCCATAGACTGCATGCATATTGCAATTGTAGCACTGCCAGTGGAAAAGGAGGTGTACAGCAACCACAAGGGGTTCCACAGCATCAACTGCCAGGCCATCTGTAATGTGGTGGACATCATTACAAATGAGTGTATGAAATACAACAGATCCTGCCACGATGCCTACATCTTTAACCAATCTGGCCTGGGTGGCCATCTAGCTGACCAGGGTGGTGTGGATGTCTGGCTGCTTGGTAGTTACCCCAGGAGGCACAGTGTGCCTGCTGTGCTGACAACACATATTAACACTGTCATTCATCTCTGTAGGAGACAGCTTGTAGCCACTGTATCCCTATCTACTGACACCATACATGGTGCCATTGGGGTGGGCAGAAGAGGCATACAACAAGGCTCACTGGAAGACATGGTCAGCGGTGGATTGGACTTTTGGAAGGTGAAGATGAAGTTCAGGTGCCTGGACCACACAGGAGGCACAATGATGCTGGCCCCCAGAATGGCATACAGAGTATTCACCTTATGTGCCATGCTACACAACATGTGTGAAAGACAGGGAGTCCCCATGCCATGTGATGTACCCTATGCCATACCTCTGGGGGATGATGATAGACAAGTGTGAAGGGCAGTGGGGGAGATGCTGTCAGGGCATGCCATGTGGCTTGCAGTGACACAGGGTACATTCACCTGATAGCACTGTGGGTCTGGCAACGCCATGATGACTTGCCACTCTGAGTGCACCCGTGCCATGTGCTGCACATGTTTGTGTGTGTGTGTGTGTGTGGTGCATGTTGTTTTTTTTATCATAGAATATTTTATAGATTTCCATTCAAAAGTACACCAACATGTTGTAGTAATTCTCACAAGCAGCATATTCCATATACAGTTATATTCATCCATAAATAGTCAAAGTAGTGTGATGTGTATACTCAAAAGGAAAAACAAGACAAATGGCTTGCTATTATTGCACAATATCTAATCTAGCATTCAACCTAAAACAGTCCAGTAAGGCTGTGAAGGCAAACCAGTGATATAAATTAAAGGAAGGAAGGAAGGAAGGGAAGTGTGAGTGGTAGGCTCCGTGGTGAAATATCATAAAATCTAGATAAGAGGGTTGCCCAACAGAATTGGAGTTTTACAAAGGGGTGAATGATGATAAGCTTCCCATCTGGCAGTATATTGAGCCATACGCACTAGGTGCGTGCAGGATAAGCATTCTAGTGTAGATAACTTAGTGAGAGAAGCATGCCAGTTCGCACGGGATGGCGGGGTTGGTTGGCACCAGTGCATTAGTATGAGTCGTTTGCCCTCTATGAGGGCAAGTGCTATCCATTGTTTCTGAGATTGAGATAAAGCTGTTAGGGAGTTAGTATCACCCAGGAGGAGTTTGGGGTCAGATAGGAGTATCTGGGAACCGAGTACCATAGAACAGTCTTGGGCTATAAATGCCCAGAAGGGTGAAAGCAGATGGCACATCCATAAAATATGAAGTAGATGGGCACCTGGTTGTTGACAACACCAGCAGTTAGAGTGCTTCAAAAGGCCATGAGCATAAAGGGATGCTGGGGTTCGGTACTAAAACAGCAATATTTTAAGCTGTAAGAAGTGACTCTTGGTGTCTGTGTAGTTATAATGGCATTCTCAGAGATAGCGGTTCCAAGCCTCCTCAGAAATATGAGTATTCAGGACAGACATCCACTTCAGTTGGCATGCAGTTGAGAGGTCTACCTGAGTGTCTCACCATATTCAATAAATGAGGTCTCCAGACGCAGGGTTTTTTATGTCTATGGGCTAGCCAGGTCCATTTAGGGTCAGGACAAATACGGGGCCTGTCAGCTTGTATAGCGCTGCATAGCTGAAGGAATTTCCAAAAGTCCTTGCTTGGGAGATGGAATCTATGCTGCATTTGTTCAAAAGTACATCAAGACTGAGGAGCCAGGGATACACAGATCCTGTATGTAGTGAATACCCTGATCCTCCCACGTAGGCCAGTACAGACGGGTATCACCAATCACTAAAGTCTTATTATGCCACAGAGGGGTATAGAGCCATGGAGGGGCTTGGACAGCCTGGGGGGGGTATGGGATAAAGCCATGAGTGAGTGCCACACCCATTTGGTCTCCACCAGTAAAGGAGCCAAGGTACACTGAGTCTGGCTCTAAGGGTGTAACAGCAAATGTAATTTAGAATCCACCACCAGATCAGTTTCCAACTGAACCCAGGATGGAAGCGGTAGTGGGCTTGGGACAAACCACTTAGCAGCAGTAGCAGCTGTGCAAGGCAAGTGGTAGCCTTGAAACCAGGGGGATCCCAGTCCCCCCTTGGACCAATGTGCTCTTAATTTGAACTTGCTCCATCTGGGAGATTTCCCTTCCCATAGGAAGTGGGACACCTGGGTTTTCAGGGAAGCAAAGAGTTTGGGGGAAAGATGTATAGGGAGAGTCTTAAAGAGATACATGACTCATGGCAGGAAGAGCATACGGATGCAGCTACCTTCCTGGGTAGAGATAGTTGGATTTTCTTCCATCTCCATCTCTGTGGATAATTGAGTCAAAAGGGGTGAGAAATTGGCCAGCTCCAGATCCGCCCATTTAAAGGGAATGGTTATTTGTGCAAGCTTTGTTCAAATGGCCAAGAGTGTTTTCCTCTGATTGGCACAAAGGCCTGAGTGTCGAGATGGTCTGCAAAAGGTGGAGGATATGTCGCAGTTCCTGCTCCGGCTGGGAGAGGGTTAGTAGGAGATCATCGGCATATGCTGCTATTAGATAGGATTTTCCAGTGAATTTGATGCCAGTGATATCCTTTGATGCAACAAAGGCCCATATAAGAGGGTCCAAGACCACTAAAAAAAGAAGTGGGTTAGTGGGAAGCCCTGCCTGATGCCCCTACGCAAGGGAAAGGGTGTGGAAATGGTGGTGTTAGTCAACAGTCTAGCCATTGAGGAACCGTATAGTGTGGATACCCACTGACAAAACGGGGGGCCAAAGCCATATAATTTTAAGATCTGGTGCAAATAATGCCATTCAACGGAATCAAAGGCCTTAGTAAAGTCTATTACTAGTGCAGTCTTGGGACAAGAAGAACAGGAGGCTATCTATTTAAGATTAAGTAGAAGCTTTGTGTTATCTGAGCCGGATTTACCTTTCATAAAGCCGACTTGAGCTGGATGAACAATAGACTGTAACACCTCCAGCATCCTAGTGGCTAGAATCTTGGCCATGATTTTAGTATCCACGGGAAGCAGTGAAATCGGGCGATAGTTTGCACAATCAAGAGGGTCATTAGATTTTTTTCGGTAGAGGGGTAATAAGGGCTTCTCTCATAGACGGGGGAAATAAACCAGCTGTACGGGCTTCTTGAAGAGCAAGGAGCAGCGGCTGCAATACGTCCTCCACCAGTGCTTGGTATAACTCCACTGTCATGCCATCTGGGCCGGGGGCATTACCTTTGGCCATTTGGAACAGAGCTTGATGTAGCTCTACTAAGGTGATTGGGGCATCCAAATTGGTCACTTGCGAGGGTGTAAGCCCTGGACAGTCGAACCGATGGAAAAATTTTTCCAACTCCTGCTCTAGGTTGGGCAAGGAAAGACCCGATTGAGACCTATATATAGCTTGATAAAAAGCCCTCATGGTGTTGTTTATGTCCTATGGATTATGTACAATCTTACCAAAGGGGTTTGAAGGGCATGTATTCAGGAGGAGGCTTGTTGCTTTCACAGTTGAAAAGCCAACAGTCTGCCACACTTTTCACCCCGTCCCAATGCGCATGTTTAGACTGCATCAGTAACCATTCAGCCTTTTGGTGCAGAGTGGCGTTAATTTGGTACTTAAGGCCCACAATGCGTCGTATGAGGGAGTTATCCCAGCTAGAGACAGGAGAGGTTTTAAAATGAGACTCAAGCGTAGGAAGGTCTGTTTGCCATTGAGCCATGTTAGCCTTACAAGCTTTATTCTTGGCGGCCGAAAAGGCAATTATGCGGCCTCTGAGGACTGTCTTGAAGCCTTTCCAGACCATACCCGCAGAGACACCACATTGTGCATTAATGGCGAAATAGTCCTTCGCCGTTTGAGAGATTACTTTGTGAAATTCTGGATCTTTTAAAAGCAGCGGGTTGCATCTCCAATGGGTACCCATTTTGGGTTGCCCACCTACTGTGTAATAGGCTAGTACTGGGGCGTGATCAGAGATAATCATATTCCTAATTTTAGTACTGAGAATATTTTGGGCCGCTACCATATTGACTAAGAAAAAATCTACATGACAATATGTAGAATGTACAGGGGAGTAAAAAGTATAATCCCTTCTGGTAGGGTTGTCTCTACACTACGTGTCTGCTAAGCCCCATTCCTCTTGCAGCTCATGAAGAGCCAGGCTTGCCTTGGATCTGGCCCGAGGAGTAGACTTTGATTTGTCCACAAAAATGTCCGAGACCATATTATAGTCTCCTCTCACTATAATGGGGGTCCCCTGTCCTCCAGTGAAAGGGAGGAAATGGCCTGGCTGATCGAGGGAAAGAAATCTGCATGGTCCGTATTTGGAGCATACAAGCTACAGATAATGAGCTTCCCTCCTGGGGAGGATAGTTTGATGATCACCCACCTGCCAAGCGAATCATGCTTAGCCTCCTCCAGGACCCAGAGAGAGAAGCATCTGATTAATATGGCTACTCCTCTCACCTTGGACGTGGCCAAACTGGCACATACAGTGCCCACCCAAGATTTCATTAACCAGGGGACAGCCTTTTTCAGAGGATGGATTTCTTGAAGCAGGGCGATGTCCGTATGCAAGGACCAAAGGTGTTGAAGTACCTTGGTTCATTTAATAGGGTGGTTCAAACCTTTAACATTCCATGATACCAATACTGTTGGGGAGTGAGTGGGGCTATCCATGGCTGATGAGGGGCACATGCAGGACTCTTGAAATAGAAAATGTGTATTTACCTCAGAAGATAGAGCTGGCAATCTAAGGAGGAGCTCACAGACCTAACAGCACTTAGAAGTACCAGGGTATCAACCGGGGCTGCCAGATGAGAGGAGAAAGAGACTCAGAAAGAAAATAGGATATATACATACCTTGGAAGATTAGCTGCAGTAGAATATACACAAAACAATGTTATGCACACACTCATTCAGTAGACACTGAATGCAATTAAGCCTGGGGTCAGAGAACAGAAGTATCTGCCCCAGACATGAACAATTAGATCTTATATCAAACACTAAAAGGTTATAATGTAACAATGCGCAATAGCATTGTAGGATCGAGGTTATAGGTGAAAGAGGCTAACTTTATACTGTTAGCTTCAGCTACACAAGTTCTCAGAACCAAATAAGTAGCAGGTGTTTAAAACCAACTGATTTTGAGGCCTCCAGGCCTGATAATTTACCCAAGGTCGGGCAACTGACCTGAGGGGGAACCAGGAGGGGTATTGCTTATTATAGGAGGGGATGGATTTATGGGGAAAAGGAAGAGGAAAAAGGGGGAACTACCTTACCAGCACAGGGCAGGACCCTTATAGACATCAGGGTGTTGTAACCAGAAGGAGGGGGCTACTACCACCCCTACCTTTGTCATCTCTGCACCAACCATATGAGCCCTCTGTTACTGAAGCGAGCAGTGTCCGCATAGGGTTTATGAGCTATACGCTCTCTATGTGGAACTTGTTCTCTATACTCCATGTCAGGCTATTTGGGGAGCTAGAGGAGTTATACCATGCAGCTATAACTTAGAAAAACCTCCATCCAAACAAATATCAGGGTATAGGCACATTAAAGGACATAAGAAATCCAAAAAACACAACTTATGTTTAAATTGGCTGATGAGGTACAGTTCGCACCACCATAGTCCAAGATTTTTCAGCCAGGAAGGACCTCAGCTCATTCAGTACTCATCAGGGGAGAGGGTGTAGTCTCGGAGCTGTCCTTGGCCACAGTAGCTGCATATGATATCAGCCCAAGTCTTATAGGAGTTAAAGTGTCCACCGTCTCCACCAACAAAGCTTCTTAGATACCTGTACAATCCAAAGCTGTAGCAGTGTTCATATCTGTGGGGTCAGTTGAGTAAGGCTGAGAAGGGGAGGTTCTGTCTTCCTGAGAAACTTTAGCCAAGGGGGGCCATTATACAGCAGTCCTGCTTTGGTTGGTTCCCACTTCTAGATCTTTGTCATTGCTTGGAAGTGGGGGTTGATGATCATGGAGGCATAGCAGAGACATCTTTAAACAGGGACTGTGAAACTATGGCAGGGCATGGTCGAATAAGTTCAGGAGGGCCCACGGTTCCTGGGGAACCCTTTTTTGGTGCTGCACGTCTGCCCCTTTTGTTGTCCTCCGGATTCCTATACCCCTCAGAATGGTTCCCCTTCAAAATATTAGGCTCCCAAAGCTTTCTGGGAAATGTAGTCGGAATAGGTAATTCAGACCAAAATTTAGCAAACCATCTTTCTATATCTAGTGGATGGTCTGCCAACAGTTCCCTGCCATCCTTAGCTACAAGCAAGCTGGTGAGTCCCTTAAATTTGAAGTGAAAATTAAATTGATATAGGAACTTTTTGATAGGGCCAAAAGCTTGTTGTTTGTTGGCAGTTTCATGAGTGAAATCCCTATAAAATGAAACAGTGGTTCCCTGCCATCTCACCTCTCCTAGGCCTCTTTCTACCCTGAGGACTTTTTCTTTTGTTGTGTAGCGTAGAAAATATGCAATTATTGGCTGAGGTGTGGAGAAATTACTGTCCCTTCTAGCGGATATTCGATGCGCCCTTTCCACATTCATGGTGCCCCTCCATCTATCCCCCAGCATGATGGGCAAGGTCCCATTCAAAAATCTCTCCATGTTCTGCTCCTCAGCCCCTTTTGGTATCCCTATTATGCACAGATTATTTTGTCTGGCCTGGTTTTCTTGTTCTTCTATTCTGTCCCATAGCAATTCAATTTTTTCTTCTTGAATCTGCAGGCGCTGTAGTAACTTAGATTGTTGCTGTTCACATGATTCATAGAAACATAGAAACATAGACTTTGACGGCAGATAAGGAATGCTTGGCCCACCTAGTCTGCCCATTTCCCTACCTAGAGGATAAGCTGCAGATCCTATTTAACCAACAGCGTATTTCTTCCTACCCCTCACAAAAATTGCCTTATGTCTTTCCCATGCATTCTTGAATTCTCCCACAGTTTTAGACCCCACAACCTCCTCAGGAAGGATTCAGCCCTTTGCTCAGAGACATTCATACTGTCCTGTAGATTTCTAACATCCGCCATGGTTCCCGATAGTGTGGTGGTGCTATCCTCCACCCGACTTAGCACTGTCTCTAACATGCGTGTAATATGCTGCAGCAATTCATCGACTGAATGCAACTGTCCATTTAGGAGAGTTGTTATTCCTGCTTGGCTTAGTTTGCTTTGTGAAACCATGGTGTCTCTGAATCAGGGAGTGAGAGTGAGGGAAAAGACATACACCAGAGATGCCATCAGGAGGGTCTCTCGCTGTGACCTTTCTGCTCACAGTTGTCGAGATGGGGCCTGCACGGTCTAGTACGCAGAGCAATGCCCGGGAACCTACGCCTTGTACCATTGTAAAACCGCGTCCAGCTATGATTTTTACAAGCGTCGGCAGGTAAGGGGATGTTACCTCATCAGATTCAATGGTTGGGGATTATAATAGCCCTGGGGTCTAGATGCCAGAGCTGCGATATCACCCAACCCTGAGCGAGCTCAAGATTTTAGGCTGCCATCATGTTGGTGGCTAAACCACACCCCAATGTAATTGCATGTTGTGATTCAGTATGGCTGCCCTTCACCCGATTGGGGGGACTGCCTGAATACATCAATGTGTGTGTTGTGTGTGGTGTATAGGGAGGGCTGTGTGCTGTGCATGGATGAATGAGGAATTCATTGGGAGGTGTGTAGCGCTTGATGGACATGTGTGCTTTATGCGGGGGTGTGGGATGCTTGGTGGACTACAGTGCTACATGGTGCACCTATGCTTTACCCATCCTGTGGTGTTGTATGCCTCTGGGGTGTTGGCATTGGTGTGTGCCTAGTGGTGCGCCATGGTCACATATGCACTTGCCACACTGGAGTTGCTGTCTCCATATCATTATAGCATGGTCACTGCCATCCAGTCCTCATTGCTGACCTTGTTCTGATGCATCTTCCATATGTCTGGTTACCTGCTCCTTTGGCTGACTATGGTGGTCATCCCCTCACAGGTGCACCATCTATCCCTGTGTTCAGCCATATGCCACATCCACCTGCCATGCCTTATGGTCCCATCTACCCCCCACACTTGGGGTGCTGTTCTGCAGGGCTATAGGTTCTGTGCAAACAGTGGCATATGCTCTGTAAGCCTCTTGAGCATGTTCGCAATCCTATCAGTACCCCTGCACATTCCCCTCATCTCCCTGGTGAGGTCGCATATTGCCTCAGAGTTCTCCTGCTGTGCTGTGAGTTTGTCATGTTCCAGCTGGCATAGGTCATGATAATATGTCTGTATTAGTCCCAAGGACAGGATTCTCCATGTGTGGCATGGCTGTGGTCTGTCTGTGCCCTCCATTCTGCTTTCGTTGTTGTGTGGTGGTGTCATTGGTGCCATTGTGATTTGAGCCTTCACATCTGTGCGGGTGCTGGGGACATATCGGTGGTCTCCTGCTGTGGCATTCCATGGGCCATGTTGTCCATGGTCATGGCCCTGCCTGTGTGCTCTGTGACCTCCCGGGGGTAGTGTTGGAACACAGCGGTGCTGTGGTATGTTGGAGCCTGAGCTCACATCATTGACATCCGCTGTCTTGTCCCTGGCAACCACTGCCCTCACTGTGTCCTCTGGGCATGGCTCCCAGACCACCACTGATGTCCCCACTGTTCCATGTCATGATCTGTGGCAACAGTGTGGATGGTTACCTTGGGTCTGGCATCACCTGTGTGGGCCAGAATTTGAGGTGTGTGGAATGCTGCTGGTGTTACTTACCTCTTGTGTTTATTAGCTCCATCTGAGTCTCCGCTGGTGTGGTGGCCTCTGCTGTTCTTGTGGTCCATGGTGCTGCCTCTGTTTGGGTAAGACAGAGGGTGGTTACAATGGGCACTGTGATGGCCATGAACACCTCACCTGTAATGGTGGCATGCCTACCTGATGAGGTGTCAATGCCCATGTCCTCCTCATCTCAGACAATGTCAGGGATGGTCTCCACCACTACCCCCTCAGTGGGTGTCAGGTATGATGTTTTGTGAGGGTGCTTCCACCAGTGGCAGACTGTGAGAGGCTGATGGCAGAGAGCTTCTACTTCATGGTGGACTGGAGGTCTCACCAATTGTGCTTGATGGCACTTAGTGTACATGCCTCCGGACCCAGGGCGTTAACTGATGCCTGTATCTCCAGCCACAGGTGTGCCTTTTCCTTGGCAGGGTCCTTCAGGGAATCTGCACCTTACAGGGTAGAGTAGTGCACCCATATGTCCATGACTAGGGTGGCCACCTGCCATCCAATGAAGTTTAAGGACCGTGGCCTTGAGATGCCCATTGACAGGCCTGGGGCTACAGTGTCCATGCAGACATTCTTCTCTGCTGGTGTATTTTGGCCAGTGGATATGTTCATTTCAGCCAAACGCCTTCCTGGCATGCACAGTGACCATCGCCTTCCATGTCGGCATGCTCATCCATGTGTGAGCATGCAGGCGCAGATGTCTATAGATGATGGGGTCATGGGGTATGCCAGCATTTCCCTGCTCCTCCTGGCCCACATCTGCATAGCTCTGCATGTATCAGTGGGTGCCACCCCAGGGAATGGCCTTGTGTGTGCAGGTGTTCATGCATGTTGCCACATGTTGTCATCTCATGTGGAGTGTATGTGCACACCACCTCTACATCTCATCCAGGGCACAAAACCCTGAAGGCAATGTACCAAATGGGGGGTGGCAACCACAAGTCAGGAAAGGGAATTGGGGGTCATTATATCTGAACACCTGAAGGTAGCAAAGAAGTGTGGTAGGGCAGTGGGGGAAGGTCAGTAGAATGCTAGGATGTGTAGAGTGGGGTATCACGAGCAGAAAGAAGGAGGCATTGTTACCCCTCTATAGATCAATGGTGAGGCCCCACCTGGAGTACTGTGTCTAGTTCTGGAGATCCCATTTCCGGAAAGACATTGAGCAGTTGGAAGCTGTCCAGAGAAATGCAACAAAAATGGTGCATGGCCTGCAGCAGAAGCCCTACGAGGAAATATTCAGAAAATTAAATATGCATTCTGTAGAGGAAAGGAGGGAAAGAGGAGACATGATAGAAATGTTCAGACACCTCAAGGGTATAAGTAGGGTACAAGGGGTGTCATTTTTCATAAAAAGAGATGCTCAAGGACAAGGAGACATGATATGAGGCTGGAGGGTGGAGGCTCAGAGTGGATGTGTGGAAGTACTTCTTCACGAAATGAGTAGTGGACATATAGAACAGACTCCTAGCAGAGGTGATTGGGCTAAAATTGTGGCAGGATTCAAGCATGCATGGGATAGATACAAGGGGACCTTGGTACCAGGGCTGGTAGGTGAAGGTCCAAGACTGAGTAGGGTCTGTGGTGGCACATTAGGCAGGAAATATTATAGCAGACTGGGTGGGCCAAGAGGTCCTTTTCTGTCAACAACTTCTATGTTTCTATATTTCAGATGTTGAAATAGATGCCCTCTGGCACGACAGGACTCGGGTAATATACAGTGCATATACTAGAAACATTTTAATAATATATATAAACAGGTTTCAGCCATACTGTACCATGTGACAGGAACTAATTAACACATTACAACCTCTAGAGCAAATGTAACTTTCTACTACACACAACAAAAGATGTCCCTTGGGCCATTGTAGAATAACAAGAACCCTTGCCAGGGGCTTGTAGATAGGCATGCACAACCTAAATGCTGGCAGGGGTAGAATAACATTTGAAATAAAGGAAACAGCAACACCAGTATAATTGCATGACATTTTAAAGGACTGTTCACAAACAGCAAAAGACAGTACTGTCCAGCAAAAGCTGGGTTTAAACTGCTATTATATTTATTCAAGCAATATTAAAAAAATCATTACTCACATAGGGTTCCATCTTGTCTTGCTAGAGTGGCGCTTTCACGTGGCACACTATGTGAGTAATGTGTTTTTTAATATTGCTTGAATGAATGTAACAGTAGTTTAAACACAGATTTTGCTGGACATTGCCATTTTTGCTGTACTACAATAATGTTCCTCAAGCCTGGCTGTGTCATTAATTGCAGGGTGCAAGTTGTTACTAATGTGAACATGTTGTTCCATGACAGCCATACTGGTGTGCAATAATGCCAAAGAAGGCAGCCTGTATCTGTTGGCGGCACCCCATTATACAGGATGGTCCTATTTCCTTATCAAGCACACTGCTCAGCAGCTGCATCTATCACTAACCCCAAACCAACTACACTGCACTGTCCAATAATTGAATATGAAAAACACCATCTTCTGGAGAGATTGTCAGTACTCCATCCTTGAACCAGAAAAAAAAACATATGCATGACCCCTTACTGAGAGCTGGAGGAAGGATGATGTACCAGAGAGTTGCTCCCATTGTCCCGCTTCCTATAGTATCTTGAAATCAGCCACCACCTGTCCAATACAGAAAAAATGGACCCAGCAATGTCTGAGTTATAGACAACATATCTGGACAGAATCAGCCAGACTAGGATGGTACCCTGGTTCTGCTACTCTCAAGACTGAGCATATAACCCAGGGGAGGTATTTCTCCCTGTCTCTAGATCCTTTCACCAAAATGTATCCCTAAAGAGGGGCACTTCCTTGCATTATGAGAGCCTTGCCATGGTAGTAGCATATGTGTGTATCATAAAAGACAGGTGGTTATATTCCCTGCCACCTCCAATACAGTTGATGTCCTTGAGGATAAACCATAGTCAGTTAAGAGGGAGGGCATGAGTTAAAAGTAAAAGTGGTACTGCCCATTTACCCATTCCATGTATAAAAAGTATATTTTAAATCAAGGGCAGTCTGGCAACAAGGCCAAATGCAGGTGGGGCATCACATCCCTAGTTCTGACTTGTGGGCCAGAAGCAAAAGTAGCAACAAAAAAATTGGGGCCCTTGGTGTACAGATGCCACATAAATAGCCCAGCCCTGTAGTACTGTATTATACCCCACTTTGATTTGAATGCAGGGGTCCCATTGCATGAATATTTTTAAGCCATAACAGCATAGAATAATGTAATAAACAACAAAGAGACATGCAGTTAGAGCAAGCACATTTTATGCTGCTGAACAGCAACAGAATAGTCAGGTGAAACTTGTCTGAGTTGATTTCTCCTCCTGCTGTTTATCCTGGCTGGGAGTCAAAACATCTTTATCAGAACAGAAGAGCTGTGATTGTGCCGGAGAAGGAGGGGTGGTTGCTGGCTGCATCGGTAGTGAGGAAGGAGCACCAGGCACTGCATCAGCGGCAAGGACAAGCACACGGGGGACCACATTGGAGACAAGAGGAGCTGGAGCTGCATCAGCAGCGGTAGGACCCAGGACTTCCCAGCAACTGCAGTCGTCGAAGAGACAGAGATCGGGAGAGCAGGGCTGCTAAAGCCTGGAGGACTGCGGGCCAATAGGAGGCCAGGGTGCCATTTTACAACTTGCAGCTTGGCTATAAAGGGCAGGCCCAGTTGCAATCAGAGACAAAAGCACAGAAGAGCTGTGATTGTTTCCCACACTTCCCACCCCGGCCCCAACCTCTATTAAACAGCCTGAGGGGGTGGAGTCAAGAGATAGGAGTGGCCTGATCTAGCGGTAGATCATTTAGCTGATGAAACCCTGTTATTATGTAGGTGCTGTAGTTCTGAGCACTGGGAAACCTGGAGGTTCACCGAGAGAAATCTACTAGGAGGGGGATGGGACCTCACATCATTAGAGCTGGCATCTTTGGGAGGGTGGAGGGGTGCATAGGGTGCGGGGTGGTCATGTTACTTGACTGGACTTGGAAGTTCAGTGGTTTCCCAGTATGCTATCAGCTGGCACAGCTTAGGGAGGAGGTTGAGGGCATTAGGAAACAGCTAGGGGATCTGGGGGCAGGTATGGAGGCGGTGGTGGAAAAGGGCAAGGGCTCACCCATGGGGCTGAATCAAGTACTAAAGACAGGGACATAGGGAGAGGAGTGGAGGGGAGTACCTGGCGGACACATGGGGACCCTGATAGAGGGGGTCCAAAAGGAGGGCACTCCTAAAGAATTGGACAAGGGCTCACCCATGGGGCTGCATCAAGTACTAAAGACAGGGTCATAAGGAGAGGAGTGGAAGGGAGTATCTGGGGGACGCAGGGGAACCATGACAGAGAGAATCCAAAAGGAGGGCACTTCCAAAGAAACAGGCAGGTATCTGGGGCTGGACAGAGGGAATCTGAGTAGGGGGGTTGGTCGGGGGTTGTGGGGTCAGGCATTAGGCTCAGCAACCATTTCAACCTCTACATCTGCTAGGGAGGAGGGAGCACTGGGGTGGTGATGCAGCTATGACGGGCGTTCGGGAAGGGGAAGGTTGGGGGGTCAACAGCGGGTCTGAAATCATGAAGAATAGGGAGAGCATGGAGTGTGAGATAATGGGGAGAGGGAGTGGAGGGATCTGAGCAGGCTAAGGAAGAAGGGGTAGCTGGGGAAAGGGCAAGGAGAAGGACTAGGCGTACAAGGGGAGGATGCAGTAAATAGAGCTGAGGGGTTGGGACAGGGGGGCATGACAGGCATGAGGTGTTAAACGCAGATGGGACAGAAGGGAGGATGAGCCAGGCTAGGCTAACAGATGGGGAGAAAGTACCAGGCACGAGCAGGGATGGGGGTAGCAATGCAAAAAAGGATACTCAGGAGGGGGGAGGCCAATGATCAGAGGAGAGAAGGGGGCCATGGTAAATAGGGAGAGGACAGCATATGACACCCAGATAGTGGGAGGAGCAAGGAGTAGGCTGGGGGAGGGGCCAGAAGAAAGGATGAGGAGGGACATGGAACGAGGAGAAGCCTGGGAGGTGAGAATGGAGGCAAGGCGGTGCTTCGAGTGCTCCTGTTGGGGGATTCCATGATCAGGGGTATCAAATGGGAAAGGGGGGGGAGCCTGCCCAGTTAAAACCAAATGCTTCCCCGGCCTGAAGGTGCACAAGGCCAAGCACGAGGCATGTTCACTGGCAAGGGAATGTGGGGGTTCCCCAGACACACTGGTGCACCTGGGTATGAATGACATAGAGGGAAATAGTGAACTAAAGATACAGTCATGGTTTCGGGAGCTAGCCAGGGTTTGCTATTCCATAGGATGCTCAGTTTCCTCCTCAGAAATCCTGCCAGTTCCGAGGGCTAGTGGGGAGAACAAGCAGAAAATTAGGGTGGTTAATCAGTGGCTCAGGGAGTGGTGTGAGGAAAGGGGGTATGGGTTAATGGGGGATTGGGGGGCAGCCTGGGAAGATAAAGGGCTGTATGCTAGGGATAGGCTCCATCTCAATTTGGAAGGAAGGGAAATCCTTAAGCTGAAAATAGAGGGGTTCATCAGTGAAAGGTGGGGTTTAAACTTGTGAAGGGGAAGGGTTGGGAAAGGGAGCTTTTGCAGGGGGTCCGATAAAAGAGGGACATGGTCTCCACCCTCCTAGGGGTCTGGAGGAATATGGGAAAAGGCCAACAGGTAGAGTTCAGGGAGGGGATAGACAGTGGTCACATGGGAACAGGGGACGGAATAGGAGGGTAGGAAAGTGGTGGAGGGTGGTCCTACTAAATGCCAGGAGCTTGGGAAATAAGATGCCTGAGCTCCAGGTGATGCTAGCTGAGGGGGAAGTGGATGTGGCAGCTGTCACTGAAACATGGACCACCCCAGGGCATGACTGGGACCCGAACCTGGAGGGCTACACTGTGTTCAGGAAGGACAGGGATTAGGGAAGGGGGGGTTGCACTAATAGTCAGAAATGGCATTGATATGGGGGGTGGAGGAGGTGGAGGGGACCGTGAGGTGATTTGGGCCACCCTGAAAATGAAGGGGGCCAAGAGATTAAAAATAGGAGTGGTGTACAGACCCCTGCACTGGTGGAGGAACTGGAAGATAGTCTGATGGCAAATGTTATGAGACACTGTAGATTGGGCAAGGGAAGGGTGGTGGTGTTGGGTGATCTAAACATGCAAGGGACAGACTGGGGACTATGATGTCCTCGGTGGCCAGGGAGCAGAGGTTGCCAGATGTCTTCCAGGATTCATTCCTCACCCAGCAGGTGGGTGAGCCGACTAGGGAGGTCTGGATACAGGATGTAGTCCTGGTGGACAGTAACCAGATAAGGGGCCTGGAGGTGAGGGACCCGTTGGCAGGGAGTGATCATACCACAGTCTGGTTCGACCTGGACCTGGGGGGAGAGGATGGCTGCACAAAGACAGTAGTAATTGACTTCAGGGGGGCGGACTTCAAGGGGATGGGATGGATCCTCAAGAAACATTTGGATGGGATAAGGCCAGACATGGATGTCGACAGTAGGTCAGAAATCATTAGGAGGGGGTGCAGTAGGTTAACAAGACATATGCAAGAGTGAGGGGCAAATGCAGTAATGCCCAAAAACCCTGTTGGTGGACCCAGGAGGATCAGGAGGCAGTGAGGGTCAAAGAAGGCAGCCTAAAGGTGCTTCAAATGCTCAAGAAGTGAGACAGATTGAGGGGAGTATGAGCTGACTGCAAGAAGGGTCACTAGGGTGGTGGGGTTGGCTAAGACAAGAAAGGAGCAGAACCTGGCCAGGGAAATCAAGAGGGAGAACAAGGGGTACTTTAGATACATTGGGTAAAAAAGGAGGGTGAAGGGGCAGATCAGCAGGATTAGAACAGTGGAGGGATTGGCACAAACCCAGGGAAGCAGGCCAAGGTACTAAATAAGTACATTGCCTCTGTTTTTATGAGGGAGAACTGTACCCCAGGGTACTGAGGGAACTGGTGGATGTCCTGGCGGAAACCCTGGCAGAGCTTTTCAACATCTCTTTGATGATGGGGTGGGTGCCCCAGGATTGGAGGGTGGAACATATTGTGCCTATCCACAAGAGAGGATCAAGAGATGAAGAGAGGAACTACAGGCCCATCAGCCTAACATCAGTGATGGGCAAGGTGATGGAGGGTATTATCAAGGTATGGCTGGGGGGTACTGGAAAAGTCAGGGTACCTGGATGATAGACAGCATGGCTTTGTACCAGGGAAATTGTGTCAGACAAACCTTGTGGAGTTCTACAATTGGGTGATGAGTGCCCTGGAGAAGGGTAAATTGGTGGATGTCCTCCTTCTTGACTTCAGCAAGGCATTTCACTCAGTTCCTCACGGGGGCCTGTTGGATAAGCTGAGGGAAATAGGGGTGGAGAAATGGATGATCAAATGGATAAGAAATTGGCTCTCGGTGTGTACCCAGAGGGTAATGGTTGGGGGGTTTGTTTCATCTCCAAGGAGTGTCATTAGTGGGGTCCCTCAGGTATCGGTCCTTGGGCCCTTTCTGTTTAATGCCTATGTCTCTGACATAAGGAAAGGTATCAAGAGTGAAATGAGTTTCGTCGTGGATGACTTGAAACTGGGAGTGGTGGTGGATGGAGAGGAGGGGAGGGTGGACATGCAGGGGTCCTAGATACACTGGATAGGTGTTCAAGGAAGTGGGGACTGAGGTTCAATGCAGGGAAATGCAGGGTTCAGCACCTTGGCATCAGAAAACCAGGCCAAGCGTATACCCTGGGGGGGGAATGCTACAAGTCTCGATGACTGAGAGGGACCTTGGGGTGGTGGTGGATGTCAAGATGAACAACTCTGAGACTTGTAGGAGGGCAATGGCCAAAGCCAACAGGATGCTGGGATGCATCACTAGGGGGATTACCTCCAGAAGGATGGAAGTGATACTATCCCTGTATAACTGCTTGGTTATGCTGCACCTCAAGTATTGTGTGCAGTTTAGGAGGCCACACTTAAAAAGGGATATAGCACTCATGGAAAGGTCCAGAGGAGGGCAACCAAAATGATCTGGGGCTTGGGGAAAAGGACCTATGGGGAGAGGCTTGAGGAACTCAATATATACACATTGGAGGAGAGAAGGGACAGGGGGCACATCTTAGAGGCTTTCAAGTACATGAAGGGGATAAATAGGGGAGGCTCAGTTGGGGAGCTCCAACAAAAGGAGTGGGGCAACTAAAGGGCATAGGTGAAAGTTTGAGGCGGGGGACTAAGGGGTAAAGGAGGAGGTACTACTTCACTGAGAGGGTGGTGGAACCATGGAATGTGCTGCTCAGAGGACTAGTGGAGGAGGAGACTGTGGAGGGGTTCAAGAGGGGATGGGACAGGTATAGGGGAAGGGTTGTGCAGGCAAAGCCCAATACAAGAGGAATATCCTGGGGTGGAAATTGAGAACCCTGAAGCGAGGTCAGCTCCAAGGTTGGGGCTGATCAAACGAGCAGACACGAAAGACCGTTAGGCCTACTCAACTAGCATTTTAGTATGTTTAGCTGATTCCCCTACTATTGCTGCCTATGGTTGGGGGTTACCTACATCAGAGTGTCCCTTTCTATCAGTGACTGTAGAAGAAGAAATTTTAGTGCTCACTACAGTTCCTGTTGGTGGGTAATCTGCACCTGGGCCAGTCCTTTTTTTCCCTGTCAGTGGTGGCAATGGAGATGAGCAGTTGGAGGGGTTACAGCCACTGTACCCTACTGCAGCTCCTGCACGTGCTTTGTTCATAGGCCTGGATTTCTGGCTGCCTGTGCTGAGATTCTTTGTGTTAGGCATTCCTCTCCATGGAGATTGCATCTCCTACAAATCTTGCTCTGCATCTGCCACTATGTTGTTCATCACTGACTGACCTCCATATGGAAACATAGACAGAAAGAGTAGAAAAAGATCATAGGTCTATTTAGTCTGCATGTAACACCAAAACAAGCCCTGAGACCTTTTGTTCTGGCTTTAGCCTTACAATACCCTCCTCTTGCTCCCCATTTCACTGTTACCACCCTGAGCAGGTACCAAACCCTTAACTCAGTCCCAGATGTGCTTGAAACTTAATAGTTTTGGTGCCCGCCACAACAGCTGGCAGACTGTTTCACAGCTCAGCCAATCTTTCCATAAAATAAACGTTCTCATAGCCCTTCTGAATCCCCTGACCAGTTTCTACCTAGAGTATGTTCCTTGTTCTTGAGCCACTATTCCTGCAGAATAGTCCTTGCAGTTTACCTTGTTCATTCCCTTAAGGAATTTGCATATCTCTATCATATCTCCCCTCTCTTGTCTGGTCTTCAATGAGTAAATGTTCAGTTCTTTAAGCTTATCCTCAAAAAGGCCTGCTCTGCTGGCCCTAAATCATTTTGGTTACCCTACATCATGCTGTCTCTAGCTGGTCTTTATCTGTCCTCAAGTCAGGACTCCAGAATTGGGCACAACACTCCAGATGCGGCCTCACCAGTTATCTAGAGAGGCAGTAATACCTCCTTTCTTCCAACATCAGTACCTCTTTTTATATGCCACCAATATCCTGTTTGCCTTACTGTAAACCTTGTTACAATGGCTAGATTGCTTAAGTAAGTTACTAATGATGGCTTATAGGTCTCTTACCTCAGAAGTAGTGTCCAGCTTATCCCTTCCATCCAGAAATGGGTAATTCCATGAAATGGGGTTACCAATGTGCCAAATGCTTTGCACGTTTATTATGTTGGCTTGTGCTTGCGCACCAGCCAACATATTGCATTAGCAGCAGATTTGGTGGTGCGGTCACTGTTGGGTGAATGCAGGGCATGCATCAGTAGGTGCATCCCTCATTTCCCAATAAGCCTGCATGCCGGCACCACACCAGGAATACATAATGTGGCAAGCACATCTAAGGAAAGGTCTGCTGCAATGCGTGCAAAGCTGGTCATACGCAGCAGCACCTCCCTATATGCTTTCCCTGGTGAAAAATTACATTAAACATGGCACCTGCCATAATGCCAACTTTGGGGGTGCCCAATCCCCCTGTCAGCATGCCTTGACTCAATGTATGTGCCGACAGGGGAGCCCACACCATGTCAGCATAATGCACCCCCCCATTTGTTATGTGCTGAGGGGAGTGCCTAAGCCCCCCTCGGCTACAGCACCCCCCCAAAATACACTTAGTGGCACACTGGGGAGTCCACCCCAGAATGCCAACCTTGAAAAGAAAAACAACCTGCAATGTTTTTTTAACCATGTGAAAGAAGAAACCGTCCTCGCTGTCTCCCTGCCCCTTCCCACAACCCGCTTCATCTTCTGTGCATCCTGACTCTCCATACCCCCCTCACCCCATACTTACCTCCGGAGTCCAGCGCGATGATTTTAGGTGGACCAGGAACACGTTGGCACTCTTCAAAGCCAACCACAAACTGAAAAAATGCCGGTAAGCTGTATAGTAGCATAAATAGTTTTTTTTTTCAACTTTGGTGCATATCTCTGGCATTGTGGGGAATTTTTGCACCAAATTTTAAACATGGGGCTATTGGGACCTCTCCTCATGAATTCAGTCACTGTCATGGTGTTATTCAGTCCAGAAAGGTGATTTTGTGGTCACTGCTTGGAATCACCTTTTGGGACTGAGTAACGAAACGACAGTGCCACTGTTCATGAGGGGGGCTCTCAAACAGCCTATGTTGCAAATTTAGTGAAAAAATCCCAAAAATGGCTGTTTTACAAGAGTGCATTGTGCTGTTTCCATGCACACTCGTAACTTCATGAATTTGTAATATTTTTACTCCAGAGTTTCAAAATTGGTATTTTTCCACACCACCTTATGAACAGTACAGCTCTCATTTTACATATCCTGGCCAAAATGTGTTTTTGCACGTCCAGGGCAGAATAGCACGGTCACTGTACAAAATCAGTTTTTGGGACAGTTTGAGAAAATGACGGTGGCACTTTTCATGAGCAGAAGTCCTAAAATACCTATGTTGAAAATTTGGTACTGAAAGTCCATAAAATGACTGTGTTACAAGCGTGCATTGCCCAGTTTCCACGCACCCTTGTAACTTCACAAATTTGCAATATTTTCATTCCAGATGTTCAACACTGGCATTTTTTCACACCTCCCTATCAACAGTGCAGCTGTCATTTTTCACAGCCTGCTCAAAATGTGTTTCCTCACCTGTGGTGCACAATGGTGTGGTCACTGTGAGAAATCAACTTTTGGGACAGATTAACAAAATCACAGTGCCACTGTTCATGAGGAGAGGTCCCAAAATGCCTATGTTGAAAATGTGGCTAAAAAAACTCCACAAAATAATTGGGTTATGGACGTGTGTTGCGCAGTTTCTATTCATGCTCATGACTTCACCAATTTTTCATATTTGCACTCCAGATTTTCAACGTTGCCATTTTTTTATGCCTCCTCATGAACAATGCAGTTGTCATTTTCCACATCCTGCCCAAAATGTGTTTTTGTCCCTGTGCTGCCAAATGGCATAGCCACTGTGCAAAGCCACCTTTCAGCTAACAAACTGAATGTGCTGCTCTTCATGAGGTGGGGTCACAAAAAGCCTATGTTGAAAATCTGGATTGAAAATACCAACAAACGTCTACAACGTTAGAGTTTCCAACTGTAACACCCTACCCTGTAGAGACTGCTGGGCATCAGGGGTGTGACTTGGGATCATTGGCTGTAATGCTTACGCCATTCCACCCCACAGCCACCCTGCAGCCAGTGATAGGCATCGAGGTGTGCCTTGGAGTGTTCGGCCCTAATGTTCACCCTACCTGTCAGTCTTACCTCAGCAGTGGGCAAGATTATGGGGGCACTCCTTAAGGAAAGGATAGTGCAACACCTGGAATCCATAGGGGCGCAGGATCCAAGACAGCATGGGTTTACAAAAGGAAGGTCCTGTCAAACTAATCTCATAGATTTCTTTGAATGGGTAACCAGAGTGGTGGACCAAGGGGGAGCAGTTGTTGTCGCCTACCTTGACTTCAGCAAAGCTTTCCACACTGTTCGCATAGAAGATTGATAAATAAACTGGGTAGGCCTGTGGTCAGAAGTTGGTCAACTGGTGGCAAACTAGTTGACGGGCAGAAAACAGAGAGTGGTGGTAAATGGTATACTAGTCAGAAGAGATGCAAGTCACAAGTGGGGTACCTCAGGGATCAGGCCTGGGGCCTCCTCTTCAATATCTTGATTAGTGACATTGCAGATGGACTGGAGCATAAGGCTTGTCTGTTTGCAGATGACACCAAGATCTGCAACAGAGTAGATGATCCAGAAGGGGTGGGCAGAATGAGAAGAGATCTAGATAAACTAGCAAAATGGTCAGAAGAGTGGCAACTGGGATTTAATGCAAAGAAGTGCAAGATCATGCACATAGGGAAGAGAAACCCTGAAGCCACCTATATGCTGGGAGGGAGTTGCTGGCAGTCACAAAGGAAGAAAGAGACTTGGGCATCATCACCGATGACCTGAAATCATCCAAGCAGACCTCTAAAGCAGTAGATAAGGCTAGGGGGATGTTAGGGTGTATTAGTACGGGTATCACAAGTCGTAAGAGGGAGGTAATAATCCCTCTTTACAAGACACTGGTTAGGCCCCATCTGGAGTACTGTGTGCAGTACTGGAGGTCACACCTTCACAAGGACTTGACCTTCACAAGGACTCCCTTCAAGGGAATCAACAAAGTCCAAGAGGGTAGCATCTTTCAAAAAAAGAGGTGTGCAAGAACAAGAGGGCACAATTTGAAGATAGAGGGGGGGCCGCTCAGAGGTAATTTAAGGAAGTATTTTTTTACAGAGAGGGTTGTGGATGCATGGAACGGCCTTCCGGAGGAGGTTGTGGAGTCAAAATCAGTGGTGGAATTCAAGCATGCATGGGATAGTCATAAGGCAGTTCTGGGGGTTGGGGGTAGGAAGAAGTAGGCTGCTGGTTAACTAGGATCTGCAGCTTATCCAGTAGGTAGGGAAATGGGCAGACTGGGTGGGCCAAGCAGTCCTTATCTGCCGTCAAATTCTATGTTTCTATGTTTCTATGTTAGGACATTAACCAAATTGAGGCAGTCCAGAGAAGGGCAACTAAAATGGTGCAGGGACTGCATCAGAAGACATATGAGGACAGATTAATGGAGCTCAATATGTATACCCTTGGGCAAAGGAGGGAGAGAGGTGATATGATCGAGACATTCAAACACCTTAAGGGCATTAACAAGGTGAAAGAGTCTAACATGTTTAAATGTAAGAAAATAGCAGGACAAGAGGACACAGCATTAGATTAGAGGAGATTGATTAAGGGGGAATGTGAGGAAATTCTTTTTCACAGAAAGGGTGGTGGATGCATGGAACGGCCTACCTCAGGAAGTGGTGGCCATGAATATAGTGCAGGGCTTCAAACAGGCATGGGATAGGCATAAGGGAGCAATACAGATAAGTATGAATAGATAAGCCACTGACAGAGCAAAGGCCGATGGCACATTTATAAAGTAGAAAAAGAAATGGGCAGACCGGATGGGCCTTGTGGTCCTTATCTGCCATCAACTTCTATGTTTCTAGATTTTCAACGTTGCCATTTTTTTATGCCTCCTCATGAACAATGCAGTTGTCATTTTCCACATCCTGCCCAAAATGTGTTTTCGTCCCTGTGTTGCCACATGGCATAGCCACTGTGCAAAACCACCTTTCAGCTAACAAACTGATTGTGCCGCTCTTCATAGGTGGGGTCACAAAAAGCTATTGGGCATCATCATCACCGATGACCTGAAATCATCCAAGCAGACCTCTAAAGCAGTAGATAAGGCTAGGGGGATGTTAGGGTGTATTAGTACGGGTATCACAAGTCGTAAGAGGGAGGTAATAATCTCTCTTTACAAGACACTGGTTAGGCCCCATCTGGAGTACTGCGTGCAGTACCGGAGGCCACACCTTCACAAGGACATTAACCAAATTGAGGCAGTCCAGAGAAGGGCTATAAGGAGACCCACAGGAGGGTGGCAGGGGACCCTGCAGGGGAAGAAAACAACTCCTGGTGGGGGACTCCATTGTTAGGAAGGTAGAACTGGGGGAGGAAGGGGAGAGGGAGGTAAGGTGCCTGCCTGGCGCCATGGCTTGGAGGGACGGGGAGCGAATCCTCAGGATTGCCAGAGCAGCTGCACAGGGGAGGGAGCTGGATGTCATTATCCACCTTGGGACAAATGATCTGGCTAAGAAAGGGATTAGAGAAGTGCAGGAAGAGTTTGTGGAATTGGGGAGGGGCCTTAGTCAAGTAGCACGCACGGTAACCTTCTCGGAGGTTCTACCCATCTATGGCATAGGAGAGGCTAGGGTGTTCCGCACAATGGGATTCAATCAGTGGTTGAAAAACTGGTGTGGAGCTCAGGGATTTGGCTTCATTGGGGACTGGGGGTCCACCTGGAGTGATGCAAGCCTACACTGGCATGATGGGCTGCATCTGTCCGGGAGGGGAACCAGGATCCTAGGAGATAGGTTTAAATGCTTCGTTGGCAAGCTTTTAAACTAGCCAAGGGGGGGAGGCACTGGAAAAGAGCAGGAAAATCCTAGCCCCCGCAAATAATCATGGTAGTAAGTGCGGCAAACACCAACATAGAGGTGTCGATAGGGAGAAGAGCAGGGGTAAATGGAGAAAGTGACAAAGGCAAGAAGGACAGGATGGGGCAAAGGGAGTAAGGCCATCAGGAAATGGAGGGTATGAGTACCAATGCCCGTAGTCTGGGCAACAAGCTCCCTGAGTTGATGGCCTTAATGGAAGAGGGATGCCTGGATATCGAAGCAGTCACAGAAACATGGTACACAGAGAATCATGACTGGGATGTTAACATGCCAGGGTACATAACCTACAGGAGAGACAGGCAGGGGAGAAGAGGGGGAGGAGTAGCTCTCTATGTAAAGGAAGGGATAAAAGCAACTGAACAAAAGAGTATACAGGGAGGAGAGGAGGCACTGTGGGTCACCTTGGAGACTGGAAAGGGCACCATGATCCGCACAGGGGTTGTGTACAGACCCCCATGTCAGGGGGAAGGAATGGACAAGGATATGATAGAAGGCATTCTTAGAATGGCAGAGAAAGGGGAGATACTGTTGATGGGAGACCTGAATATGCCAGACGTTAACTGGAGCACATTTGCTGCAGCCACATCCAAGAGCAGGGCCATTCTTGATGTCCTACAGGTGGCAGGCATTAGACAACTAGTTTCGAACCCACTGTGAGGGAGCAACCTTAGACCTCGATCTCAAACGGGGCAGAGAGGATCTCAGATCTAGAAGTGGGTTGCCATCTGGGGACAAGTGACCATCAAACAGTGTGGTTCACATTAAACTCAGCTACAGAGCCAAGCCATACAAAAGTGAGGGTACTGGACTTTAGGAGGGCTGACTTTGGCAAGATGGGAGAGTGCCTCAGAAAAGCACTAGCAAACAGGCTAGAAGTAGGTGTGGAGCAACAATGGGGAATTATCAAAACTGCCATCACAGAGGCAACAAGCCTTTGTGTGAAGCAAATAAACAAATCAAAATGAAAGAAAAAGCCACTATGGTTCTCAAAAGAGTGGCTGTGAAAGTCAGGAAGAAAAAGATAGCATTCGGAAGTATAAGGAAACACAGAAGGAGCAGGACAGAGAGCTGTACCAGTTAAGGCAGAAGGAAGCAGGAGGGAAGTCAGAGTAGCAAAGGCCCAAACTGAGGAAAAGATAGCCAACTCAGTTAAGAAGTGAGATAAAACCTTTTATAGGTACATCAGCGAGCGTAGAAAGACAAAGGGAGAGATAGTGAGGCTGAATAGAATGAACGGTGGGTGGGCAGAGGGGGACAGTGAAAAGCAGGAATACTGAACGAATATTTCTGCTCAGTATTCACAAAAGAGGAGGGGGAAGTGCCTAATCCAATTAACAGAAGCACTCTTGATAGGGGGTCGATCCCAGTCCTTTCATGAAAAAAGGGTTCTGCAAGAACTCCTAAAACTGAAGGTGGACAAAGCAATGGGTCCGATGGAATTCACCCAGAATTCTAAAAGAATTAAGGGAGGAACTAGTGAAACCACTGGCTACTCTTTTTAATAAATCATGGGAGGATGGTGTGGTACCCGAGGACTGGAGGAAGGCGGATGTGATTCCCCTTCACAAAAGCGGGTCCAAGACAGAGGCAGGAAACTACAGACCTGTCAGTCTGACCTCTGTGGTAGAGAAAGTGATGGAGTCACTTCTGAAGGAAAGAATAGTTGAGTACCTAAAGGTCAGTGGAGCACAGGACCCAAGGCAGCATGGGTTCACAGCGGTAAGGTCATGTCAGACGAATCTAATAGATTTCTTTGACTGGGTGACGAAAGTAGTAGACCAGGGAGGGGCTGTGGACATGGCCTACCTAGACTTTAGCAAGGCATTTGACACAGTCCCACACAAAGATTAATAGTCAAATTAACCAGCCTGGGAGTGGGACCCAGGGTGGTAGCCTGGGTAAAACATTGGCTGGACAACAGGACACGAAGGTAATTGTAAATGGAGTCCACTCTGAAGAAAGGGGTTACTAGTGGGTACCGCAGGGTTCCGTGATTGGGGTACAGTCCTTTTAATGTCTTCATCAGTGACATTGCAGAGGGACTGGAAGGAAGGATGCCTTTTGCAGATGACACAAAGATCTGCAACAGGGTTGATACACAAGGAGGCGTGGAAAGGATGAAAAGGACTTGGCAAGGTTGGAGGAATGGTCAGAAGTATGGCAGCTAGGATTCAATGCAAAGAAGTGCAAAATAATGCACCTGGGAAACAAGAACCCAGGGAAGAATACACAATGGGTGGGGAGGTAGTAACAACAACAAAAAGGAAAGGGACCTGGGGTAATCATATCAGATGACCTTAGGTTAGCAAGCAATGTGAGAAGGCAGTAGGGAGGGTTGGGGTATACTGGGATGTATAGGGAGAGGCATCATCAG